>UESW01001608.1:87572-205295 GCA_900491605.1 Calamus simplicifolius | reverse complement strand
TGATGCACATGCGCCATGTACCATCTTTAGGAGCCAAGAGTGCTAGAACTGCACATGGGATATGCTTTCCCTAATGCATCTCTTTTTCAGGAATTCATTCACCTACCAATGTAACTCCTCATGTTCTTTAGGGTTCTCATACAATATGCTACCTTGTTTGGGAGATTAGAGCCAGGCACTGAATCAATATGGTGTTGCACATCTCTTGTAGGAGATAGTCTTGATGGTAACTCTTCCAAAAATAGCTGTTTATATTCTTTAAATAATAAGGGCTGAATGTTGTAGGTATAGACTGTTCATCTTTTCCACTCAGCAAGAAAAAATAGAACATTATCTTGGGTGCCCTTAAGAAACTCAGCATGAGACACAAGGAGAATGTTAGCTGACTTAATAGATCCAGCTAGCTTTCTATCCTTTGTAGGTCTTAAAACAATGTGATGGTTATCTTTATGGAAGGCTAAGTATTTTAACAGCAATCATGAAGGACCTTGCATTCAAACTGCCATGGTTGGCCTAACAATAAGTAGCAAGCATCCATGCTTTGAGCAACATCACACTGCACACCATCCTTATAGTTGTTGCTTGCAGAAAATAAAACAAGGCATTTGGAAGAGACAATTAGCTCACTACCCTTCTTAAACCAAGATGACTTGTAAGGGTGAGGATATTTCCTTTGTCTTTCAGCTGAAGTTTGTCCACTGGTTCTTTTGAGATCACATTCTCATAATTGCCTCCAATTGCTACTCCATATACTTTGCCATTTATAGTGCAGATTGCAAAGTCATTTTTCAGCTGGCACTCTCTAGAAGCTAGAAGAGTCTTCCATAGAATAAGTGTTTCTTGGCCATCGCCGTAATTATCTTCTTCTTTCCCTTCATCTGAATTTAAATTAGCGGAATTCTAAGAAACTCTAGCTTCATCATCAGCATCTGGTTCTTCTTCATCAAGGCCATATATATATATATTGATTCTTCTTTCTGCAATCAGATGGAATATGGCCAAATTCATTGCATTTGAAGCACCTCACTGCCTTGCGGTTTGAGGCCTTTGTTGTCCCATCCCCATGGACAGAATTGTCATGATTTGTTGGGCTCTTTTTGGTTGCTGATTTTGCCTTTTGGCTGGTAGCTTCTGGTGCTTCTTGTCCTATTGGAAGATGAACCAGCACCTTCCAGTTGTTTAAACGATAAACCAGCATCTATTACTTCTTTTCTCAGCCTAGTTTCCATAAGATTTGCTTGTCCACAGGCCTCACCTAAGGTGTAGATTGGGTGTATACTAATATTATATGCAATGGTTGGTTTTAATCGTTCAATTGACCTTCCTACTAGCTTTTCCTCAGTTTCAACCAGGTTATTATGATCTGCTAGTTGTCTGAACTCTTCATCATACTCCTCAATAAATCAATTACCTTATCGAAGACTTTGAAGGCATTTGAACAAGGTTTCTGCATAATCAACTGGAAGAAAAGCTGCTTTCATCAAATTCTTCATCTTTTCCTAAGCTCGCTCTTTTGGTTTTCCACGTCTTTCTCTTGTAGCCTGGTCTGCTTTGACCAAGCTGAAGCACCACCCTTTAGCTTCATGGCTGCAGGTTTCATCTTCTTTTCTTGAGGTACTTCATGGTAATTAAATATTCTTTCCACAGCATCCAACCAATCCATGAAATCATCTCCACAGAGACTGCCATGACATTCAGTCTGTTTGGAACTAATTTCGATAGAAATGGAATTCTGGTTCTGGAGTTTTAATGATTTCCATCAGAATTAGAATTCTAATTCTTATTTTTGGAATAAAGTATAAAATTATGGATTTGAATTCCTATTTTTTCATTTGGAATTGAGATGGAAATGGAATTTATAATAATTTTACCATATTATCCTTAATATAAGAAAACAATAATTTTGAAAGATAAAAAAACTTATAATATAAACAACTTATGGTTTGATGATTTAAAATAAAATTCTAAGAAACAACAAAGACCATTCAAAAATTCATATGAAAATCTAGGTTTTATTTTTTCAGTCTCTACAAGCACATAAGAGAACGAAATATAATCTAGGTTTTATTTTTTTTCAATTTCTACATGTTTGAGAGCCAGCATATCAAAGCCTTGAATCTTTTACTTATGAACCATGAGTATATGATCTCATCAATAAGAGTCTTCAAAATCCTTTGAAATAAAACAAAAAAATGGCGAAAGACTTAGACATACTATATAGTGCATTTCAAAGCTAGGCAATTCATAATAGGAATGAGATAAACAATAAATAGGAAACTTGTTGAAATAGTCTCTTTTATAAGAATAAGATAAATGATCATATATATTTTAAACAACTATAACATTTGTATATGCATTAAAAAATAATATTAGAACAAAGAAAAGCATTATGATAAGAATAATAACATATATTTATATTTATTACTTACATAATAAATTATTTCTCTAATATTAGATATTTGTTGATATGCAATGCATATCAACATTAATTAGAATAATTTCTATTCTATAAACCTATAAATAGTTTTATTTAAAAGATTATGGCTGTTTACTATTATTATCAATAATTTTCTATGATTACGATTATTATATTAATTAATATTTTATTTCAATTATCAACTAAAAGTTGGAGATTAGAAATAATATTTATTATTTTTTAATGAAATAATAATCAAATCTACATAAAGTTTTGCTAAAATCTGAAAAAAAATTCATATATTCAAAGTCAACCTTCACATAAAGATGGAATATTTTATCATGGTATCATAATAAATTGGTCCATGTGGTAGCATAATAACTAATAAATAAAGCAGGAAGGTCAAAACAAATTGGCTGTCGCTCAACATGGGTGAAGAAGAATAAAACTTTAAGAAGATAGTGAAGAAGAGTAAGTAAAAAGAAAGCTCAAAGTAGTGGATAAAGAATAAAAAATAATATAAATACGTATCGGGTGAAAAAAAAAAGACTCACGGGAAAGGCAGGTGCTAGCGAGGAAGATCAACATAGACATCCGTAACAACTTGGAGGATATAGTAAGGAAAAGATCCAAAGGAACGTTTCGATCAGGATTTGAGAAAAAAGTATTATTTTATTTGATGGATATCTTAGGAAATATGAAACAATTTATTGTGAGTCCTACGAATTCTAATTCACCTCAATCATAAATCTCATCATTTTTTGATGGATTTCTAATTTCATAGTTTTTAAGGATTCAAAATTCCAATTCCATAATTTTATTATGTTTCAAACACAGGAATCATTAAAACTATGGACTCAGAATTCTGATTCCATAGTTTTTAATGGTTCCAATTAGGCTGTCTGGGATTTCAAGCCAAACCTTTAGACCCGCGGTGTGATGGTTCTATCGACGCGGAGGTAGAACATAATTCCTTTCACTTCCACCAGAATCCTCTTCTCCATAATGAAAATCCAAACATTCAGTTATATGATTCATATGATGAGTTAAAACTGTTAGCTGATCCTCCAATGCTCCCAATTGATCAGGTAGGCCTTGATTGCCTCAACCTCTGCCTCCTCGATTCATCATGCACAGACTGTTGATTGATGGAGGGGTTATTTGCCAGAAGTGCAGGGCTCTGATGCCAAACTTGTGCGGTGTTCTGCGAGGACAGAGCCTGTACCTCTAACTGCTTCAATCTTCAAGCCTGAAATCAGTATGATTTCTGGTTCTTCAATGGACCAGCAAGAACTTCAAAGATGAAACAGGTTGTAGCAGGTTTTCAATATGAAAACCAGCAAGTTTCTGGTGTAGAAATTAAGAGAGAGAGGTCACCAACAAGCAAACATAGTTGGAACTTCAGGGAATGCAAAGTTGAAGGCAACAATTGCATAATTTCGTATAGGCCTTTTATATCAGTACTAATAATAATGATTCCAACTACCTAAAGACACTGAATGACATTATTATCAGTATAGGATTCTAAGGAGTCTTTGACTAAAAGATTAGGACCATCTGATGTAGTTACAACTTACTAAGACTTCACAACTTATAAAACACAAGATTACTAAATGCAATTTCAAACTTCTAAATGTTAATGACTACTTGACTCCAGCAATGGGTTTTCCAATAGACACAGCTACTAATTCAAAACTCACAAAACTCAGATCAAAAACCAGAATTGCATAGGCTGCAACCTTTTTTACTAAATTCTGCTCACTTGGCCCTTCTTGACTGCAATCAAATCCTAAGAACAAAAACCCAAAATCAAGTGAAACAAACAATGAAAACAACAAAATCAGCATTAGATCAAGAATAATGTAAACCTACGAACTCTAAATCAAGCAAAACCCTACGAACCCTAAATCAAGCACAATTCAAGAAAAAACTTACAAACTCTAAATCAAGCGAAATAAACAATGAAATCAATATTAGACCAAGATTAATGTAAACCTACGAACCCTAAATCAAGCAGAAATTAGAATAAACACAAATAAAGACAATGAAAAGTGTTTGAGCCTCCAAAAGATTGAGAAAAGAGTGTAAATGGGGAACAGAGAGAGAGAGAGAGAGAGAGAGAGAGAGATGCCTGCTTGTTGATGGGAGAGACCGACTTGAGTGACCATGTGTGTCAATGGGAGGAGAGGCAGCTAGGATTTTCAGTAGAGGAGAGGCGAATAGGGTAAGCAGATCAAAGGAGAAGGCATTTTTATTTAAATGGATTAACGAATCTGGATAAGTCAGATCAAACATATATGAAACCTAAACTCTATATTGATTGGGTTGGGTAAGGTCAAAATTTATAAAACACAAAGTAGACCCAAAATATAACATGAGTCTAATATTTGGACTCTATCCAGCTCCACAGGTCTTAAAAAATAGGTTGGGGTGGGTCTAGTCAAGTCGCAGGTTTACCCGGGCCATTTGCAGCCTTATATATAGCCCTCCTTGTAATCTTGTTTTAAATATCATAGTGCAATTTTTTGGTTACAAGAAAATTTCTCAAGTGTAAAGAAATAATAATAATAATACATATATCTTTTAAAGAAATGGTAAAACCAACGAGCAATGCACCACACAAAAAGGATAAACAAGCAGAGGTTGAGAAGAGGATGTTTTCCAATTAGAAATTTGGAAGGATAAACACTAAATTTGATGTTCTTTCTTTTGAAAAATATGGTGGGGACACCATCATGGTTTGAACCTGGACCTCTCTTACAATGGAGGGAGCGCCAACCAGCTAAGACTGGGTGGCATGAATACATAGTTCTTTTGTTATAGCTTTACGCTTCCTTTATTGTGGATGGCAATCCACACTAGGGAGTTTCTTGCTGAGAGAGGATCGGATTTATTGTAGTTGTCAGCAGGAAGTTTACATTAATGTAGCCTTGCTTTTAGGAATTTTAATCAATTATTCCTTATTTCATTATCAATGGCAACCTTTCTGTAGTTTTTGTTATCAACTTTTGCCATTTACCAAGGACAATGATATTTTGCCAGCATGGGAATTTCTATGTGCCCCTGAACTTGTGATTCTTTTGCCTCTCAAGTGCATCCAATTAGCCAATGAACGGTGTTGCGCCAAAGCCCGGTTGTGACACTGTGCATGAGTGGACTGGGAGGCTTCACAGGGGCAAGGTGTATGGCAGGCAGATGCTCCTGCCAGGAAATTTTTCTATGCATGTCCAGATTTTAGATTTTGTCCTCTCATTAATCAAAATACTAAATGTACCTCATCTGAAAGATGACTCTATTGATCCATTTGATGATTTCATTGTGCGCAGGTTACACTGGTAAAGAAGGTGAACGAGGCTACTGCTAACATTCCTGGCTGGGAGAGTGGAAGATAGCGATGTTTGAGAGACATGCATGCAAATAGTCCTTCTGACAGCTTCCATCAGATACACAGAGTCCTCAAAACAGAACATACAGATAACGGTTTAAATGTCGTGTTCATAGAAGATGAAAACCAGAATGACTTTTCTAATGACTTCCAACACAGGGAACTTCCCTATAAATATTGAGGTCAACATTGGTTACTGGTGTATTCCTGGATTTCTTCAGGTACTATTCTTTGAAAGAGTTTCGTAGGACAGAATATTGTCTTTGATGTAGATGCTGCACTTGGTACATGGTGCAGTTTCCCTCTTAATGACATTCTCAATTCAAAGATCAGTGTTTTGAATCTTGAAATGTGAGAGTGGGAGAACCTTCTCTGCAAAGTTTGCCAAGTATTTATCCCATCCATTTCAGTGCTTTGCACATTCTTGTATGTCAGTGCTTTTGGCTGTGTTTGGGTGCTGGAAACCACCGTGCATGTGGCATCCTTTCCAAGAGTTTGTTAGCAGTGAAATAGGGACCAGGCTTGTACTCCTCGAAAGAAGCCCGCGCAGGAAGGAAGAGGAGGCTCGAGGGCGAGGAGGGAGAGAGAAAGAAGGTTGTTTTTTTTAGCATTATTGAATATTAAATCAATAAATTAATTATATATTTTAAATTTAATTTTATCATCTAAATGCTACATATGTTGCTTCGTAAAATTAAATAAAATGATGTCTTTTTGTTTAATGATAGAAATCAAAGTAAAAAAGAAAAAAAAAGATTCAGGATAATTTTTGTATCCGTGGCTTCGGGCAGGCGAGATGCTTCAGGCCCGTCGACCGTCACAACCGCTTTCCCGGACTGAGCATTCGGTCATATTAGGGGTTAACTGAGTCGAGACAATCACGAGTAGCTCGAAATCGATTCAAAAAATACTCGAAATCGGTTCGTTGCTTATCGAGTCGAGCTCGAGCTACTCGAGTATATTATCGAGTCGAGCTCGAGTATTAAAATACTCAGCTCGAAAAGCTCGCGAGCTTGATTGAGCTTATGTAATTTTACTATTTTACCCTTATTCTTTAAATTTTTAATTTAAAAATATTTTATTTTAATTAAAAATTATTTTTTAATTTTTATGCAGAAATTCGAGTCGAGCCCGAGTACATCGAGTATTTTATCGAGCTTTAAATAAAAAACTCGATCGAGTTCGAGTCGAGTTTCGAGCTTCAAATTTAAGAGCCGAGTCGAGCACGAGCTTGGCACTGTGTTGACTCGGCTCGGCTCGATTATATCCCTAGGCCATATATAGCACGAGCTTCGGCTGGCCTCAGCCATGGTGGATCGCGGGTTGGAAGAGGGCACCCAGCCTTGCAATCAGCCGGCTAGCAGGCTAACCGGATCCAAGTGGACCGGTTGTGCGGTCAAAGGTTAGCAGATTGGATCAAGCCGGTGAGCCAGAGAGAGGCTGATTTGAGTTTGGACCCTGACCCAGATCGGGTCGTTTTATCTTGACCCAAATTGAAAATTCAAGCCTAATTCATCTTGGTCATTCAATGGGTTTTGAATTGTCAGGCCCGATTGCTGTAAGCCCACCTGCTATAAAACCGTTTTTGACCAAACCAAGACCCTTGAGCTTATACAATGAACCGTTTATTCGGTTCAGATTGATATGAATGGGGTCTGATGGGCTAGTTGACCCATGGGCAATAAAGACCATATTTAGATTTGGCCTCGGCAAGATGGCCTTCCTGAACAACCTTCCTGGGCGGCCTTTTTAGATGGCTTTCCTGGGCGGCCTTCCCCAACGGTATTCCTAGGTGGCCCTCCTTGGCCCCCCTGTCTCACGGACACCCGACCACGAATGGCCCTGCGGAAGCTATCAGCGTCCCAGTCAATTCCTGGCTCCAAATCCATCCCAGACGGCTCAGTTCCTAGGATCCTCGGATCCATCCCGAACTCCGACGGTCTGATCCCGTTTTCCAACCTCTCCCTGGTCATACCCGAGAAACCCTCTCGTCCCATGGGAGAAGGTCCCAGCCGGCTCTCGATCACGGATGACTCTGCTCCAAGGCTTCAGGTGGCCAACACCCGGCTACGTCCCAAGCTCCCGACTCCATTCTCAACGACCTCGAGCCCCCAGCTCTCCGCTCAACGGCCCCGTCCTCGACGGACTGAGGCTCGGGCCCTGCCGCAGCCATGGACAGCAACCAGTCTCCGTCACCTCTGTGGAGCCCCGATGGAAACCACCCCCAGACTGCCTGCTCTTGTTACCGACTCCTCATTCCTGCTTCTCCGCTCTGTCCCGGCTCTAGATGGCGGCCTTCGATTTCTTCCCGGCTTTCCCCGAATGGCCCCGGCTCTACCATTCGGCCGTCCTTTGTCCCGGTTACCAACTCTCTCGACCGGCTCCCGACACCAACTCTCGCTCTCGGCTTCGTCCCGGCTGATCCAGGCCCTTTTTCTACATGACCACACGATGCTTGGTGGTCGTTAGTGGCATGGGACTTGATGACGCTCGATCACCCCTCCTGGACGCCGGGGACGGAAGCTCTTCTTCTTCACCGGATCGCCTGAAAAGAAGTCCCAAGACCGAAGAGGGTTCTCCGGTGAGACCCTCCGATGCCCAAGTCAGTGACAGAGGTCACAGCAGAGAAGGAGCTCGAGAGAGCTCTTGAGGAGGGAGATCTCAGAAGGATCAGATAGTTCCTTTGAGAGTTAGGGCATCGAGTGTGTAAGATGTGCGTACCCGGTTTTCGATGTGATTTACCCTTTTATAGGGGTTGGCGCTGGCACCATCACGTGGGTTTTTGTGAAGTCAGGAGGTCTGCTGAGCTGTTGCATGAATCTGGGCTGGTTGGTGGGTTACGTCCCATCAGCAGCTGGGCTGGTTGGTGGGTTACGTCCTATCAGCAGCTGGGCTGTCGGGCGGCGCACGTCGTGCGTTTGACGTTGTCGAGTGGCGTGCGTCAGAGAGGTGGTTTTTTGAACCGCTAGGGCTGATCTGGCGGGAACCGGGGATCCTGTCTCGTTGGGGCCGAACTGGGTCGACCTGAGATGGCTGGGGCCTATCTCACCGGCAAGGCAGTGCCGGGGTGGGGCCGAACCGGCGGGCCTGGAGACGATGGGCTGAGTCGGGCCGGCCAGGGACGGCCTTGGCCGACTCGGCGGACTGGAGACGCCGGGACCGAGTCGGGCCTGCCTGGGATGGCCTTGGCCGACTCGGCGGACTGGAGACGCCGGGCCGAGTCGGGCCTGCCTGGGATGGCCTTGGCTGACTCGGCGGGACTGAAGATGCCGGGGCCGAGTCGGGCCTGCCTGGGACGGCCTTGGCCGACTCGGCAGGACTGGAGATGCCGGGGCCGAGTCGGGCCTGCCTGGGATGGCCTTGGCCGACTCGGCAGGACTGGAGATGCCGGGGCCGGCCAGCGATTGTGCAGGGGCCGGGGACGGTTAGCCTGGAGAAGTAGGGGTAGCCTGGCGTGGAGACGCCAGGGCCGGCTAGCTTGGAGATGCCGTGGCCGGCAAGCAATGTGCCGGGGCCGGCTAGCCTGGAGACGCAGGGGCCGGCTAGCCCGGAGAGGTAGGGGCCGCCTGGCGTGGAGACGCCGGGCCGGCTAGCTTGGAGACGCCGGGGCCGGCTAGCTTGGAGAGGCCGGCCTTGGCGGGTGTTGGCCTTTGATGTGCCGGCCTCGGGGGCCGGCACTAGGGCCTGTCGCTGGCAGCCGATGCTGGAGGCCGACGCTGGCGGCTGGAGGTCAAAGCCTTTGGGGCCATCCAAAAATTTATTTTTCGTGGGGTCAACTGGCCCCATCAAATGCCCCCCACACTCCTTGAGCTTGTGCGCCCCGCATCGGCTAAGCGAAAGGAGTGTAGAATTTTTACCTTGGCGCGTCGCGCTGTTTTAGATGGACGTCTGCGTGCCTTTTTTGGCTAGCTAAGGGTGACTAGTAATCCTTCCCCAGCACGGGGACCGGGAGTTAACCCCGGAGGGTGACCTGAGAGCGGGGCGTCGTCAGGTTCCTTTTGAACCGGCCTGGGGGTTTGTGCTCCGCCCAAGTGGCGACTCAGCCGGGTATGGAGCCTTTAGGGTCTTAACCAACTAGGGGGCACCGCCGTGCCGGGGCCGAGTGGTGTCCCGTGGGCCGCGATGCCAGTGAGCCCCTTTTGAACCAGCCTAGGGGTTTGTGTTCCGCCCAAGTGGTGACTCAGCCGGGTACGGAACCTTTAGGGTCTTAACCAACTAGAGGGCACCGCCGTGCCGGGGCCGAGTGGTGTCCCGTGGGCTGCGATGCCAGTGAGCTCCTTTTGAACCAGTCTAGGGGTTTGTGTTCCGCCCAAGTGGCGACTCAGCCGGGTACGGAGCCTTTAGGGTCTTAACCAACTCGGGGGCACTGCCGTGCCGGAGCCGAATGGTGTCCCGTGGGCCGCGATGCCAGTGAGCTCCTTTCGAACCAGCCTGGGGGTTTGTGTTCCGCCCAAGTGGCGACTCAGCCGGGTACGGAGCCTTTAGGGTCTTAACCAACTAGGGGGCACCGCCGTGCCGGGGCCGAGTGGTGTCCCATGGGCCGCGATGCCAGTGAGCTCCTTTTGAACCAGCCTAGGGGTTTGTGTTCCGCCCAAGTGGCGACTCAGCCGGGTACGGAGCCTTTAGGGTCTTAACCAACTCGGGGGCACTGCCGTGCCGGAGCCGAGTGGTGTCCCATGGGCTGCGATGCTAGTGAGCTCCTTTCAAACCATCCTGGGGGTTTGTGTTCCGCCCAAGTGGCGACTCAGCCGGGTACAAAGCCTTTAGGGTCTTAACCAACTCGGGGGCACCGCCGTGCCGGGGCCGAGTGGTGTCCCATGGGCCGCGATGCCAGTGAGCTCCTTTCGAACCAGCCTGGGGTTTGTGTTCCGCCCAAGTGGCGACTCAGCCGGGTATGAAGCCTTTAGGGTCTTAACCAACTCGGGGGCACCACCGTGCCGGAGCCGAGTGGTGTCCCGTGGGCCGCAATGCCAGCGAGCTCCTTTCGAACCAGCCTGGGGGTTTGTGTTCCGCCCAAGTGGCGACTCAGCCGGGTAAGGAGCCTTTAGTGTCTTAACCAACTCGGGGGCACCGCCGTGCCGGGGCCGAGTGGTGTCCCGTGCGCCGCGATGCCAGCGAGCTCCTTTCGAACCAGCCTGGGGGTTTGTGTTCCGCCCAAGTGGCGACTCAGCCGGGTACGGAGCCTTTAGAATCTTAACCAACTCGAGGGCACCGCCGTGCCGGAGCCGAGTGGTGTCCCGTGGGCCGCGATGCCAGTGAGCTCCTTTTGAGAGACTCGCGCAAGGAAAGATGAACTGTCGCCAGAAAGGACCCTTTCCTTTATTGCTTTTGCTCCTGAGGGTACATCATTGATAATATTGGCGGAGTTTGTCCGCATTCCAGGTACGTGGAATGGGCTTCCCGTCAAGCTCTTCTAGTTTGTATGCCCCCCGGTGGAGCGCCTCGGCGACACGGTAGGGGCCCTCCCAGTTGGGGGATAGCTTGCCCCCCTCGGTAGGCTTTGATACCTCGGCCTTTCGAAGCACCAAGTCTCCGCGGCGAAAAACCTTGGGACGAACCCGGGCGTTATAGTACTTAGCCGCTCGCTGGTGAAAGGTCGCCATGCGCAGTCTCGCTTTGTCATGTGCCTCGTCGATGAAGTCTAGGTTGGTCCGAATCAGCGCGGGGTTGTCTTCCTCACTGAAGGACTCCATCCGTGGGCTGGGCAATCCGATCTCGACGGGGATGACGGCCTCGGATCCGAAGGAGAGGCAAAAAGGAGTTTCGCCCGTCGGGGTTCTGGGCGTCGTGTGGTAGGCCCATATCACACTGGGGAGCTCTTCTACCCAACGCCCCTTGGAGCCATCTAGGCGAGTCCTGAGCCCTCTGAGGATGGTGCGGTTCATGACCTCAGCCTCCCCGTTGGTCTGGGGGTAGCCGACGGAGGTGAATCGGTGGCGAATGCCCAGCTCCTCGTAGAAGGTCTTGAACGCCTCGTTGTTGAACTGGCGACCGTTGTCCGTGATGAGGGTGTGAGGCAAGCCAAAGCGGCATATGATCGACTTCTAGAAGAAAGTCTTAACTTTTCTCTCCATGATTTTGCCCAACGCCTCGACCTCGACCCACTTGGTGAAATAGTCGATGGCGACCAGAAAGAATCTCCGCTGTCCTGAAGCTGGAGGGAACGGTCCAAGGATGTCCATTCTCCACTGGGCGAAGGGCCACGGAGCCGAGAGTGGGCTCAGCGGGGCAGGTGGCTGACGCTGGATGTGCGCATGGCGTTGGCAGCCGTCGCACCTTTGAACTAGCTTGGCCGCATCTTCCTTCATAGTGAGCCAGAAGTACCCCTGACGGAGAGCCTTCTGGGCCAAGGATCTGCCCCCCAAATGATTCCCGCAAATGCCCTCGTGGATTTCTCTGAGGATGTAGTCAGCGTCGGCGGGGCCTACGCACTTAAGCAACGGGTAGGAGAATGACCTTCTGTATAGGCGCCCGTCGAGGAGGATGAACTTGGAGGCCCTCCACTTGAGCAACCTGGCTTCGCTGTGGTCATCAGGGAGGGTGCCGTCGGTGAGGTAGCGGACATAGGCATCCATCCATGTAGGTTCCGGGGTTAGCGGGAGGACTTCCTCCCCGCCCTCTACACTGGGCCTTTCTAGGTACTCGAGGTAGGCGTCCCTTGTCAGGCCGTCGGCGGAGGTAGCCAGTCGAGAGAGGATGTCGTCCTTTGCGTTTTCGCTCCGGGGGATGTAGCTGATGCTGAAGTAAGGCAGCGAGGAGGTCAAGAGTTGAACCTTTTTCAGATATTGCGCCATAACGGGGTTGCGCGCCTCATACTCTCCGTTGATTTTCCCGGAGACGAGTTGCGAGTCCGTGAAGGCTCTGAGGTGCTTTGCTCCAACCTCCTGGGCTAATCTCAACCCGGCCAGGAGGGCTTCGTACTCCGCCTGGTTGTTGGCTTCAAAAAGAAATCTCAGGGCGCATTCGGTTCTTTCTCCTTCCGGCCCGGCAAGAATGAGGCCGGCTCCACTTCCTTGAGAATTTGATGCGCCGTCCACGTGGAGGATCTAGGTCTTTCCATCATCTCTCGGCTCGGGCTTGGGCTGCTCCCGGTGGCCTCCTCGAGATCCTCCTCCGCCCAAGTGCACTCGACCAGGAAGTCGGCCAGGACCTGGGACTTCAAGGCCGGTCACGCTTG
Organism: Calamus simplicifolius; assembly: GCA_900491605.1. Classification (NCBI taxonomy): domain Eukaryota; kingdom Viridiplantae; phylum Streptophyta; class Magnoliopsida; order Arecales; family Arecaceae; genus Calamus; species Calamus simplicifolius. The sequence continues at coordinate 192,317 of UESW01001608.1, read as the reverse complement.
GAAAGAGATGTCGAACTCCCCCAGTTTGATGGCCCATTTGGCGAGTCGACCCGAAGTATCTGGACGGGCCAGGATGGCTCGGAGAGGTTAGTCCATGAGCACCACGATGGGATGGGCTTGGAAATACGGGCGAAGACGCCGGGCGGAAACTATCAAGGCGAAAATAACTTTCTCTGTTTTGGAATACCTGACCTCGGCGTCATGCAGGACCTTGCTCACGTAGTAGACTGGCTTCTGGGTTCCGTCAGCGTCCAGGCGCACCAGGACTGAGCTGACGGCTTCTGAGGAGGCGGCTAAGTAAAGGAAAAGACTCTCCCGTCTCTCGGCTTGAAGAGGAGCGGTGGGGAGGACAGGAACGCCTTTAAGCCGTCGAAAGCCTCATGGCAGTCGTCCGTCCATGTGAAACCATTCACCTTCCGTAGGGCCTTGAAGAAAGGCAAGCACCTTTCTGCCGACCTAGAGAGGAAACGACTCAGCGCCGCTACCCTTCCAGTTAGTCGTTGCACTTCCTTCTTGTTGGACGGCGGTCTCATGTCGAGTATGGCGCTGATCTTCTCTGGGTTTGCCTCGATTCCGCGCTGGGTCACCATAAAGCCCAGGAATTTACCTGCTGTGACCCCAAAAGTGCACTTCTTAGGGTTCAGCTTGACTTTGAAGCGACGGAGGTTGTTAAAAGTTTCTTCCAGGTCAGAGATGTGATCGGCAGCACGGGTGCTCTTCGTCAGCATGTCGTCCACGTAGACTTCCATGTTCCGGCAGAGTTAGCCATGGAACACCTTATTCATCAGCCGCTGATAGGTTGCTCCCGCATTCTTGAGGCCGAAAGGCATCACCTTGTAACAGTAAATGCCTTTCTCTGTCACAAAGGAGGTGTGCTCCTCGTCGCTGGGGTCCATCCTTATCTGGTTGTATCCGGAGAAGGCGTCCATGAAACTAAGAAGCTCGTGACCAGAGGTGGAATCGACCAGCTGGTCAATTCTTGGCAAGGGGAAGCTGTCCTTTGGGCATGCCTTGTTGAGGTCAGTGAAGTCTATACAGATTCTCCAGCACCCGTTTGCCTTGCGCACCATGACTACGTTGGCAAGCTAGCTTGGGTAATGCGCCTCCCGGATGTGGCCGGCGCTGATCAACTTGTGGACTTCTTCATCAATGACCTTTATCGGTCGGGGGCAAAGCTCCTCTTCTTTTGATGGACTGGACGGTGGTGCGGGTCGATGTTAAGTTTGTGGGTGATGACTTCCGAAGAAATACCGGGCATGTCGGATGCTGACCAGGCGAATACGTCTGAGTTAGCCCGCAGGAAAGCTAAGAGGCGCTTCCGGTCCTCCAAGGGAAGGAGTCCGCCCACACGGACGGTCCTTGTCGGGTCATCGCTGAGAGGGAAAGTCAGGAGGTGCTCGGCGGGCTCCCCTCCTTTGGAGGAATCTCTAGGGTCAGACGCCTCCAGGGCCGGGTCGGCCTCCAGGGGGCTCGACGCCGCATGGTAGCAAGGTAAGATCGGGCTTATCTCCCCACACATTTCTCTAACTCTCTCGCTCGTGGGGAACTGCACCAATAGGCGTCGGGTGGAGATAACCGCATCCAAAAGATTTAGGCCAGGACGCCCAAGAATGGCGTTGTATGCCAAAGGGACCCTCACAACCAGGAATTTCATGATCACGGTGCTTTGGCATGGCGGGGTCCCGGTCGTCACGGGCAAGGATATTTCACCCTCGACCCTCACAGAATCCCCGGTGAATCCAACTAGCGGGGTCGCCACGGGCTGAAGGGAGTCAACAGATAAATCCATTCGAACAAAGGCGTCATAAGTAAGGATGTCAGCTGAGCTGCCACTATCAACTAAAATCCTTTTCAGGGTGTTTGGCGATCGTCATAGCGACGACTACGCCTTCATTGTTTACATTTTCCATTATAGCAGTCTCCCCCTGGGGCATTACATTATTTAGAGCATCCTCCCCCCTCGGCCGCTTGGACGCAGAGGCCGTCCCCCAGGACAGCATCCCGACAATCCGCTCCGTGGGAGTGTTGTCGACGGCGGCTTGAGCTGGTGGAGGCCCCATGATGGCCGGCAGCGGCTGTGGCATCTTCTGGACGTACTTGCCGAGGTAGCCCCGTTGGATGAGCTCCTCAATAGCCCGTTTCAACTGTAGCAGTTGTCGGTGTCGTGGCCGTAGTCCCGGTGGAATCGACAGTAGCGGCTTCTGTCGCGGGACACGCCCTTCTTCATGGGGGGAGGACGTTGAAGGTAGGGCTCGCCCTCGATCTCCATCAGGATGTGGGATCGAGGGGCAAGGAGAGGGTGAGCTTACCCTCATCGGGGACAGGGCTCCGGTGCCGGTTGTCGGACCGGCGAGGGGGGTCGGATCGGCGATGGCGAGGAGGTCCGCTCGGCTCTGGGCGAGCGGATTTGTGGCTGGAGCCCTTCGAAGACTCCCGGCGGGTGAGGTCGGCTTCATCTGCCCGGATGTACTTCTGGGCCCGGAGGAGGAGGTCGGAGTAGGAGCTTGGAGGCTTCTTGTCCAAGAAGAAGGTGAAGCGGGACGAAAGAAGTCCCCGCTTCAGCGCCAGGGTGGCCACCGCATCATCGAGATGGTAGACCTCGAGGGCGGCGGTTTTGAACCGGGACACAAAGTCCCGCAGGGACTCTCCTTCCTTCTGGCGGACGGAGAAGAGACTGTCCGCCACCCTTGGGATCCGGCGGCAGGCATCAAAGTGGGCCAGGAATGCCCTCTCCAGCTCCCGGAAGGAGTCTATGCTGTGGGGGGATAGGCGTGAATGCCACGCACGGGCGGCCTTCCACAGGGTCGCAGGGAAGGCCTTGCAGAGAAGGGCGTCTGAGGCGCCCTGGACATGCATCATGGCCCTGTAGCTCTCGAGGTGGTCGAGAGGATCGGTCGTACCGTCGTACGGGTCCACTTGGGGGAAGCGGAACCTGGAGGGGACTGGTTCCTCCAGGATGCGGCGAGTGTAGGGAGGACGAGTGTCAAACTCTTCCTCCGGCTGGTGGTTTATCTTCCTGGCGAGCTCGTCGAGGCGCCGGTTGTACTCCTCCAGGCGCTCCTCCGCCTGGAAGTTGATCGTCGGAGCCCTCCGGGAGGGCTCGGAGGAAGAAGAAGAAGAGGAAGTAGAAGACGGAGATGGAAGTCGGGACTTCCGCCTGGGTTCCTCATGATGATGTGGCTTGGGAGGAAGCTCGCTGGGGCCGTGGCCGGGGGACCGCGGCCGCTTGGAAGGCTCGCGGCGAGGCTTCCTGGGGGAAGCTCGACGTTGGCAGGTCCCTCGCCGGGGGGAGCCTCCCCTCGCCGATATCTGGCTGGCGGGGGAGCAGTCTGGTGCTGGGTGGCCACGGACTGCTGCTGATGGAGTCCGTGGACCATGGCAGTGAGGTTCTGAACTTGCTGGGAGAGGGTTGCCAGCTGCTCCTCCGTCTGGACAGCGGCGTCCGGCGGCGGGCTGGCAACAGGAAGGCTGATAGCAGGGGGATTGGCCTCCTGCTGTCCAGCTGGCGGGATGAGCCCAGCCGGACAGCTGACAGAGGCATCCCGAGCTCGCATCACCACCATGGCTTCTGGGAGAAAAGAGGGGACGACAGATGTAGCTCCGGGAGATCGTTCGCTACTTTTTCTTAGCACCCCCCTTCCTGGCGCGCCAATCTGATGACGCTCGATCACCCCTCCTGGACGCCGGGGACGGAAGCTCTTCTTCTTCACCGGATCGCTTGAAAAGAAGTCCCAAGACCGGAGAGGGTTCTCCGGTGAGACCCTCCGACGCCCAAGTCAGTGACAGAGGTCACAGCAGAGAAGGAGCTCGAGAGAGCTCTTGAGGAGGGAGAGATCTCAGAAGGATCAGATAGTTCCTTTGAGAGTTAGGGCATCGAGTGTGTAAGATGTGCGTACCCGATTTTCGATGTGATTTACCCTTTTATAGGGGTTGGCGCTGGCACCATCACGTGGGTTTTCGTGAAGTCAGGAGGTCTGCTGAGCTGTTGCATGAATCTGGACTGGTTGGTGGGTTACGTCCCATCAGCAGCTGGGCTGGTTGGTGGGTTACGTCCTATCAGCAGCTGGGCTGTCGGGCGGCGCACGTCGTGCGTCTGACGTTGTCGAGTGTGTGCATCAGAGAGGTGGTTTTTTGAACTGCTGGGGCTGATCTGGCGGGAACCGGGGGATCCTGTCTCATTGGGGCCGAACTGGGTCGACCTGAGATGGCTTGGGCCTATCTCGCCGGCAAGGCAGTGCCGGGGTGGGGCCGAACCGGCGGGCCTGGAGACGATGAGCTGAGTCGGGCCGGCCGGGGATGGCCTTGGCCGACTCGGCGGACTGGAGACGCCGGGGCCGAGTCGAGCCTGCCTAGGATGGCCTTGGCCGACTCGGCGGACTGGAGATGCCGGGGCCGAGTCGGGCCTGCCTGGGATGGCCTTGGCCGACTCAGCGGACTGGAGATGCCGGGGCCGAGTCGGGCCTGCCTGGGACGGCCTTGGCCGACTCGGCAGGACTGGAGATGCCGGGGCCGGCCAGCGATTGTGCCGAGGCCAGGGACGGTTAGCCTGGAGAAGTAGGGGCCGCCTGGCGTGGAGACGCCGGGGCCGGCTAGCTTGGAGACGCCGTGGCCGGCAAGCAATGTGCCGGGGCCGCTAGCCCGGAGAGGTAGGGGCCGCCTGGCGTGGAGACGCCGGGCCGGCTAGCTTGGAGACGCCGGGGCCGGCTAGCTATGTGCCGGGGCCGGCTAGCCTGGAGAGGTAGGGGCCGCCTGGCGTGAAGACGCTGGGGCCGGCTAGCTTGGAGACGCCGGGGCCGGCTAGCCTGGAGAGGTAGGGGCCGCCTGGCGTGGAGACACCGGGGCCGGCTAGCTTGGAGATGCCGGGGCCGGCTAGCTATGTGCCGGGGCCGGCTAGCCTGGAGAAGTAGGGCCGCCTGGCGTGGAGACGCCGGGGCCGGCTAGCTTGGAGACACCGAGGCCGGCTAGCTTGGAGACTCCATGGCCGGCAAGCAATGTGCCGGGGCCAGCTAGCCTGGAGACGCCGGGGCCGGCTAGCTTGGAGACGCTGTGGCCGGCAAGCAATGTGCCGGGGCCGGCTAGCCTGGAGACGCCGGGGCCGGCTAGCTTGGAGAGGCCGGCCTTGGCGGGTGTTGGCCTTTGATGTGCCGACCTCGGGGCCGGCGCTAGGGCCTGTCACTGGCGGCCGACGTTGGAGGCCAATGCTGACGGCTGGGGGTCAGAGCCTTTGGGGCCATCCAAAAAATTTATTTTTCATGGGATCAACTGACCCCATCAGGACTCATCAAGGGGCTTCAGCCTGCAACCGCCTCGGTGGTAGGGCTAGCGAGATCAGCCCAAGCTACTCTGAGAGGATGGGACTCATGGCGGAGATCAGCAGCACCTTCGTCCTTGTCTACACCATCTTCTTCGCCACCAATTCCAGCTGTAGTGCCCGTGACTCCCACGTCATGGCCTTGGCCCCTCTTCCAATGGGGCGTATAGTTTTCATGGCCCACCATGGGCCAAATCCATACAATCGTAAGGGTGGGGAGGAGATATAGTCAACCTACATGTCAGATGATATGTACTTGAGCCAGGGGCACTCTCAAGTGGCCTACGGGTCTAAGGGTACTAAAGGTAATTGCCTGATTCAAGGAGAGCCTCGCAGAGATCGATCCTGACCATAAGGTCATGTTAGAAATAAAAAATAAAATGGGATATTTTTTTGAATATTTTTTTGTATTCTTAAAAGTCATAACTATAAGGTAATATTTAAAATAGAAGATAAGAAGGAATATCCTCATAACTATAAGGGATAGTTGGATATAAAGTCAACTAAAGAGATAATCCATAGTTAACCATGGGATATCCCCTCAATATATTCTGTAGAGAATGCAGGAATAGCTGGTTATCCCTCCAAATAAGAGTAAAAAAAGTTATCCTATGGATTTACTTTTTTGCATTTGATATGATCAATGGGATAGCCAAGGGATATCCCTAGGGATAGCTAGGGGACAAACTCTATCCCGTACACTTATCCATGGATAATATTTTTTCTATCAAACACTACCTAAGGGATAGCTAGGAATAAAGTTAACCAAAGGGATAATCCATGGTTAACCATAGTTAACCATGGGATATCCCCTCAATTTATTCCTTATAAAATGCAGGAATAGCTGGTTATCCCTCCAAATAAGAGTAAAAAAAATTTATGGATTTACCTTTTTGCATTTGATATGATCAATGGGATAGCCAAGGGATATCCCTAGAGATAGCTAGGGGATAAACTTTATCCCGTACACTTATCCATGGATAATATTTTTTTATCAAACACTACCTTAATAAGGACTCGAATCCTATGCACCAGAAGGAACCGGCTGTGCTACCATACTTTATCTGCGGGCGAAAGCAGGACTTGCATGAAGGGTGGCTACCTCTTTAAAAGCTACATGCATCCATCTATCTTTGATGGGATACACCTGCAGATCTGATATGCCACTAAGAAGCAAGCTTTACCATTGCTTCCATCATCATAAATACTTTGATAAGTGATAGCACCTCAAGTCTCACAGATATCAGCCCTGACATTCCATCCACAAAAGTCATCAGTCATCATGAGGCTTCAACCACTCATATCAGATGAACCCCAAAAGTCATGGTCCATTATGAGGCTCCACTTGACTCATTCCTTCACTAGACGATAAGGCTCCAAGCTTCTCAGGCAAACCACACAAGTCCAAAGATGAATAAATTGAGTAAGAGGGACCCCCGACCAGGTAACCACCACAACAACACTCACTCATTCTTGCTCACAGAGAGCTCTTCTCTAAGCCTCTCTCCTTTTTTCGAGCTTTCTCAAGCTCACGGCTGTTGTCTAGAGCACTGACTTGAGCATTGGAGGGTTTCCACCGAAATCTCAGATCTTTAGGACTTTTTGTAGGCTTCCAATCGAGCGACGCCCGCCAAAAGATTCTCGGCACGCCGAAGAAGGCGACCAGATGCTCATGGACGTTCGAGGGGGTGATCTGGCAACAATAGGGTCTAGTCAACTTTGGGGTCTAGTCAACTTAGTTTGTTTGAACCCTATTAGCAGGTTTAGACCAATCAGAACCAAAGTTGATTGAACCTGAAATCCAATCTTATTGTGCCAGTTCAGCTATTGCTGAAACCTCCAAATATAGAGCAATTTTACGTTCCAGCCCAGTTCCAGAACCAAAGCCCATGTTGACCAAATCAGTGAACCAAATCACTAAAGGAAGGAAAAGACTTGTTGCACCATCCTTCGGTGCAGCAAGCATGCATTGGGCGTGCAGATTTGCTGCGTGTCTATGCCACCATGCGTGTTGAGGCCCAATGGGACTTGGCACACACCGCACGCGCGATGGCATGGGTACACGGCCAATTTACGCGCTCGATGCACGCTTGCTATACTGAAGGACAATACAGCAAGATTTTTCTCTAAATGAAAGAATTTTCTACACCACGCACGGTGATTGGCCATGCACGCCTACAGCTGCGCATACTAAGGGCAATTTTGTTCTTTTGTACACTGCATGTGCAGCTCACACGCGGGCACGTCCAATCAACGCGCGTTGTATGCGTGCTCCAGCATCGCATGTAGTATAGAAAGACTTTTTCATCACCAAAGGAAAGGACTTTTTGCACCGCATGTGTAGCCCTCATGCGCGCGTAGCTAATCAACACATAGGATGCGTGCGCTCCTGTATCGCGAACGATGGAGAACTTTTTTATCACTAAAGGAAAAGACTACTTTTCATCACTAAAGGAAAGGACTTTCTATACATGCACAATACAGGTCATGCACACCGCGTGCAATAATTGGCCGCGCGTGCCAAGGACTAATTGTTTTGGGTTCAAGTCTGTTTATGCTGAGCTTAACTAGACAATCCAGCCCAGTTCCAGAATCAAAGCCCAAACTGACCAAATCAGTAAGCCAAATCACTAAATTAAGGACTAATTGTTGTGGGTTCAAGTCTGTTTATGCTGAGCTTAAGCCCTAATTATTCTAATTAAACTCTAATTAAGAAACTTAATGGCTTCATTAAGCTTCAACTAACCTAAATCAGCAAGTGTAGGGCAAAGGGAAGCCAATTAAGCAGATTAAAAGATTGGATTATAGAAGTATTAATCCATTACACATGTGTAATGACCAACTTGAGCATACGGAGGTTGCTAGGTTAGATATATATATATATATATGGATTACTGGTAAGACTTTATTGCCGGTATATTTGCAATGTACTGGTAATGCTTTATTTATGTATATGAAATTGTTGACTTATATGGCATCATCGATAATAATGTCACGTAAAGATACAATTTAAATTAAGTCATCTAAGCCTTTTCCCAACTACATGATATCAGCTATATAAATATGCTTTCTCTTCAAGACTAAATTGATACTTAAATTATAAATAATTATATTTTTTTTAATCATTAATATCGTATCAAGAAAAAATAAGATAATAAAATATCTTATTATTTATCCCTGCATAGATTTATAGAATATGATGCAGGATGATTTAATTTTTGTAGATACTCATTTCTATATTACATTTAATTTTGTGTTCATATGGTGTGCACACGAACGCACGCACATGTAATGTAAGAATTTTTAATGTATTGTTGCTCATGTTAATTGCATTTTTTTGGAAGGACGAGGGTTATTATACCATGGAGCAAGATCTGAGAGCAGATTTGGAGAGTAGCTTCATGATACTTTTATTTATCTTATTAGTTATGAGACATGGTTGATGAGGATCTTCGTTGTAGATAATCATGTTTCAACATTTCAGTATAGTTTGATGTTATCTTCTATGGAGGACTTGTGTGGCATGTTGAGATTTTATATTTGGAGATGAATCTCTTATTTTAAAGTGATGCAGCAGAAGTATATGGTAGGATTTGCGTGCACTTAGGCAGTATTTGATATGGAAGATAAGGAAGGATATCTCCTGAATATCCCTTCTTATTCCCAAATGCTATAGGTAGAAGGGATAGATCTAAAAATAAATTAATCAGAAAGGAGGTTAACCATGGGTTATCCCATGAACTTATTCCCTAGGAAACCTAGGAACAATTAAAGTTATCCCTTGATGGCAGACTTGTAATTTTAAAAAAATGCTTATTCCCTTAGCTATCCCCTGGATAAATGCTATCCCGTACATTTATCCAGAGATAGCTTTTGGGCTATCAAACACTACCTTAGGGTTTCACCTTGAGAGCAGGTGATCGCATTGGTTTACTCGAACCGGGCATTGGTTTTGAAGTGTGACACTAGACGAAGTCATCTCTGTGTAAATTGGTATACCATGGCAGAGACTTTGTATCTTTGGACCAGCGTGCAACATGCATGAAGTCAGTCATCCCAGGGCTAAATTCAAATAGGTGCAGTGGTTGCTAAGCAATCCTGGATATTTTTTAGGTGATGATGATGTTGTTTTTATATTAAACCAGACCTGGTTTAGACTCGATCCCAAATTAAGACTCATGCGTTCAATCCAGTTTCCAATTGGTTTAAGCATGAATAGCGAAATATGGAAGGAAAGGCCTTTGTGCACCGTGCTCGTAGTAAGTCGCGTACACCGCATACGCTAGCAGCATATGATCAAGGATAGTTTTATTTTTTTATGCATCGTATATGCGATTATAGCGTGCATGGTCAATCAGTGTTCGCTCTTGCATCGTGCACGATGCAAAAAGACTTTTTCAATAAGGAAACCAATCTGGCCAAATGCGAACGGGCCTGACTTATCTCATGGACAAATTGGATTAGGCCAGAGATCCTACAAGCACTCGAGCTTGTTTTGCTTGAGACATGAACCAACATTCGCAATGGCCTCAAATCAAAGTACACCTATGGGATAAAGTAAGAACACAACTTAAATCCAGCGTGAAATAAGTAAATTTATGTTAATTTTAAATAGATTTGTGTCGTAATTGTGTAACATGACATGAATATAATCATATCGTGTTATGTGTTGATCCGTCAACTCAAAAATAGCATGATTATGATTTAATTAATTTAAAGTTAGTTATATTTTCATCTGTTTATGCAATTGGATTGAAATTTAAATTATTTAATTTAAATAACTTAATATTATAGTGAATTTTGATGCGGTTAAGTATGATATTGGAAAATATATGTTCGATATTCAAAAAGATATGTAACATGTTAGAATTAATTAGATTGTATCTATTCACATTAGGTGGGCTATTAAGTAAGTCGTGTCTATTTGTATTAAATGAGTTATTAAGCAAGTCATGTTGGATCAATCTACCATGATCTGTTTATTAAACAGATTTTGTGTTTTTGTATCATATTCGTGTCAACCCACATAACGTTATATCCCAGCTTCAATATAACACGAATGTGACCCAGCAATATAAATTGTCACCTCTTTTATTAATCGCGTTAAGTCCAACATATCCAAGACACTTTGGGATTAAATTACAAATGATCTCCCTACTTCTAATCACTAAAGCACGCAATATATATATATATATATATATATATATATATATATATATATATATATATATATATATATATATCTTTATTAGAATAATATGAGGGAAAAAAATATCAGTTAGAAGGAACAACATCAAACACAACCTCCCTCCAGTGGAGGGATAAAACCCCTAGGCAATGGCTGCAGGCAAAGGCCATCCAGTGTGAACTATGAATCCCTGAATGGATGACGCTTTGGCAGAACCTCACATATCTTGAGATCAGAAACAAATGAGGTATAATTATAAACACCCAGAGGAAAAAACTAATAAATGTTTGGTCCACGCACAGATAAAAATAACCAGTGCAATAGCGTAAAAGAAAGAGGCTAAAAAACAGCTAATGGCTGGCTGACTAAAGATGCATGCCATACCAAGTATGCATTTTATTTTCTATCAATTTAGGACCACACTAAAAAAGCATCAGCTCAACAACTCAACTCATCTAAGCCTTCTTCCAACTACATGGATCGGCTAAATGAATATACTTTCTCCACTCTGCTTTATTCAGGATCAAATCGATATTCAAATTATAAATAGTTATATCTTTTTTAAGTATTTCTGTCAATATTAGTTTAGGTCTACCTCTATCTCTATCCTTACGATGGATTGTTAAGAGATCACTCTTTCTAACTGGAGCATCTAAAGGTATACATTGTATATGTCCAAACCACCACAATCGATTTTCTCTCATTTTATCTTCAATTGAAGCTATTCATGTCATTTCTCTTATATGTTTATTTATAATTCTATCTTTTAAAGTTTTACCATATATTTATCTTAACATACGCATTTTTTTATACTTAATTTATTCACATATTGTTTCAATATTGTCCAACACTCTGTTCCATATAGCATAACTAGTCTAATAGCGGTTTTATAGAATTTTTCTTTTAATTTTAATGGAATGCACTGATCATATAATACTCCCAAAGCACTCCTCCACTTAATCCATCCTGCTTTAACTCTATGATTTACATCTTTACCTATTTCACCTTCTTACTGGATAATTGATCCCAAATACCTAAATTTTTACTCGTTGATATCTTTTGGCTTGTAATCTCCACTGTTTCTTCATTTGTATTTCTACTCCACTAAAATTATATTTCATATATTCAGTTTTAGTTCTACTAATCTTAAAACCTTTAGATTCTAAAGTCTCTTTCCAAATCTCTAGCTTAATTAGCATTTACTTCAGATTTAGTTTCATCAATCAACACTATATCATCTGCAAATAACATACACCATGGGATATCATTTTGACTATGTATGGTTAATTCATCCATAACTAATACAAAAGATACGAACTTAAGACAGATCTTTGATGTAAACCTGAAAACTCACTAGTTTCTCCTATTGTTGTTTTAACAATAGTTATTGCTCTATCATACATATCTTTTATCAATTTTATGTACCTTTTGGTAACTCTTTTTCCCTCTAAAATCCACTATATTATTTCTCTAGGTACTCTATCATATGCTTTCTCTAAATCAATAAAGACCATATGAAGGTCTTCTTTCTTTTTTCTATACCTCTCCATCAATTTTCTTAATAAATAAATAGCTTTCATGGTTGATCTTCTAGGCATAAATCTAAATTATTTATTTAATACCAAGTTTTAGCTCTTATTCAATTTTCTATTACTCTATCCTATAATTTTATTATATGACTTATTAGCTTAATCCCTCTATAATTAACATACTTTTGAATATCTCTTTTATGTTTTTATATAAATATATAAAAAAAGTATCAACTCAAAGGTATTAATCAGCCTTTTAATTTTATATAAATATTAAAAAATTTAATATATAATTGATGTAAAATTAAATAAATCACCGTAAAGTAACAAAACTATATTCGTAAGCAATGATATTGCCAGAATTTATGAAAAGATAATATTTATATTATGATGCCCATGGTTTTTAGCATAATGAAAGATGCTTATCATCTTGTATAAAGCTCTATCTTTTAATTAAGAATCTTTATTTTTTAAATAAATATTTTAATACTTGAATGTGAAAATAATTTAATTATATTCTTTTATATATTAGAAAAAGACTTTTGTGTTTGTTACTCATGATTTTTGCATTATAATCTTTTTAGGTAAGTTATTAAGATCTGTCCATCTTTCTTATAATATCATTTTTATTTTCATATCCACTTTGCATGCACTGATTATATATTATTTTTTTGTGATTGTTGTTTAATTTTCTCATGCCAAACTATACTTTTGGTTATACTTTTGATATAATGATCATAAATAAAATTTAATTTTTTAAGTAAAAATAAAATTTGATAGTTATTATTCATTAATTAAAAAATGGTATTATCAAAGTCTGGGATTACATAGGAAGAGCATCTTCCTATGTGCTTCTTGGAGGGGCAACTGAGAGCAGCCAATGGTTAGATGGGAGGGGGGGAGGATAGCCATCTCTGCTCCATTTTTCACCATCTTCTGGGCTCTATTTTTCATTTTATTGTAATCAAAGCTCACGATTAAAGAAAAAAGTAAGCTAAAAATTAGAAAAGAAAAAAATAAATATTAAAAAGATGATGAAGAAGATTGGGTAAGAAAAAAATATGCTAAATTTTACAATTTTTGCAAATGAGAATCTCAAGAGGCGATAAGAAATTTTTTTTTTTTACGAAAAAACAAAGCTGGTTCCCTGGTCTATGGCAATAGCATAGTGAACCTGAAGCACATTTTCTTATCAACATGGCATCAATGGAAGCTAAAAAAGTTATTTGAATATTTTTACGAAGACTAATTAAATGCCATCTAGATGAAAGAAGGATGTCGTCCTAGTTATTTTATTAAACATATCTCATAAAAACACACCATCATATGAACTATTATACCGTATGGTCCGCAAAGATAGTCGCTCACTGAGCCATCTTACCATATCAACCATGCATGCATGGATCTTGTTATGGACCATGCATTGTTAGGATTTTTATGCTTCTTTCTATACCCAATAAGCTGATCGATTCTCATATTGCAACTGTAATCTTTCTTACATATAGTACATACAGCACGAATCTTTTTCTTAATTAATGGTCTCCTCATTGGTGAAAAGCTTTCATATATTAGAGATCATTGGCCTAGCCTTGAACCTGATGCGGCACCAATGGCAATACTCGAGTCGAAGAGATTAATTTCAATCTATGACCATGATTCGCAACATTGTCCTCGTAATAGGAAACTCTTCTATGTTGGTGCTAGACATGAAGATGTCATGAGGTAGATGATAAGAGCTATCAGCATCAGACATTGTAGAGACCAGAAAGATTAGAATAGCTTGTACAGAATTAGGATAACTTGTACATGGAGATTATAATAGATTGTTAGGAGAGATAAGAATAGCTTATAAAGAGATTAAGAGAGCTTAAGAGATATTATAAAAAATTAGAAGAGATAAGGGAGCTTAGAAGAGCTTAAAGCTTAGGATTTGGTGTAGAGTAAGGAAAAGATGTTGAAAAGCCTCCAAATATCACAAATAATCATAAAAATTAACCATTTATGGTTGTTGAGAAGGAAAAATATCTTTTTGAGAAGTAGACAAGGATATCCCTAAAAACTAGCTATTTTTTATAGTTAAGAATGTTGTCATTATTATTATTATATTATAATTATAATTATAAGAATTTTTATATTATAATGATTTTATTATCATTGCTAAGTAATATTAAAATGATATTTTATAATGATGATTGTATAATTATCAAGATTGTATAATTATTAATTATTATAATATAATATATTGCACATATTTAATTATTATTCTAATGTTATATACTTATTATCTCAAATATTTTTTTAAATAATATAAGTATTGCAAGACTTAATATCATTATAATCGAATAAATGTTATTAAATTTTATTGTTACATAATTATTTAGAGTATGAAAAATTATTATAACAAAAGAGGTGATATGATCTAATTATATATTTTGCAATATATCATCATAATGAACTATTATATATTTGTATTGTAGATTAAATTTCATAGTCAACCATTTGTCATGAAAGATGATATAAATTAATCATTATTTTTAAAAGGTATATTTGTAAGGATACTACATCTTTGATCATATCAACAAACAACATATACTGTATTTTTTCTTACAATTTTATTATTATTATCTTGGATTTCGATAGGACAAGGGTGGATAACAAGCAAGAACCTTTGATCTAATGACTTAGACTTGAATATTATCATTTTGAAATATAATATAACCATGTCCTAAAACTTGAGGAGGTATTTGGTAATCTATTTAGCTGATGATTTAAGTAGAGATGATAGGATCATCGCATTTAGTTGTACTTAGGTGATTTCCATAGTGGTTATCCCAAGTCACCGCACCTCTAAAATCATTATACAACTCGATGATCTCATGCCCAGCCATGATGTTGTATATCCAAAATCACTCATAAACTATAATCTTGACTTGTGCTTTAGAGATCAATATGCTCCTTATCTATAAAAAAATGAGATATTACTGCGATAGGGATGGATTGTGGAAGTGATGATGAGCAAGAAGGCGCAATAATGATGGTGAAGGATGATGGATGTGGTGAAGATATAATGGTAGCATAATAGGGAATGATGGTGATAAAGGCATGGTGGATGGTGAGGGTATTATGGTTATAGATGATGGTAAAGATTACACGGTGGAGATATAGTAGTGGTTGGCCCAATCTATAGTGATTGGTGATGATGGTGGTGATAATAGCTAGTGATGATAGGTGATGGTGTGGAAAGTGATGGATATCCTTAAGATATAATAATAATCATAGAGCGTAGCATTGATGGTCAAGGCACTGATGGAGATGGATAGTAAAAGGTAGCTAGTGATAGGGTTATAATAGTGAAAAGTGTTGACTTTTGCCGTTTGAAAAGTTAAAAAAAAAAAAAAAAAAGGAAAGTTAAGGCCCCACGCAAGCATTTAAAGCTTGCGTGGGACGCTAGCTGAACGCTAGCGGCTCGCCAGCGAGCTTCGTTCCGTGATTTCCGAAAATGCTCGAGCGTTTGCTCGAGCGTTCCGCTATTCCTTCCGTTTGGGAAGGAACTGTCACAAAGAAAAATTGTTATTTTTTTTAATATAAATATATGGATAAACTAAGGGAAATAAGTAGTGAAAGGCAGAAAATAAAATCCTTAAAAATCATGTTGCTACAAATCCGATCCTGTTGCTACAAATCCTTGAAGATCCTGTTGCTGCAAATCCTTGAAGATTCTGCCTGTTGTTGTAAATTCTGTTGCTGTAAATCCCTAAAGATTCTGTTGCTGTAAATCCTTGAAGATTCGGTTACTGCAATTCCTTGAAGATCTTGTTGCTGCAATCCTGATGCTATCTCAACAAGGAGTCTAAACAAGGAAATCTTTCTCAACAAATTACCGGTGGTAAAAGATTTATTTAACTATTTTATTATTATATTTGGGCATCTAAAGAATCACTGGGTTTGAACCTCCACCCGATCATGCTCGCGGTAGGAGGATCGAATCAAATCAGGTCGTTGTACCTTGGGAACAATTCGCCAACAACCCGCACGAGGGGGCGAAAACTTGTCCTTAGGGCAGTGTTTAACACGCCTCGACCAGTTTGATTCCTTTTAATTTTAATTTAAATTTTGAGTATAAATTTTCTGATTAATTTTCTAGCATTTTTCTAATAAAGGAATTTTGCAAAAGGAAAATACAATTTTTCTAACAGCCAAGGACAAGTCTTTATCATTAGAAAGTGCTAGATTTTATTATAAGTATTAAAAAATATATATTTTTTGAATCTATTCAGAAGCCTTAGAATTAGTTTTGAATTTAAAATTTAAAATTTAAAATTTAAATTTAAAAAAAATTTAAACTCAAATTTAAAATTAAATTATTTGAGTTAATTATTGCTTAGTGGTTTGATTAATATTGTAAATAGTTTCTAGATTTAATTCTTTTGAATTTAAATTTAAAATCTAGAAATATCTGAAAAATCATTAATTTGAAAAATTCAAATACTTTTTGGTTGTGCAGAACGAATTAAGAAACCAATTTTTTCAAAATGGGTTTTGATGATCTTAGTGCAATTAAACCAGAAAAATTTAATGGATCATTCTTTAGGAGGTGGCAAAGCCAAGTAAAATATTGGCTTATCACTTTAGGTTTATTTTCTGCCATAGAATTTCAGATCCCAAATCTAATAGTCAACAAGGTTCTTCTAGTATAGTTGATACCTCATCTTCATCAAAAACACCCCAAGAAATAGATTTTCATTGTAGACATAGAATTTTAAGTGCCATATTTGATAATCTTTATGATGTCTACCTTCCTACTAAAACTGCTAAGGAACTATGGGATGCTCTTGAGGCTGAATATGGGATGGTTGATGCTGGTCTAGATAGATTCACTATCTCAAAATTTCGAAAGTACATAATGGTAGATTCCAAACCTATTAGCATTCAAATTCATGAATTTCAAGATTTTCTCAGAAAGTCATAGTTGACTAGCTGTAGTTTTTCTGAAAACTATAAGGTCCAAGCCTTAGTAGATTCCCTTCCACCTTCTTGGTCATCCTTTACTCGAGAGCTTAGCCATAAGCAAGGTAGTTTGACCCTAACATAAGTGATTAACTCTATTAGGATTGAAGAAGAACACCGGCTTAAGATCAATCAAAATCAAAAGACCGACCTTAGACCTGAAATCAATCTGACCGAGTCAAATCCAACTCCAAATCAATTCAAACCTAGGAGAAAGAATTTTAAGAAGAAGAAATTTCAATCTAGATCCAACCAATCATACAAACCTCCTCAGAACCGATCAAATCAGAACCGACCGAATCAGAAGTCAAAGAATTATAAAGGCACATTCTGCTTTGTGTGCGGAAGGACAAATCATGTGGCGAAGGACTGCTACCACCGAAAGACTGAACCATTGAGGAAATCATCCAAACCACAAGTTAACGTGGTTGAGAGTGGTGCTGAGCCTTCTTTTAGGTCGGTAAATTCAAAATTCTTAATTAACTCAACCCAATCTTCTTGTGATTGGTGGCTTGATTCAGGAGCTAATGTTCATGTTTGTTTTGATCGCTCCTGGTTCTCCACCTTTCAGGAATCAAGTGGAGGAGGTGTGACACTTGGGAATAACTCTTCAGCACAAGTGCTTGGGAAAGGTCAAGTGGATCTAAAGATGACATCTGGAAAAATCATGGTCCTTCATGAAGTGTTGTTAGTTCCTAGTGTTAGAAGAAATCTGATTAGTGGATCTCTTCTTATATCTAGAGGATATAAAATTGTTCTAGAGTCAAATAAAGTTGTAATTACTCGTAATAATGAGTTTGTTGGTAAAGGTTTTGTATGTGAAGGTCTTTTTAAATTAAATGTATCCTCTAAGTTATCTAATAAAAGTTCTCTTCTTTTTAATGTTGAATCTTCAAATGTTTGGCATAGTAGACTTGGTCATATGAATTTTGATCGTATTCATTACATGACAAATCTTAATCTAATTCCTAAGGTTCATATTGATAGAAAGTTTAAATGTGAGATTTGTATTCAAGCTAAGATGCCTAGAAAACCTTTTAAATCAGTAAATAGGAGTTCAACACTTCTTGAATTAGTCCATAGCGATGTATGTGACTCTACCAAGTTTCCTACACGGGAAGGAAGTCGTTACTTTGTAACATTCATAGATGACTTCTCAAGATATTGTCACATATATTTGATAAAATCTAAGGATGAAGTATTAGATAAGTTTAAGATTTATAAGGTAGAAGCTGAAACCCAAACTGAGAAAAAGCATAGAAATTTAGGTCAGATCGCGGTGGTGAATATACTTCAAATGAAATGACTCTATTTTGTCAAGAATATGGGATTATTCATGAAGTTACACCACCATACTCTCCTCAGTCTAATGGTGTAGCTGAACGAAAAAATAGTACATTAATGGATATGGTTAACTCAATGTTAATAAGTTCAGGCGTACCTGAGAACTTGTGGGGGGAAGCTCTTTTAGCTGCATGTTATATTTTAAATAGGATACCCTTTAAGGATAGTCCTAAAACATCTTTTGAGCTTTGAAAGGTAGAACACCCAGGCTAGATTATCTTAAAGTGTGGGGATGCTTAGCTAAGGTAGGAATACCTGAACCCAAGAGAAGAAAAATAGGACCTAAAACTGTAAATGCTATATTTATAGGTTATTCCTTAGATAGTAGTACAAATAGGTTCCTAGTGATAAACTCTGATATAAGTGGCATCTCAAATAATACTCTTATCAATCTAGAGATGCTACTTATTTTGAAAATGTTTTTCCTTTCAAGAATCAAGTACCAAATCAACTCTCTTCTAATCCTTACTTGGTTCATGATTCTTTTGAAGCTGGTTTCTCTAATGAGTCAAGGAAAAGGAAAAGATCTAATCCTAAAGGTGAACCTTCTGAACTTAGAAAAAGTTCAAGGTAAGGAAAGAAAAAGATCTTGGTGAAGGTTTCTTTACTTTCCTAGTCGAAGGTGAACCTTCTTCTTTTTCAGAGGCGATGTCTTCTCCTGATGCTCCTTTTTGGAAGGAAGCTATCCTTTCTGAATTTAATTCAATCTTACAAAATGAAACTTGGATCTTATCTGATTTACCCCCTGGAAGTAAACCTTTAGGGTGTAAGTGGGTATTTAAAAGAAATTTAGACCTGATGTTCAATAGAAAAGTATAAGGCTAGATTAGTAGCCAAAGGGTATAACCAAAAGAAAGGGTTGATTTCTTTGATACATATTCTCCTGTAGCTAGAATAACAACCCTTAGATCACTACTTGCTATTGCTTCCATTCATAAGTTAATCATTCATCAAATGGATGTGAAGACTGCGTTCCTAAATGGAGATCTTGAGGAGGAGATCTATATGGAATAGCCTGAAGGTTTTGTTGTAAAGGGACAAGAAGACAAGGTTTGTAAACTTATCAAGTCCCTTTATGGTCTTAAACAGGCTCCTAAACAATGGCATGAGAAATTTGATCGAATTATTCTATCTTTTGGATTTCAAATCAATAATCATGATAAGTGTGTGTATTCTAAGATCGTCGATAATGATTGTGTAATCCTTTGCTTATATGTCGATGATATTTTAATTTTTGGAACATCTCTTGAAATTATTTCAAGTGTTAAATCTTTCCTCTTCTAAGTTTGACATGAAAGATTTAGGTGAAGCGGATGTAATCCTAGGGATGAAGCTTATCAAGTCCCATGAAGGGATAGCTCTCTCTCTTTCTCATTCTATAGAAAAAATGACAAAAAGTTTGGTTATTCCAATCTTAAATCAATATCTACTCCTTTTGATCCTAGCTTTCACCTAAAGAAAAATTTAGGTGACCCAATTAATCAATTAAAGTATTCTCAAATTATAGGATCTCTTGTATGTAGCAAACAGAACAAGACCTGATATTGCCTATGCTGTAGGAAGGCTGAGTAGATATAATCAAAATCCTGATCAATCTCATTGGGTAGCCTTAGAAAGAGTGTTCCGATATTTAAAGGGAACACTTAATCTCTCTTTGATGTTCACTGAATACCCTGAGGTGGTTGAGGGTTACAGTGATGCTAATTGGGTCACTGATTCTCATGATTTAAAATCAACTACCGGATACTTTTTCTTCTTGGCGGTGCTGCTATTGCCTGGGGATCCACTAGGCAAACTATTATTTCTAGAAGCACCATGGAGGCCGAGTTGATAGCTCTGGATACCACTTGTAATGAGGCAGAGTGGATAAAAAATCTAATATCAGAGCTACCTTTGGTACCTAAGCCAGTTCCAGCTATATCTATCCATTGTGATAATAAGGCCGCAATTGAACTGACAAATCAAAAGAGTACCAATAAAAAGATGAATCGCCATATACGGCTTCGTCATAAGTCTATAAGACAACATAAGAAAATGATGTTATCTCTTTGGAATTTGTCAAATCTGAGAAGAATTTGGCAGATCAATTAACCAAGGGATTATCTAGGAGTGGAGTCCTAGATTCATCGAGGGGGATGGGGCTTAAGCCCATTATTTGGTCACCAGCAGTGGATACCCAACCTCTGTGATTGGAGATCCCATGAATGAGGTTCAATGTGGTAGAAACGAAGCTGATTGAGTGATCGTGTTAGAGCACAAATTTTGAAAAAAATTTCAACCCATCCCTATGATGAGTGCTCTTATAAAGTGACAAAGTAAATTTGTGTAAGGTTGAGTGATTCTCTTAATGGATCCGAGGTAGGTTATCTGCAGGGTATTAGTCACAAATACCCTTGGAGGATTCACCTATATGAGAATTGTCATATGAGGCCGTGACTAAAGGTTTGGGCTAACCTTCAGAAATTCTCATGAAAAATCAAGGTACTAAGCGCAAGGCCTTTAATATGCGTGACCGCTTAAACCCAATTGATTCATGCTGTGTGTGTGATTAGTAGAAGTCTGAGTCAAGGACCTAGTTCAAGGTCTAATCCACTATGGTTCCTTCAGATGTATACAATCAACACTAAGTGAGGTTCAAGTCCACAGGACACCTCACCTATTGCGCAGTATAAGATGCCCTAATTTTTTTAAATTTTATTATTTATTTTATTTTATTTTATTTTATTTTTAACTTTTGTGGGGGATTGTTGACTTTTGCCGTTTGAAAAGTTAAAAAAAAAAAAGGGAAGTTAAGGCCCCACACGAGCATTTAAAGCTCGCGTGGACGCTAGCTGAACGCTCGCCAGCGAGCGTTCGCGGAACGCTCGTGAGCGTTCCGTGATTTCTGAAAACGCTCGAGCGTTCCGCTATTCCTTCGTTTGGGAAGGAACGGTCACAAGGAGAAACGTCATTTTTTAATATAAATATATGGATAAACTAAGGAAAATAAGTAGTGAAAGGCAGAAAATAAAATCCTTAAAAATCCTATTGCTACAAATCCGATCCTGTTGCTGCAAATCCTTGAAGATCCTGTTGCTACAAATCTTTGAAGATTCTGCCTGTTGCTGTAAATTCTGTTGTTGTAAAGAAGATTCTGTTGCTGTAAATCCTTGAAATTTGGTTACTGCAATTCCTTGAAGATTTGTTGCTGCAAATCCTGATGCTATCTCAACAAGGAGTCTAAACAAGAAATCTTTCTCAACAAATTACGGTGGTAAAAGATTTATTTAACTATTTTATTATTATATTTGGGCATCTGAAGAATCACTGGGTTTGAACCTCCACCCGATCGTGCTCGCGGTAGAGGATCGAATCAAATCAGGTCATTGTACCTTGGGAACAATTCGCCAACAACCCGCACGAGGGGGCTTGTCCTTAGGCAGTGTTTAACACGCCTCGATCAGTTTGATTCCTTTTAATTTTATTTTAATTTAAATTTTGAATATAAATTTTCTGATTAATTTTCTAGCATTTTTCTAATAAAGGAATTTTGCAAAAGAAAATATAATTTTTCTAACAAAAAGCATGAAGAAAATACAACTTAAGTTGTTTTTTTATATTTTTTATTTAAAAAATTTGGATTTAAACATAATTATTTTCTTCATAATTTTTTTAAAAAAAATCCAATCATGCCTAGCTGAATAGGCAAGCAGCCTTACTTTTTTCCCTTTTTTTTTTTTTTTCAATTCATCTATGCATATACAATGGAGGCAATTTCATGTCTCATTCTTCAACTTAAAGTACTAGATTTTATGTTGTTAGTGTTTCTCTTTTTTTTTAATTCATGGATGAGGTTTGTAGAAGAAAAAACTTGTAGAACACAAGCTTAGCACAAAATGTTTCTTCTAATAGACAATTAAGCTCAAGATCAAAAATCTAGCCCAAGCGCTCTCGAATTGAGCCCAAAATAATTCCTGTGCTCAATTAGAGGATAAAGAGGTTTTGAAGTTTCCTTCGAAAAATCCTTTTAACCCTCAAATCAATAAGAAGCGCCTGAGCTTCTTGACGATGAGCACTCTAAAATTATTTGTTAATATTGAAAGATTAAATCAATTTTTGAAATAGATAGGATGGTTATAGAGTGATTAGGATCATTTAATTTTAGCTAGTCAGAATTTAGCTTATAAATTTAAAATTTTTTATTTATTAAATTAGTCATGTCATAATAATTTGCTACATCCCATCACCGTATATGCATGCCATCATCAACATTTGTCAAATATCATTTTCATACACATTTGATAAGTTTATCGAAATCCTATACGGTGAAATATCTTTGAATAAAAAAAAAACGAGGGAGGGAGGAGGGGAGCTGCGAAAATGTTCTTTCAAAATCATCAAAGCGAGCAGCACTTCCGTGGAAAGTAGCGAGAACAAAGAATTTGGCAGGTTCGCGGAAAGCTACGCATGGAATGGCAGACACACCGGTGATGCCACTCGCTACAGCACGCCAATGATAACTTCTTAAAAATAAAAAAAAGAAGAAAAAAAAGTGGCACAAAATTGGCATCGTTTACAGATCCAAAAGAGCCTGTCGGCTTCTTTTTGTTCTCAGCTACTGTTTTGTTCCTCTTGCCACACACGCCACCTTTTAATCTACTACAAGCAATAGACTTTATTTCCCTCGGCAGGGAAGCTAACTCCAATAGCCACAGAAGGAACAAGCCGTACCAGCTATATATCAAAACTCAAGGTGACACAAAAAAAAAATAAATAAAAATAAAATAAAATAAAATAAAACTACAGCTAAAGGTGAACTCGAATTCATGAAATTCGAGTTTCTTTCGACTCTAATTTTATTTATAAAATATCAATCCTAATTCTATTTGTAAAACGTCAATCCTAACCCTATTTTTAAAAATCAAATTCTGATTGAATTTCGGATTGAAATCTGGGTTGATAGAAAAAAAAAAAAAAAAAAATCAAAGTAAATAAACATCGAATTATTGATCCAGAAACGAAAAAACAAAATCCCTTGCCTTTAACATTGTATTAAAAAAAATATTATCTAATACAAAGAAGAGGATACGAAAAGTGTAACAAAATATGCGGATAATTCATCTTTATGTTTATCCTTTTCTTTGCATGCGACCACCGGTCTTGCCCTCCTCGCCCTTAAGTTAGTCATCTTATCCGACCTAATTGGCGCCCTCAACGCTCCAAAAATCTAATGCCAATAAGCTACTTTTCGTTTGGATAACCTTTGAGTCCAAAAAATCTAATGCCAATAAGCTACTTTTCGTTTGGATAACCTTTGAGTTCGGATTGATTGCAATCCGAACCACTGCAATCTAAACCTAGATTAATTACAAATCAGATCGGATTAAATCTGAATCTTTCACATTTGAATTGGACAAATATAAGTTTAAATACCACTGTAAATCAAATTCAATGAGTCAACCAATTTGAACCCTACCTAAATTGCATCCCTAACTCCGGCACTGCATATCTAGGTATGCTAGCAAGTATTATTATTATTAAACAAACCCCTTTCGAACCAGTCCTGATCGACTTTAAATGCCCTATGATAAATTTTCACGTTCTCCAACAGGAGACGGAAAGCACCTTCACTGTGCCTCCATCAATGCAGCAGAGCATGAAAATGATGTCCATCTAACTTTAACTTTCTTTTACGTGCCTTCTCAATGATCTTTAAGACTTTAAAGCCCGAAAAAAAAAAAAAAAAGTATCGTATCATCACATAAAGCGCGCTTGGGTCATGACTCATGATTCTACGATAACAATATCAAACCAAGCCTCCTCACCGATCACCTTGGATCAAAAAAGGGTACGGACCTACCTATCGCCATATTTTGGGATCATTTGTGAGGACTATAGTTATTCACCTTAGATTAAAATAAGGCTTTGCCAGCTTTACCTCGGACACTCATTTTAATAAAAGATGAAACGCCCATGCATGACAGATAAAAATGATTTCATCTAAATAGCCGATAAAAATGGATGATCCACAAAGTTCAGAATTAAAGAAAAATCTTTCATACACGATTTTTATTTTTTATTTTTTATTTTTGTAAAACTTTAAATTTTGAGCAAACTGGTAAACACGTACTCCTCCAAACACCACATCAATGCAGTGAAATTATCAATGCCTTAGGCTTCACACGTCATTAACCATACTCGAAACTTCATAAAGATAACAAGTTTGCCGTGCCGATAAAATGGTCGACTGAAACGAACCAAACGTCGAAAGGTAATCGATAATAAAGCAATACCACAGCTAGACGACGATTGATCAAAAGATATGGTAGCTAGGAACACTCAAAAACAGCCTCCTCGTCATCGCATTAATTCACCACTACAGAAGCAAAACTTGACGATTCGCTTTTGACGTTGGATTGAATCCTCCTCACATAAAAACATTATACTCAGCGGCTTTAAAATCTATCAGAAACTATAACGTCTGGAATCTTGTTAAGGATGAAAAATATATTCTTGCATCAATGACTCTCCTTTCCTCTCACAGTATATGAGTGTTTATGTCATTCTACCAGCCTTCAATCATCCAAAAAAATCATAATACGAAACTTGGGTGGATCAATTTTTCACTTGTCTTTGATAAAAATGGAAAAAAAAATACTGAAGATATCTGCAAAATAACTAATATCATAGAAAAATATTAGGCTCTACCAAACAAAGAAAGAACAATTCAAGATGGGATCAGAAGAGGGAGAAGAGAGGGGAGGTACTTTGAATAACAATTGGCAAACGAGTTTGCAGTCATATATAGATGTGAGGTTTAGATTTTAAATCATAAACGATTTGATTTTCAGATGAAATAAAATTCTAAATATATCCAAATAAATGCCTGAAATCAAACTTTGTGAACCCAATTTCAGATATCCATCTCCACAACCAAACGGCCTATAGGCACAAAATGCCATGATATGATGCAAAACATCAGACTGATAGAAGAAGCCATGCTTAAGAGCTGGAGAACGTCCAAGTTTGTAGGAAAAAAGAAAAACCACAATAATGCTCGAAAGACGGAACAAAAGGCTAGCAGACAGCCTGCAGACTTTCATAAAGAAAGCATGCGGAGAATGCCACAAGAGAAGGTCAAGCATGTGGGGGGTAAAATACCAATCTTAAGAATTATATGACGAAGAGCTCGTGTTTACCATGAAGCATAGTTTTGACAGTAAAAGTGAAACATCTTTCGAACACAGTACAAAACAATTATTGAAAAAACGAAAACATGTCCCAGCAGAGCGAAATACAATTCACACACAAAGATATAGGGAACACAAATAGAGAAAGGTGCATGGTATCTTCATGTTTGATCCCGATCTAGAAATATTGCTTAAAGAATAACCATAGCATTCCCGTTAATGATAAAGCAAGCCATAAAGCAACAACAGTTTACAGAAGGCAAATGGTGACAAGGAGTCCTTTACAACTACACATCCAATCTAAGAAGTTTTCGAAAGTAAGACTTCCTTTGTTTTTTTTAAAAAAAAATCTTAGAACCTCTTTCACCTAACATCACAATCTCCAAATGAAAAGGTTCATCCCTAAAAATTAAAAAAAAAAATCCAAATGCACGACCAACTTCAAGTACATAAAGCTAATCCACTGCATTTCTCTACTATTAACAAAAACTCAGGAGTGGAAAAAAGTAAGCAAAAAAGCTTATCACATCCAAAGGAATCCAAACATCATGAGAACAACAAATTGATTTCAACAAAAGTAGATTAAAATAAAATTCCCAGAAACAGTTGCTAGAAATAAGAAATCAAAAGGTATCAACTAGTAGCACGAACGACATGACACAGCACTTCCCACAGCTGGAAACCCAAGACTCCTGGGTCCAGCACAACAGGGATTATTCTAAACCAGCACACATCCTAAAATATAGAAGAACCAGACAACTTTAAAAAGGTAAAAGGACGCCAAGGAGATCCAAGGAAATTAAGAGGCTTTACCACACCCTACAAATAATTTATATAAGTGGGAACAACAGCAGGAATCCTAGGAACAAAATAATGTTCCTCAGCGGTTCAACGCAGCACTGAAATCTAAATGATGCATAAAATTTAGTCTTCTTTTTTAGTAACTACATTCAGCACACAATAGTTCCACAAAAAATAACCAAATATTTTCCTCGTCGAAGATAAACAACATGCAATTAATGTACTCTGTGAGAGAGATAAAGAGAGAGAGAGAGGGGGGGAGAGAGAGAGAAACAGCAATAGTAAAAATGAACTGACTTTAAGGATACACGCTCTCTCTTTCTGTCGGCAAGTAGATCGGCACATTCAAAATAGCAGATGAGCTATTACAGCATTGAATGGGCAGCAAGACTAATACCAAGGTTATTCCACCAAACTTATTAACCAATTTGTTTCTTTCACTCTGCGAAATATTATTCACGTTTCACTTTTAAGCCAAATATTATACTGATAAAACAGTTCCAAGGGATTGCTACAGAACGACTAACACTACACTGGTCTCTAAAACTGACATGATATAGCTGTATTCAAAGTGCACTGTGACCAACGGACGTTTCTTTTGGCTGTTTCTTTTTTCTTTAGATCTCAGATTATGAATCTTGTGCATGCACAGACATTCAACAATCTTCGCAATGACTGAAGAAGAGAAAGGAAAATGAGATGGATAATATCCCCAACTCTGAGGAGCATGAACCAAATCAGACATCTCCTTAGCCAAGCCATGCATCACCATAATTGCAAAAAAATAGATTTTTTGTGCCAACAAGAAAGCAATGCCAAATGTCAAACGAATTGGGTCCTAACTCACCAGGATAATACATTAGGTTTTGCAGCCTAGGCCTTTTTCAGGTCTCCATTCCCTTGTCAAAGCTTGAATGAAGTAAATTAGTCCCCTCACAAGCAGTTAGAACACCACAACCTTCTTGACAAAATAGTAATTTCTATGATGATGTGATTCCTAAGGAACATGCTAATAACTTATATCTAAGTCCTTCACAAAATTCTTCAAAAATCTATCTTAATGCCCCAAATTTTAACTGAAACAACTTTCAAAAACTAAGGTAGTGTTTGACACTGAAAATGTTATCCTGGATATGAATAAGCGTACAGGAAAGAGTTTATCTCGAGGATAGCTAATGAAATAACCAGCTTTTTTAATAACAATTTTGCCCCTCAAGGAAATAGCTAGGGGAATAACCAGCTATTCTCCCAATCCTTAAGGAATAGGTTCAATGGATAATATGGTTAAACATGGGTTATTCCTTCTGATTAACTTTATTTTCAGCTATCCTTCATAGTTATGGCTTTTGAGATATCCCTCCTTATTCCCTATTTCAAACATAGACTAAAGGCATCAAATTTGTAGGTTCAAAAACAAATCTTTAACACAATCCCAAGTCTTAAAAATTTATGAGGCAAGCAACCCTTTTTAGTTTCCATTCCATGGGCTACTGACAAATAATTGAATTTTTTAATCTCATAAAATAGAAGTGTTTCAGTTTTTTTATGGAACAAACTTTCTGATCCATTTCTAGATCCTGATCCAGTTAGGGATGATACTTATTTAGGATTTTTTTTTCTAAAAAAATTATTTCAAAATTTTAGTGACTTACTTGATTTTAAATATATTTAAATTTCAAATGTTATATCTTTATGATATATTAGATTTATTTAAAATTAACATTATATTATATTATGATCAATATAGGATAAAAAAAAGATAGAACGACCAAGGTCGGCTTCAGAGACAATCAACATCTCCACCACATCCCATCAAGACAAAGAATCACTGCAAATAACCAAAATGTATTATTTGCAAGTTTTCCAAACACCTTTGCTGCTACAGATGTTATGGAGTTTCACAAAGTTGAAACTGTTTAAAGTTTTATAAGACTTCAAAGATGCATACATAATCTTTACAAACTTGCAGTAGGTATTCCATTAGTCTTTTACACGTCAACAAAATAATCAGTCATATATTACAAATCAATTAGTCATTTATCGAAGCCTCAGTCAACACAAATTTCCATCCTATTGCTCAAGGATATGCAAAACATAAATGGTGTGGTATTGTGGAAATCAAAAAGTGCTTTGGTTCTTTAATTACTTTTACTTAGAACATCCCTTTGCTACTTCTATTAACAATAACTGGGGGCAAACAATAAAACTCTACCGACAAATTTTTAAGCTTGCAAGTTCTAATGATTTTCTAACACAAATATACGTATCAAAATTGCACCTGCAATATCATCATAGCTAGACATCTTTCCCAAACCTCAACTTCATTAAGCACTGCAGTTCATGGTTACACTTGATAACAGCCTTTCTTTTATAGGCTAAATAACTCATTATTTCAAATTCAAGCAAAGTCATTGTTAGCTTATTATGACATCTTTCTGTCATGTGCTTCATTCAAGAAACAAATCATCCAATAATTACAGTAGCTTCAAAGAATAAAAAACAACTAACTGGCCAAGCATAATAATGAACACGCTGATAACCAACAAGATCTTGAGTGCAAGAAGTTATTTATGAATTGTTACCCTCTGTTTCTTCCAAGCTGGCAGCCTACATAACCAGGCACAGAAAACCATTTACAGAAACTAAGGCAATATCATGCTTATTAGATGCTTCTATATATGATTTGAATAAATGGAGGACTAATACTTAAGGTTTTCTTTTAGTCCATTAAAGAGCTTATCCTATAGTTACTCATAGCACGACCACCTTCAGTAGACTATCTTACAAATCTGTCAGCTTTTTCACACATCGCCCATCAAATAATTGATAACTGGCGATACAGAGACCACACTAACTGAAACCAAGCCAAAGGAACAAGCAATTCTATATTTTGTTCCCCAACTATTCAGTATTCTATATATGTCTCCAGACTCATACTAAAAGCATGACAACAACTTGCACGACTTTATCAGGAATGGCGTAGATGCCAACTACACAGGCTATTGTCATGTAAACAGTTTAACTTTTGTTCGACAAGTTAACTCATCACCCAGATTCATCATGTTTTTGCTAATTTTGGAGTGACTACTCCGAACACTTGGACAAGACAAGATATTGAAATACATGATGGCAATTGGAAAATGGTGAGTCTTGATTGCATCACTGTAGAGTCTTAACATGAGACACTCTTCCCACTGTCAACTTAACAAATGATATTATGTCACTTCAACTAGCATCCATTTTTTCTTGACAAATCAGAACTATTAGAACAGTTCATACACTTCTATTACCCTTAAGTAGTGAACAGGATATCTGTGTCGACTACAAGTGCAGCATCAGATAAGGTGGGTATGGTGTTAGCATCAATAGATCTCAAACAAAGTTGGGGAAATATGTAATTCTTTGAGATCAACCATGAAAGCGGTGTTTAAATAGTTGACATCTCCAAGCACATCACAGAATTAGAGTTCAGGTAATTATCTACAATTATGTCTTTTAATGCAAATGAAATTATCTACAATTATGTCTTTTAATGCAAATGAATACATCATTAACCATAGAAGAGCTGGCATCAAATCACAACATGAAGAATGCAAATAAACTAAACTTCGAAACAGTTTTATAACACATTATGGATGCCACTGCATTTCATAAGGTTTTAAATTATATTAATACACAACAAACTTTTAGACTTTATAAATAATCATGACCATAAAATTAAAGCTATAAGATTATGAAAACAAAAATCAAGGTTTAGATCTCATGGGGCAAAAGCGGATGTCCCGTCCCATAATAATCCCCAACTGGATCAACCATCCCATACTTGCTTGGAGTTCTTTTGTTCTTTAAGAAAAATATTTATGAAGTTACAATGTTTATAAGATTTTTAAATATATTTGAACTTCAAAATTATATTTTCTTGATAAATTAAAACTATTTAAAATTGGCACTATAATGCATTATGATCAGATAGGACAGGATGGGATGGCTGAAACCAGAATCATATTGGGGACGGGATGGCCAACACAGCCGCCATGCCATCAAGGCTTGAATCGCGGGAGAAAAATGTCACATTTGAGTGATTTAATGCATGTTATATTTTTATATTTCAAATCACAATATCCACCAAAACAAAATATTTCTTTAGCTTTAAAGATCTTTAGAAGGCATTGAGTTCACTTAAGTGTATAACTGGCCACATATGAGATCAAATTTACAGCAAGAATATGAGAAAATAGAAAAACAGATGAAAAAAAGCTAAAGTAGTTGTATGATCATATTCATTGACCAAATTATCAAACAAGTGGCCATAGATATAGAAACAAACTCAACCATGCATGGACAATATCCAAAGTTGGGGGACAGATCTAATAGAGTAACCAATCTATCATAAGAACTTATGACCTAATCAAAATGTAACAATAGCAAATTAGTTCATTCATTACTTAGCATATACTGATGAAGCATTATGGTAGGAAATTTTCTATCAAATAATGTTTTTAGGTCTATATCTTTATCATTGAGTGTACCTTGTGTACAGGAACATCGGAGATGAAATATCTATGTTTTACCAATGTATATGAATTATATAGTATTTCAGAAGAGTTAAGAGCAATACAAAAATCCAAAAAGAGTAATAATTGGAATTTGGAACACAACTTTTCTTAAAGGCGACCCAATAATATATGTTTTTAATCCCAAGAACATCTAAATACTAAGCAACATGCCTCACATATTAGTACAGACTACCCTAAGAATCAAGATATAATATGACACAGGGAAGCACCATGGACCCATATTATGATGCAATTCAGATTGATGCACAGATTTAATTTTTGGAACAGCCTTGTAAAGGTAACAATACTGTATATGTTAATACCAGTAAGAGCAATGTCACTAGAACAAGAAAAGAAAATGCCTTTGCCGAGTGACGAGTCCATTAAATCTGGTTTACTTGGGAAACTAAATATGGCTCCACCAAATCACTGTTTGTCTATAATAGGACAGTGATGATCACACAAAAGCGGAAGTACCACTAAGTATTGTTGCAATGAGACGCCATATTAAGTATACTGAAGATAAAATAGAAAGCTGGCAAAATTTGTAAAGTTATTAGCATGATCTGCCCAAGTTGCATAAATAAAATATGCCAGTTCGCCTTAAAGTATGGCAACAGAAAACTATTCAAATAAGAACTAAGTTTTGCATGTCAGAGGATGTAACATGAGTTGTGAGAAATGGATTGTCATATCTAGATAAACCCCACAGCCACATTTTGATTTAGTCAAAATATCATAACAAATATTAAAACTGACTATTACTTTCACAGACCTAAATTCTTGTTAGATGACCAGGTTAAAAAAATAATAATAAAGTGATCAAAAGTTTGAACTGTTCTTCAGGAACAGCAAATTCCAAAAGAAACTACACTGATAAGATAATATCTA
This sequence comes from Calamus simplicifolius, assembly GCA_900491605.1. Lineage (NCBI taxonomy): Eukaryota > Viridiplantae > Streptophyta > Magnoliopsida > Arecales > Arecaceae > Calamus > Calamus simplicifolius. Next base: position 160,521 of record UESW01001608.1, on the reverse strand, counting down.
AGGCACAGTCAGATGAAACAAGACACTCTTTGCCTTTAATGTTGCTTCCACTTCTAAAAGGAAGCAACACTAGGCATCCTTAAAAACCAATACATCTAAAATGCTATTAACCTGTATTATTTTATGCATGCTAGGCAGTCCGAATTTTGAAATAACCGTTTATAAATCTTATCACTGTACCGACTTGCCCACCATGCTGCAAGAAAGAGAATCCCAACAATCAGCTTATTTATTCCAATGAAAGAACACAAACGTGAAGGCAATAGCATAACATGAAGACCGAATTTTTTTGGGACTAAAATTCACAGTACTATAATTTTCCACTCAATTTAACACATCATCCATTGCTTGTTCATCGGCTAGCCACACGCTGAAAAGAGAAGCGGCTACAGTCAAACATCTAGTATTATCAAGCTTTGACTGCATAAGATATAGGTATGACCTACGCTAAAGAGCAGAAACTGTAGGCGCTACACTACAGCAGACGAATTAAGCAATAACGGAAGCCAATCATATTGCATGCAAATTATAATTCAAGTGCTTCAACCCTTCTTTTCTCATACATTATTAAACAACTTCATTTAACCAGCGGTATACTTCATTAAACAACTTCCTTTAACAAGTGATATACTTCCTTGATTAACGACATTGATTAGACAGCTCTGCAAGACGGTCACATTCGAAAAAAAGGCATGCAAATGAAAAGCTAAGGTAAATCTGTTCCAAAAAAAAAAAAAGCTAAAGTAAATAATAGTAGAAATAACAATGCAATACTTGTTGGATGTGATGGGTTTCACAGACCAGAATAAAGGAGACTGCACAAAAAATAAGGAAAAGCAGCAACATGGCTTCGTATTACGCAGACCCTTCAAACCCACCCACCCTTCCCTTTACCATAGAGAAGAGGAGGCAGGAGTGAAACGGCCAAAGTTATCCAAAGCGCGTTGAAAAAATTCCACTACCACATGCATTATAATGTTTTACTAGTGAAAGCGCCTATCAGCTCCAAGTTCCAATGAGACGCTCTACAGCGCATACATCTACCCTTTTAAAAACCCTGAGATGGCTACGAAAGCGAGGGAGGGGGAGAAATGGGAAAGCCCAGCAGTTAAACATCGAGCCCCGCAACTACAATATCACATAGGGTAGAATAAGGCGCGAAATGATACCCCAAATGTAGTCGATATATATATAAACTTCATAAGACTTGAAAAACCTCACTAGCTATGGCCAGAAAAGAAATAGCTTCATAAAGTAACACAATCACCTCATAAATAGTATAGTCAGTCCGTGATTCTCTTCCCCTCTCCTCTCAGCTAGAGATAAGAGTAGGAGAAGATCCGGTGTTCATCAACTTGTGAATAAGTAATTATTAAAAACAATAATAACAATAGTAGAAGAAGTAGCAACAAAAAGGTCAGAAAGAAGCTAAGAAGTCAAACAGACAATACATGTTTACAACAACAGCTGCAGCAGCAAGTGGAACGACTCCTCGTTGACCAGCTTGCATGCCTTCTTGATTTCATCCTATTGAGTTGAGAAAGAGAGGATGAAAAATAGAACCTTAGATGCGGAGAGAAGAGCTCAATTTATTGGGTTACCATAGTTTGTAGTACCTCCAAGCAATCCTCCGCCGCCACCGCCGCCGTAGTCGTCGGACGGGATCATGGCAGAGGAGGAGCCGTTTCTACCGCCGCCAGCAGTACCGGCACCCCCGAGGTGGAGCTCCGATATGTTTGGAATGGCATTATTGTCGGTGCTCGCCTCACCCCGCCCGTCGTCGACGCCTTGGTCGTAGAGGAAGCCCTTGAAGACGTGGCCACCGATCTTGACCATGGCCTGGTACGCGTACTCCCCCTCGCCGTCGTCCATGGACGTCACGCGTACGCACTTGAAGACGGCCGGAGCTCGAACTTGGCCGGGCAAGCTCTCGCGGAAGCTAGCATCTGGTACGAAAGAAGTAGGAGTGAAGAGAGAGAAACCAGCACGAGAAAACACGTGTATAGAGAAATAGAAACAAACGGATGATGAGAGGACTGGAATTTAAATTCGGTAATAATTTAAATTAAAGATGTGGATGGGATAGGAGGGTACCTTGGTGGCTGGAGCTGGTGTCGAAACTACGAGGAGGGGTGGTGTTGGAGGTAGAGGTGTGTGAGGTGGTGGTGGTCTGGGAAGAGATGAGGCGAGGTTTTTTGGGGGCGGAAGTAGAGGCCGAGGAGCCGGCGGCGGCGGCGGAGCCGCCGAACTGGCGCTCGCGCGGCGGCGGCGGGGGAACCCAGGTGCTCTTGACGTGGGTGGAGCAGTCGAAGCCGCGGGACTTGCAGCAGGTCCGGCACCGCCGGTGGCTGCAGTCTTTCTTGGCCTGGTTGCCGCAGTCCTGACACGTGGTCGGCCCTCCGCCGCCACCTCCCCCGCCCCCGACGCCGCCAGCAGCGGCGAGAATGCCTGCGGGGTCGAGCATGGGAACAGGCTTCTTGAGGTAGGAGAGGCTAGGGTTAGGGTTAGGATTGGGGTTCTGGGCCGGCGGAGAGGGCTGGGCTTGCCAGAGGTGGATCCCGCCGGCGGGCTTGGGGCGGGCCCCGTCGTGGGCCTCGTCTACGAGGCACGGGGCGGCGGTGAGGAGGGGGATGATCGGGTGCTCGGCGGAGGAGGGCAAGGGCTCGTGGTACTGCGGATGAAATGATCCAGCCGGGCGACGACGAGGACGTCGCGGAGGCCGACCATCCCCATGTCGGCGATGCCATAATTGAGGCCCTGGCGGGCGGAGGCTGCGGAGCTAGACCCCCAGCCTCCCCCGCCACCGCCGCTTCCACTTCCGGTTCCTCCGCTTCCGCCTCCGCCGGCATTGAATCCGAGGCAGAGATCGTCGCCTCGTCCGGTGGCGGCGGAGGATGCCACCCAGTCCGCGAACGCGCCGGTGTCAGATGGGAATCGCCTTCCAGAAGCCACCCCGGCTACTATTGTAGGTAAATTTACGGCTCCTTTTATATACCCACCTCTCTCCCTCCAAACCCTCACTCTCTCTCTCTCTCTCAATATAATTATATCTTCATATATCACCAATTATATATCTATATGGCTGTGTGCGAAGTTAAATGAGAGCTAGAGGCTAGAATTTTGGTTTTTGTTGTTGTTGGGGCGAGTGTTGTTTTCTTTTCCTTTTTATTCTTTACCTTTTTTATCCTTTTAGCGGGTGGGGGGGAGTTTTAATTATGGGGCGGGATGTTTGGGGCTGGCTGTGGGGGCTCTGAAATTCCTTCTGATCGAGATCTTCTCGATCACTCTCCTCTCTCTCACCCTTTGTTCCTTTTCTTGCAGGCTTCTGTCTCCCTGGCGCTCTCTGCGCTGTTGCTGCTGCTGCTGCTCCTGCTCCTGCCGCTAACGCTGCCGCCTGCCCTGCTGGTGTTAAAGGCTAAGCGCTCGGCTTTCGGCCCTCACCTCTCCCCCGACCCCCCTTTCCTTCCATTTTCCCTTCAATTTGCTGCCTCTCTACTCCTCCCCTTTCTTTTTTTTTTTTCTCTCCTTTTCTTTTTTTTTTTTTAAAAATTTAAAGTACCAGCAGCGTTAACTCCTCTTCTTTAGCTGGGGTCATGGCATTATTATCCGCCGAAGTCACGTGATACACATAACACTAAGGCCAGTGTAAGACAGTATAAACTATAAACTATAAATTGGGGTGGGCAAAAAAGAGTTTAATTAGTCAAACGAGACACGTGTAGAGAGAGAGCAGCCGGACCCTACGAAGCTATTATCTCCGGGCTCTGATACATCGTTCAGGGTCGTGAAAAGGGCCAAGCTTAGGCTCAGTTTGTTTTTTTTTTTTTCTTCGCCCCCTCTCTCTCCTTCCTGATATTGACCCACCGTTTCTCCCCTCTGGCCTCCATCAGTCCCATCCATCTATTGTTCCTTTTATTTTTTTCCACTTTCCACTTGCCTGCGACCCCTCAAGCCGATCACGGATGATAAAATAATAGGGTGGGATCGAATATATGCCGTAGCTTTCATGGCTGAGGGCCAGGGAGAGGGGTTTTTTCAAAGAAGAACGGTTTCTGTTCTAGCTTAGTTTAATACTTCATTAGTTTAATTTAATCTTTTCTTAAACCTCTAACGAGCGGATTTGCGTGTTAGTAGTGTAGGAACAAATGAACATGCACTCCCTCTGCTTTCATTCTCGTCTTTCTTATATTTCTTCTTTTTTTTATCGGTTGCAATTATAGAGTTAGACATGCCGCGTCCACTAAAGTATATATGCTGTCGAAATATTCCTATCATTGTCTATCGTATAGTGATTGCGTTCACTTTTTTTTTTTAATATCAAATAAGCTTATTGGCGTGATGGGGAGGGGCAGCCACAAACATCGCAGCTCAAAGGATCTCTCTGAAAGATATCCTTCCAGGAAAAAATTTCACCGTAGCTTTAATTTTTTGAAATAATGAAATTTTAAGCGGACTAACATCCTGATCTCATACGTTGATAGTGAAAAGAAGAAGTACTGTAATTTTAATTATTTTTGTCAGAAAGTTTGTCACAATACAAATCTAGTTATTATTACCACGCCTGCTTCCTTTTTTAATAAAATAATTTTTGAATATTAAATGTTAGCCTTTTAATAAGTATTTATAATGCGAATAATGGCTTGAATGAGATCATATCCATCGGAATGGAAGAACGTCTTCTTACTCGAAAACTTGTTTTAACCGCGGGAAGGAGGAAAAGTACAAGTAAAACAGGTATGTATAGGGACTGCCGGGAGCTTAGGTTTTCTGAATTGTTTTTTCCAAGGAGGGGTAGGGTGGGGTCATGAGAGGGTGGCAAGGGATGGGTGGGGAAAGCGGGGGATGGACAGAGGAAGGCATGGAATTATTGGTGGTGAGGGGGGGACGGGGCCCGGCGCCTAAAGAAAGAAGGGCCCGTCCGTACTCGGCCTCTCGCCTGCACGCCATCACCTCCGTAAATTTAGCTTGGATTGTCTCTTAGCCATGGCTTCTAGAGCGCCGCGCTTTGAATCCGTGGTCCTGAGCCTTTCCCCCCTCTAATCTTATATATATATATATATAATCTTGCCACCTTATATTTTATATCTTCGTCCTTTATTTTTAGCTCGCTGCTTCCCTTCTACTTCTCGTGCCTTTTTCATGGAATATTATCGCTTCCAGCTGAGCCTGCGTCCCTGGGCGGGTGACGTGAGGCCGTTTTCCAGCTCTCAAAAAATCTGGACGGTTCGTGATCGCAAGCTCCAATGAATGGGAGCTCCATGGGGTCCACCGTTGTCTGATCACACGGTCCTAGGGCATGCATCGCTAGTTAGCGTAGACTCGTAGTGCTGGTCCCCCTTGTCAGAAGATAGGGATGGTAAATAGACCTTCCTTAGCTCTCCACTGCCAAGTGCTCATCAAATGGACTCCATTCAACAGCCAACGCTTTGGAGCAATTGGCCTTGAAATATATTAGAATATATGTGATATACCATGGTCACAAGAGAATAATTAAGCTTAAATTAGCATGACCCCAGCATTAGACAAGGATTATATCATGCTTCACGGGCGCGGCCGTAAGCAAATCTAAATCTAATATCGAAGCAGGACAATCTATCTAGGATATCATGTGGGATCGAGTATATAGAATATTGGAGATTTAGTGATGGGAACTTCTCACAGCTGGGATATGATCCTTTAAAAAAAAAAAAACATTCTTTGGTTAGTTAAGATTACTTCTGTTTTTTAGATGGTTAAAGGTCGCTCCAAATCTAAGATTGAAAGCGAAAGACTTGAATCCGGTTCAATAATTTGAGCACCAATCATTCTCGTCTGATTCGCGTGACTGTTTTGATATTCCAGTCCATATCACTGTTAAATTGATGATCATAATGATTATTGTTAGCTAGGAACTAATTAATAGGCCTTTTAACTTTGTTTTTATGCATTATAAAGCATGTCCCCAGTTCTTAATTAACTTTGATCTTTAAAAACCGTCCTACATTAGGTGATTTCATGTAAGCTGCTTCATAGATTTCTTACAAATGAGTTGTGGTTCTTTGTAAAATAAGGTGAATGAGATTAAATATGGAAAAATAATAATAAGAAATCCATATGGTATGTCATTTAGAACCCATCTATGACAGCTAACTGAACGAGGAGGCATGTGATATATATTTCTTCCTAGTGTTTTGTTGTCCATTTGTTAACATCAAAATTGTTGCTTTGTTATTGCAATATTATATGTATGGGTGCATCATTGGACTGTGATCTGACTATTTTCATTACCAAGTTATTCTTTTGCTTTCTATCATCCTATATGGTATTGTTTTTCGAATTAAATACAAGGTCATTCAAAAGATTCCATTCAGATACTGAATTATAAGTGGAAATGGATCCAGTAGAAATTTGTATTTCAAATTTCAGACAACAAATTTTTTTTTAAGGTTGGTATGGGGGAGAAGAAAGTTCACCAAACATGTATTGGGTGCAGCTATCACGCTTTGAAACTCGTGTTTGTATGAGATTCCTCTCCATTTAAAGGTGAAGTAGAGAGGGTCTGCGAGCACTAACAAGAATTACATTATGATAATAAAGAAAGAAAAGAAGCAAGGATGGAGGTTTTTTTCGCAACGCTTCTATGAAAGTTGGCATCTCTAGCTTTCTTGGCATCCATAGCTTTCCAGGAAACAGCTAGAGAAGCTTCCTCGCATCAAGCATTAATGCCTTTTTTGAAATTTATTATGTTAGGATTGCAAAATGCTCTTTTGTCCAGTGATTTAGTAAGCATGTCATGAATGAAGAGATGCAAATCTTTTCTCAAAAGTTTGGTTCTGGAGCTTTAGCCATGTGTTAACATCAACAAAATCAAAATGATTAGATACTAAGACAAACTTTCAATCAGTGAAGGTATAGAATAACAATGAAGCCCCTGAAAGTGAAACTTCACTGAGTTGGGAATCTCCTATTCAAGTATTGAAGGATTTACATGAATAAAAGAGTTGTCAAACAATGAACAATGGAGTCTTGATCTCATCTAGCTAGTTATTTCTAATGCTGTTCATAGGCACGCACACGCACACAAATTAAAGTGATATTATTTTTTAGAAAAAAATATCTTGTTCAACCATTCCCTTTTTTAAATGGAATGGCAACCACTTCTTTTTGTAATTTGAAGCCATGATTAAATCAATATTATGGATATCTAATGTATTCTTGGACTGTTTAGGATGAACTTAAAGATTTCCACAGAACTTATATATCAACTCTCATACAACATGCTAGATTTTTTTTAATTTATTCTATATATTTATATTTATATTTATTAAAATAAAAGATCAAAGCTAAAAACTAGATGATGCATAGCACAGCGAGGTGCTAGAGGAAATTGTGGACAAATGCTTTTTGCAATCTGAAGCTCCATTGTATTTTGTGATTATTAGCAGAATTTGATATTTTTTGATTTTACAACTAATTGAATAGAGCTGGAATTCTTTGAGACATATATACATCCTTTCTTTGATTTATGCTAAATATCATCATGGCATTAGAGGAATTTTGTGAAGAAATATTAGTACTGTGATGGAGTTTTGGGTGAAAGCAGGGTAGACTTGTATGTTGCTAAAGCAATCTTTCTAGGTGAAGGGTTGACATGAGGTTGACCATGATTAGTTATACAAAATAAAAGCAAATGATAGAATGGCCGTATTTTATGTTTCACTGATCAAATATTCTATATGCAAGGGACAAGGTGCATCTTAACGAAACTTTGATCATAAGTAGGGAAATTTAGTTGAGAAACCTCTACATCTTCATTGCTTTAGTTATGTAAGTATTTGATTAATAACTTCATTGAAGAAATGCTTAATAAATTGCCAAAAAAATACAAGATTAAATTCAACCTGGTATGAAGATCACAAGACTATTTAACCTGTCTTAATCAACGACTAAACTATATTGCTTCTGCTAAATAAAATTATATTGCAACAAAGTTTTTGAACCTTGATTTACTCATTCATAATTCAAGCTAAGAAATTTTTCTATGCCAAAACATGAGTCCAAGAACCTTCTACAGTTTTGATTGTGTTCCATCCGTACATGTGGAATATTAAAAAATAATAATCTTCAAGGAAATGAACAATTATGTCTTCATATAATTGAATTAATCAATATCATATATTATTCATGGCGTAGCACAAGTGATTTTGGATTGCTTAGAGAAGCTGGATTGAACCAAGTTGCAAGCCTATTAAGGTGTTTGGAGTTGAAATGTGCAGAGCTCATGTTAACAGGCAAAATTTCCAAATTCCAGGCTTGGTTTTTGGTGATCCTGGACTAGTTTGAAAGCCACGGCAAAAGTGCAAATTTTAACCACTGCCAAAGCATTGATCTGGACAAATCTCGAATTCTATTGTTTTTCCTAGTATTTTTGGCTGATTGAAGTTCTCATTTACTGTTTTAATGGAGGATTCTAGCTGAGATTGAGCCGGACGATATAGTTTGAATGGTCATTAAGCATGACTTTGTAGGAGTTCTCTTATATTAAATCCTTCCACTAGTTTTTGTAGACTAGAGTTAAGAGTCTTATAAAGAGGGAGCTAGTGACGGTTTTGTATTGAGACATTGATCGTACTAATTTCAAAATTATTTCCCAAGTATTCCACTCTTCATTTTAAAAGAGGAAGGTGTTCCGCCCTTTTTTTTTGTGCGTGTGTTCTTGGTGTTTCCTTTCCTTACAGCATCTGCAAAGGTGCAGTTCAGTATTTGCATCACAAGCTGGAGTCATCACTGTAACATTACTCAATCAAATTTAGTTTAAAAAATGTGTACCAAATTATGTCTCATAGTCGTAAATAGGGGATAGTTGCATACAAGTTGGTGATGACTACATGACCTGGTGATTCATTTGCTTATGTTTTCTGGCTTCCTACTCTTTGGAACATTTCTCTACACTGCCAAATATATTCTTTCCAAACATCTGATATGATGATTTATAGGCAATCTATCATAACCAAACTATCTGAATACCATAAACAAAATCTGGCAAAGGTGTAGATCCTCGCCCAAATCTGGAGAGGTGTTAGTCCTAACGCACATACACATTGTCCGTGTGTGCTATTCAGAGCTTGAGTGCTTTACGAACAGATGCATACATACTTTTTTAAAGCACGAGCTGCAGATGGATAGCTTTGTTTGATATTTTTTTTTTTTTTAATACCCTTTGAGCTGAGAAATGGAAATTTTTTGAAGGAATAAAGTGGTCTCATGATACGGGCCTTTGAGAATCTCGCAATGTGACCCTATATCCTTCCAAAAGACACATCATTCCTGATAACAATGATTCAGGCATGAGCAGAAGTTCACGTTGTTGCCTCGGGAAGCTGGCTACCTGAGTCACCAATACCAGCTGCTATATATTTAACAAATCGATATATATATATATGCTTGCATGATTGGAGACCAGAATGAAGAGAAGAAGAAGAAGAAGAAGAGAGAGAAGAGAGAAGAGAAGGAAAAGAATCTCCTTGAATGGCTTATTTTAACTCCAACTGCGCGCTATTATTATTATTATCATCACAGTCTATGGTATTCGTCAAGCCGTGGCCACATTACGAGGTGGGCAAGTAATTAAAAGCCAGCTGTTTTACTTTGGAAGCGTGTCTCCACTGCTCGCAAACAGCCGAAGAAGTAAACAGGCGGGGGACCAGTTTGGCATTTGAAATCCTTGTGGCATACCGTCCTTTCCCACTGCACGCAAAGCATGCAAAACACTCGCTAGAATACGAGAGAGGGAGAGAGAAGGGTTGGGAGGGAGATGGGGGAGGGTTTTGCCCTTCTGACAAAGGGCAAAGCTTTGGGAGGGCAGGGACTCTTGAAGGGCCAAAGTGACGTAATGTGCCTGGGCGACGCGTGGCGAGGTTAGCTCATGCGTCCCCCCTCGTCCACATGAGGGTTTTGCCCTTTGTCAGAGCGCGTACAGCGAGGGAGGATCCAGTTAATTAAAGCAGTAATGGCATGGAAACGGGTGATTATGTGAAAATATTTACTGCCCAGCGACTGTGGTCTTTCTTCGTTTTGTATGACGTGCAAAAGAGCTACACTTTCTTTCGATGATGATGATGATCCACTCGCCTCCAAGTTGTCCCAGCCCTGGTTAACAACAGTGTTGATCATTTTAGTCCAATTATTTTACTGCATTTGGCTCCACAATTATTTGATCATCCCCTTTTTTTTATTACAACAAAAGATTTAAACTCTAACAAAAAAAATCTTTGACCCAAAATAATGCATACCTCGGTTTAACAACTATATTTACGAAATAGCTTCTTGCATGATCGTTCTATCCTAAAGTATGTTTATATTGAATATTAACTCTGACTACTGTGATGGATATTTATTGAATTAAGTTGGTGTATTGGTAATAATTTTAGTGAGATTTTATCTCATCTAATCTATTGCTCGAAATTTGTAATGACAACATAGTTTATGAAAAAGTATAAGAAAATTTTAAATTTATTATAAAAATTTAAAAGTTATTTTATAAAAATTAGTATGACATGAATGTTTCATTTTCTACACATTTACTTTATTTAATATAGAGATAGTTTTTTTTTTTTTTTTTTTGTATAAGCGACGATCACACTAGTCTAGTGCGAATCAACCCAGATATATTGGAATACAAAATTTGCTGCAAAACAGTAGGGCAGGGTCATCCTGCCTCCATATCCAATAACCAGCATGGTGAGCCACTGAAGTAGCCATCCAATCAGCCGCCGCATTAGCTTATGGTATATGTGACGAATATGGACAATATCGACTTTCTGCATGATAGACCATATATCTTTAAGAATAGAGAAATGGGGCTTCAGAAAAATTCTCTCTCTCAGCCACCGATAACCATCATCGAATCATCACAAACCTCTGAACATGAAGAGTTTGAGAGGCATAAGAAATACATGCCCATACAGCATAAAGCTTGTCATAGGGACAGAGGAATCAAGGGTGCCAAATCCATCCGCTGTCAACATATCACCCTGCGACCTCTGATGATGAAAGCAGAATCAACAAATCTTTCACGAACACTCCCATCAAAGTTGATTTTGACAAAATCTGGGGGCTTTCAAGAAATAAAAATCGTATGCCGATTCGCTACAGTTTATATTAAAAAGATGGAGTAGTTTAATTTATTTTTTTATCCAATCAACCCAACCTAACCTAATTAACTTAGCCCTTTTATTAGAACCCAAAACAATTCTGAATCTTTTTGTTAAAGTAAAAATACTAAATTGTCCATCACTCTTATTAAATTGTTATCAATGAAAGGACCATCCCCTCCACAATCACATCCATGCTTCATGAAGTGTATCAATATATGCTTTCATATATTCGATTTGAAGCCAAATTAGTAATAGCTTAACATCTATTTCTTATTGCATGCCTATCTATATAGGACGTGTTACCGTAAAAATTCTCTCCGACTCGGATGCTGTTGGGCTTCAAATCTGGATGTTGATCTTTCGCCTGGTTGGATCTGCAAGATAGTCCTCAAGCAAAGGATGTTTGGGATGGTCCTCTACGAAAGACCTCCCGATGCTTAAATCAGTAAAAATTTACGACAAGCAGATATGAGGAGAAGGCTCTAGCAGAAGAGATCCTCGAGGTCAATGGCCTCTCGAGAACTCGGAGCTCTGTTCAAGCTCTAATGGAGTTTCTTAGTTAGAGTGTCAGTTGGAGCGTACCTGAGAGACTTCAGGGCTGGAGTATTTATAGGTGATCACCGTCACAGGAGGTCTGAAAACTGTTAAGATTCAAATCAGATTTGAATCAAGTTTGTTACGAGGCCAGTAGGATCCGTGTCTTGTTAGTTAGAGGATCGACGACTAGGAGAGCTGGTTAATGCCTTGATATTCAGCGATTATGTAGGCCCTAGGCCATTCTGTAGGCCTTAGATTGCTCGACTATCATGAATTTGAACTTTTCCACGCTTAATTCCGCAGAGATGCTTAAATGCCTTGGCCCAGCCGAAGCGTAGAGATAATTCGGTTTGCCAAGGCACAGAATAGCTCGGTTTGCCGAGGTATGAGAATAGCTCGGCTTACCAAGACACGAGAATAGCTCGACTTACCGAGATGAGAATAGCTTGGCTTGCCAGGTATGAGAATAGCTCGGCTTGTTAAAGCGACGCTGAAGGCGGTTCGGTCCTGTTGTTCTTCGAGTGTGACAGCTGTCCGACAGGACATAGTGATCGGTCTCAACCCGATGTCTTGGATTGCAAACATTAATGCGATGATAATTTTACCCCTCATCAGGATGCTTTCAACTTTTTATTTGTTAAATATCATTTATTAAAATTTTGCACTCTTCATATGGTCAAATTGTCTTCTTCATATATAAAATAATAAAAAATCATAAATTAACAAGCATGAAATGACTAAAATATTGTAAAACTATAAAAATAGGTATGAAGTTGAAAGCAATTTTATTTTTTTTCCATTCAAGCATATTAATCTTGATACGAGGATAAAAAGAGTTAATTCAAATAAATGTAGAAGTATCTCCCATGGCTTATCTTATCATTGCATATATATATATATATATATATATAGAGGGATGTCTATGACTTATGCCCTTTTTCTTTATCCCATTTGCAAACTAGATCTTAAGCCAGTTGCAACCTCAAACTGCATTAAATGGACTAATCTTCCTAGCAATATTATAAGATTTGCAATGATTTACATCCAAATGATAAACTATACTTGTTGATACCATATTTTAACTTTTTAGCCTAACATAAAAGAAAGTTAATTGATGCAGACTGTTTAGGTTACTAAGATCATAATTATTGTTTTGGTCAAAAATCAACGAATGCAATACAAAATTTGAAGTACCGTTAAGATAAATTACATAATTCGGTTAAAAGCAAACTCCAAGTAGATGCGCTAGAAGCCTTTCAGTCAACAAATTAAAATAGTTAAAACTAGATGTCAAGCAAAGCATTCAGTTACCAAATAATGTATTAGGCCAATAAGAATGGTAGTTATATAGAAGTTGCCAAATAATTACAAGGCAATTTAGATTGACGAGCATGGTTGGAAGTCATTTAACCTCACCAAAATAAATACAATTACAAGACACAATAGAAACAGGGTCGTTAAAAGATAATCCAGATGGTGAAACCCAACCCTGGAAGCTACTCAAAGTTTCTACCAGTTATGCTATTTGGTCAAACAAGGATAAATGGGACAATGCAATAAGAGTAGGGGTGCAATTTGGTAATGAAACTCGAATTTTTCTCAACCCTAATCCTAACCTATTTATAAAATGTCAATCCTAACCCTAACCCTATTTGTAAAACCTTAACCCTATTTTTAAAAATCGAGTTCGGATTGAATTTCGGGTTGAAATTCGGGTTGATGGGAAAAAAATAAAATACTTTTTTCAAAGTAAATAAACGTCGAATTATGGATCTCAAAGACGAAAAAAAAAAATCCTTGCCGAACGCAAAAGCCGAACTCAGGGCTTTAACATTGTATTAAAAAAAAATCTTACATGAAACAAATAAGGAGTAGGTGTCATAAACAAATAAGAGGAGGAGGCGAAAAGTGAAACAAAATGTGCAGATGGTCCGCCTTTATTTTTATCATTTTCTTCGCATGCGACCGATGGCCTTGCCCTCCTTGCCATCAAGTTGGCCATCTTGTTCGATCCGATTAGCGCCTTCAACGTTCCAAAAATCTGGTGCAGATAAGCTACCCCTGTTCGGATAACCCTCGGGTTTGGGTTATCTTGGATTCAAATTGCGGTCAACCTAACCCGGGTCAATTGTAAATCGGACCGGATTAAACCCGAGTATTTTGGGTTTGGGTTGGACAAACATGAGTTTAAACACTGCTGTAATCGGATTTGACGGGCTAAGTTTGGTTGAACCCGGCCAAGTTGCACCCCTAACGAAGAGTGGTTCTCAGACCCACATCAAAACTCAGTTCAGTGTACACAGTATTACAGCCTAATTAATCTAGCCCAAAAGGAGATGCTTTTTTCTCAGTTCTATTTGAGTGTTAGAAAGAAAGTACATGGATGGTTTAAGCATATATATATATATATATATATATATATATATATATATATATATATATATATAGATACAGATGGATAATCATATTAGATTAGTGCAAGTCAATTTCGATAGATCAGAAAATAGAATTTATTTAAATATAATAGGATAGAGGTCTTCCTAATTTCAAATTCAAAAGTCAGAATGATAGGCCACAGAGATTATCATCTAGTCAGAATTAACTTTTTCGATAGATATAACAGATTTTGACTTTAATATTTTGAAGAATAGATAAGATATTATAGAATAGCAAATTGATAAAAACTTAATTACAACATTTTTTGTCAAGCTATCGAATGATAGTTAAAAAGTCTTCCTCGATTAGAAGACTACCAGCATGAAGGATGGTTTAAGCCTTTGCAAGGGGAAGCTGAGATGCCAAAGAGACGAAGAGTTTTGATGGCATTGTGTTTGTTGGCTCCAAAACGCAAGCATACGTACTTTTTTTTTAATCTTTTTTTTTTTTTTTTTTTTTTTGTTGTGCCGAGGATGGATGGATACGCGATGCGTCATACTTGCTACATAAGCCCAAAACATCAGCGAAAATTCCCAAACCTCAGCGATGCCCCAATCATCCCAACCAACCGAAAGGGAGCATGTCGCTATCTAGCTTTTAGGTTGCCCAAGTCCTTGTGACAAGCCCAGCTCCCTGCCAAGAACCAAATAATTTTAGCCCGTGACGCCAGAGTCCTCCATAAATAGTTCACGACCCGTCCCTTTCCATGCCAGTTGGCACCCATCTACCACCAACCATGCATGATTTTTTTTAAAAAAAAAAAAAAACCTGGCCCGTTGTTACTTTCTTCTTAACTATGCCTTGATGCGCACCAGTTGATTCAAATTGGCTCAGACCAGCAGTGCAAATGTTTACATGATCAATGAACAAGATCAGGATCAAGATCACTGCCAGGAGAGAGAGATAAAATAAGGATACGCTGACTGATGTTTAAAATGTTTTCGATGAGAAACGATAGAAGGAGCCTGAGTGTAACTATCCGGGTTCACGGCCCATTTCATTATAAGAAAGTAAAATGGATAAGATTCATACCAACTTAGGTTATCATAGTTCAAAAAAAAATTCAATTGGTGCATTATTCTTCTTGCTTAACCGGTTATAAATCACTTAACCAACTCCTAATTTCTCAATATGAAACTATTGGGAGGGACATCACAATCTACCTCCTTACAGAGGCGACGTCCTCATCGCCGCTCCTGCACTTTCGACTAGTGCATGACTCTGATACCATATATGTAACAATCCGAGCCCACGGGCTCGTTTTGTTACAAGAAAGCAAGATGGATAAGGTCCATATCAATTTGGACCATCACAACCCAAAAAGAGATTCAATTGGTATCTTGTCCTTCTTGCTTAATCGATTATAAACCACTTAACTAACTCCTAATTTTTTAACGTGAAACTATTGGAAAGGGGCATCACACTGAGCATTTAAATGTATCAATTTTTATACAAATTTTCTTTCATCTTCCATCAAATAAGTTAAAATGAGAGCAGCAAGGCTTCTCACTCCCATTTTTTCAAAAATAAATAATGCTTACAAATTTTTTTCATTAACTATGCTTTTAATTGTGAATGAGATATTTTAAAGACAACTCTTAATTATATTTGCAACAAGATTAATAAAAAATAAAATTACTAATATTTTATTAATTGCATTAATATTAAAAAATAAGATAGAAGAGAGTAATACAATCTCATTTTATTTTTTAAATAAATTTTATCAATAAACCTATTGACCTATTATTTCTGGAAGGGCTAAAAGTTATATGAGCAACTTTTTCATGCTTTTTTAACTTATAATTTTTTTTCTTTTTTAATTAAATATGATGATGTTCAATCATTTATTTATGATATTTATTGATTTTTTTAAAATTTAACGATTATTATGGTTCATCATGTGCATCGAAAGATAAATTTTGTAGTGGACTGAATTACTTTTGCTTAGCACTTTATGAATTGAATTGAATTTAATATATATATATTAAATATTTTCATCGATTTTTGTGTCAGAATTGTGTAATTATTCGTATGTATTAAAAAAAAAAAATCGTGAGAAAAAAAGAAAGAAAAAGTGAAAATTTCCATTTCATCCGCAATCAAAGGTTGGGTGAGAGCCCTGTAGACGTAAAAGAGGAGATAAAGCGTGGCAGGGAGTGGGAGGGATGGCCAGAGAAGTAATTGGGTGCTGGGCCCAAAAATAATAAAAGAAAGCGGCGCTCGTCCCCCTCGTTCATCGCATCATATCGTCCACCCAGCAATAATATTTTAGAGAGCAGGTAACGGGGGTGGGGGATCCCAAAAGACATAAAAGAGACGGGCAGAGCCCGTGGCGTTCGTGGCGGCTATCCAACGGTGGACGCGGGGGAGTCAGGGATCGAGGCGTCCTCGAGCCCAGCGACGGGAGGGAAAAGAGGGGACCCGGCCGGTGGCCCGAGGGCTGGCCGGCGTCAGTGGGGTTATCGTTGTCTTTGAAAGGAAAAAAACGAAAAGAGACCGGCGATCTCGTACTTTTGCTGCTTCCGACGCGACCTGACCATCTCTCTCTCTCTCTCTTGGGATGGAAACCAAGGCCACGATAATATTAAAAAAAAAAAAAGAAACGATGGAGGGCTTGCTTTCAAAGAAAATTTTGCCTTGGGCTGTGGGATGAGTTGTTGGCATCGCCTGGCTTCCGGGGATCAAGAACCAGCCAACTTTCCGCGTTCAGACATCGCCGGATCCAACGAGTTAGTTCTTCCGGAAATCAGGGCCTTCTGATCTTTATACTGAAACAAGCTTCCAAGATGGGGAATGAGAAAATTTTGATTTATAAAAAAGAGAGAAATTTTGAAAGCCCAGACCACAAATCCTGTTGATAAAACGGGTAATTTTTATTTTCAGTTCTGAAAAAACTCCACATAAAATTTGAGATCAAAAATTTATTCGACAGAGCAGTTTTTTGTTTTATTTTTTTTTAAAAAAGAATATACTTTTGATTCCCATCTTTATTTTCAAAATTTATTTTCATTCTTAAACTTTATATTATCATAATTTATATTTTAAAATATTATATTTTTATATTTTTAGATCAATTAAAATTAATAAAACAACCGATATATCATTGGTAAAATAATATATGAGCTATTTTATCGATTTTTATTAACTATGTATAATGAAATATTAAAAATATAATATTTTAAAATATGAAAAATTAAACTATAACAATTAAAAATTTAAATAAATTTTTAAAGTATTTTAAGATTTTAATACTTAAATAATATTTGTTATGTTTTTTTTTTTTGAACAATCAGGCAATCATATATATATCACTCGGGTATAAATCAAACCCATGATATCATAAAGTAATATCAAACATAAAACAGAAGGACATGAGTCCCCACTGGTCCAAGATCAGATTCCTATATGATGGGCAATAGAGGAAGCCATCCAGTTAGCAACGGAGTTGACTTCCCTATAAACATGAAGACAGTAAACCTCATCAACCAAATGGAGAGCTGATATGATGTCGTGAATAAGAGGATTGACTGGAGATTGATCTTCAGCATCTGATCTGATCCAGTTAATGATTGTAACAGAATCATCCTCAATACATAGTCGTCGGATGCTCAGAATGCCAGTAGCATATGTGATGCCCGCCCAAGCCGAATAAAGCTCTGTCCGCGAAATAGAGGTATCAATAAGGCTCCATCCATTAGCAACCAGCATCAATCCATCTAGATCCTGGATGACAAAACCCGCACCAGTCATCCTCCCTCTGACACTCCCATCAAAGTTCACCTTGATAAAATCCAAGGATAGGGACTCCCAATAAATAAAAATCGTAGACCGATTCGCTATCGTGGTAGCAGAGAAGCCCCATATGCCAAATTATCAGAAAGGTGGGGAAAGTCATACCGCTAATATTTAGCAACCAACCTTGTCGTCTGCCTTAGAACTTTGTTAATGGGTGGGAACTTATCCTCAAAGACAAGAAGATTTCTGGATAACCATATCTAATAAGATGTGTACGCCCAAAAAGCTCCTCTCCTTCCTGACATGCTCATGAGGGCATCCCGATGAAGCAAGTGCAAAAAGGATGCTCTCGAAAGTCCCTCCCATGGGATGTCTCCCAGAGCTTGCCAAATTAATCGAGCACAAGGACATAGGAGAATAGCATGGTTTGTCATCTCATCCTGAAGACCACGGGCATAAGGATGAAATCCGCATACCCCTGCTACGGAGAGTCATACAAGTCGAAATGCGGTCCCAAGCAAGCTTTCATATAAAGATTTAGATCCTGGGGTGTGTATGAAGCCGCCATATCCAGGCTGCATCAATCATTCGCTCAGAATCTGTCCTAAATATCTGAACAAGATCGCTGATCGAAGCACGGGGTAAGCATAAAGTCCTCCAGATCCTGGTATCGGGGGCATGATCTCTTGTGATAGGAATGGTAAAAATCCTAAAGGCAAGGTCAATCCCGAAAAGGCGGGTGACATTGGAAGAATGCCAAGTTGAGGAGATGTGGTCAATAAGATTGTTGATAGTCCTCAAACTATCAAGATCAATGTTGAAAAAGGAAGGCCACCAAGATAGAGATAGATCAGAGATCTATGCATCATGAAGAATATCAGCAGGGGAGCCATCCCCAATCGTCCAATGAATGTCAGTCATAACAGCTGAAGTACGGTGATAAATCTTCCTCCACACAGCAGAACACCCCTGGACAGGCTGGAGATCTTTCGCCTGGCTGAAGCGACTATATTTAGCCCTCATCAGAGAACTCTACAATGAATCAAGATCAAGAAAGAAGCGAGCAGCATGTCTGACTAACAGGGCCTCCCTTTTCACTATGAATGACTGTATCCCCAAGCCGCCCATAGAGATCGAAAGGCAAACGATCTTCCAAGAGAGAAGGAGGATGCCATGATCATTCTGCATGGAGGCCCATAAGCAATTTCGAAAATATCTCTCAATTCTCCTAAGGCAGGATATCGAAACGATAGAGTTCGATAAAATATGCATTGAGAGGGAAAACATAACAAATTGAATCAAAGTGACCCTGCCCATCAAAGAAAGACCAAAGGCCTGCCATCCATGAAGATGGTCTCGAGTCCTGTGCTCAACAAACTGATAGTCACTAGCCTGAGGTCGTTTTCCTAAAATGGAAACCCCTAGTTACAGTTTGCCTACTCTCATATCCCAAACCTTTAAAAACTGGCTGCTCGAGTATGGAGGATGGTTTTGGGATTGAAGTAGATCAACGACTTAGTAAGATTGACTTGCTGGCCAAAAGCAGCATAATATGACTGAACAATGGATGCAATGATATTTGCATTGCGAATCGAAGCTTGTTCCATCCGAATACAATCATCGGTAAAGAGTAGGTGGGATAAGGGAGGGGCCTGAGGGGCAACAAAATAGGCCTTTATCTGTGCCTCTTGAACCGCTGCTATAAAAGTTCGAGAAAGAACATTAACATAAAAAATAAATAAGAATGACGAGAAAGAATAACCCTGTTGAAACCCGATCGAAGAGTAAAAAAAATTAATGTAACTATTATTAATAAAAAAGTGAAGCTACGAATATAAATTATAATCCATTCTATAAATAGGAGGGTGAATCAAAACTCTTGAAGAGTACTCAATAAAAAGTATAGAAAAGGATAAAGCTGTTATCTTTCCATTGTTGTCCATTATTTTCATATGAACAACAATCATAAGTTTTTGGGTTGTACAATAACTTTTGAAGAAAAATTTAATATAAAAAGTTTAAATTTAGAAAAGCTAGTGTTTTATTTAGAAAAAGGAATAAATAAAGCTATTATTTTATACTAGGCTTTTTTTTGGGGTTTGCTATAGCACTTTGAATCATTATTTTTTAAAATCATCTTAACTATCTATCACAGCAAAGTTTTTATGGTATGTTGACAAATGCATCGGTTGCTCAGGTCAACCGGTTATCTTGTCCTTCCCAATAAATTCACGTCTTTTCTTCTAATTTTTTCAAGACGAACCCCATTCTCTCCCTTCAATATCCAATCGACCTCCGGCCATTGCCCTCATCTCCACTGTTGGGTGTATATAACTCCACTACCTCATTTCTACCTTCCTCCACTTGTTGCGGCCCTAATCAACATCCTCACGATATTAAATTTATCTAGTATCTTGAAAGCAGAAGGATCTCTATTTTAATTCTAGTTTGGTTAAAGCATCAAATTAGAGGATTTCGTTGTAATCTTTGAAGCACCAAACTAGGAGACCCCCTTTTATCCTTTGCATCTCATCCTCTATACACTTTAACTTATTGTATGTGCATGAGCTACTCATGTCACTAATACAACCGATTATCTTCTCATTAAATTTGATGCATTAAAAGTAAATTAAATGATTAAGAATTTAAAAAATATGTATGAAGTACCTCAATGCACTTTTTACAATGGTAAACAATGTATTATAATTCACATTACTCTTTTTACTTCTTATCTTATATTAGTAAGGGTGTTAGAAGGTTGGGTCTAGTCCTGAGTTTTATATATTGGGTTTGGATGAGATAGGGTTTTGAGTTTGGGTATCTATCAAGTATCAAATATTATACAGGGCAAATTATATTAATACCCTCTCAACTTTGGCCTACTTCAACATTGACCCTAAAATATTTTTTTTTTTAAAAAAACCTCAAAATTCTCATTTTGATGCAGTTACTTTTTTTTTGATTAAAAAGGATAAATATGTCCTTGAAACCCAGCTTGGTTGACATTATGGGGAGTCTAAAGTAGTGTTTGATAGAAAAAATATTATCCATGGATAAGTGTACGGAATAGAATTTGTCCCCTAGCTATTCCTAGAGATATCCCTTGGCTATCCCGTTGATCATATTTGGAGGGATAACCAGCTATTCCTGTATTTTTTAGGGAATAAATTGAAAGGATATCGCATAGTTAATCATGATTAACCATGAATTATCCCTTTAGTTAATTTTATTTCCAGCTATCCCTTATAGTTATGACTTTTGGGATATCCTCTTTTATCCTCTATTTCAAACACTACCTAAACAATTCTAACTCCCAGCTTTAATCCTCCCTTTCCTCTGACGAGTTATGGTGAAATCGTGACTGCTAACAGTGGTATGATGCTCAAGTCCCCCTTTGCCATACCTTCGTAACCACCTCAACTTTATTTCCATTTGGGAGAGTTGAAGCCCTTCCAATGCATACCAATGAGTTCCCACCGATGGTTCATCAATTGCTATGATCCCTCTTGACACATCGCATCTCTGCTATTTTGTCTCCATGGAGGAGCGTGGAGAATTGCTACTTTTTGTTTCCCATCACCACTCCATTCAGTTTCTTTCCTTCACCGTAAGTTCCTTTCCTCTATTCGTTCACATTTTTGTAGGTAGCCTCAGGGTTTAGGAATGAATGCAGCAGGATTCTTTTCCCTCGAGGATGGACATGATTATGCTGCATTTTTCTAAGAGATTATTGCAGCAAGGCTCTTTTTCCTCTGCCCACAGCTAATGGCTTCTAAATTCGAGTAGTTTTTTAAATCGATACCTTTTTTTGTACCGATTTTAAAATAACAGAATGAAAATAAAATATATTGATAAAATAATGTTAAATGAAAAACATCATTTCAAATGATATTTTTTACTTTTATGTCATCATCTTGTCAGCAGGGATGCTGATTGGACGAGTAGAAATCGTTGAAATCGCCACTTCAAGTGGCTATTTCAGTTTAGTTGAGCTAGTTGAGCTTTTTCTACATATTTTCTCAATTCTCAGATGATTCGAACGCGATCCCTTCTTAAACGCTCGAAGCCTTCCAGCGATCCTAACCCTCTATTATCTTTTATCTTGTTATATCTATTATCAAAATAATAGATATAACAAGATAATTCTGATTGTTATATCTATTATATTGTCATAGATAATAGATATAACAAGATAATTCTAATTAATAAGATAATAGATATAACAAGATAATTTTGATTAACAAGATAATATATATAACAAGATAATTTTGATTGATACTGAATTAACCACCACCTAACCTCTCTTTTGATTTGCTAGAAGATTATGCGAAGGGAGGGATCCGTAGCGTTTAAGTTCCGTTAGGAAATTAAGACAACTAGAAAGTCGTCACTTGAAGTGCGATTTTGGGATAGAAATCGCCACTTCAAGTTCACTTTCAGTGACGATTTCAACTCGTGAAAGTAAAAAATATCATTTGAAATAACGTTTTATACTTTAATACTATTTTGATAAATTTCATCCTTTTATTTTAAAACAGATGACAAAAGGCCAAAAGGCATCTATTTGAAAAACTACTTTCTAAATTCTCTCTCTCTCTCTCTCTCTCTCTCTCTTAAAGTATACAAAAAAATACTGTGGGCATGGGAAACAGCTAAAGGTTGTTGCCTTTCTATTTGTTGCCTCTCTATAGGCCACTAAGGTACAAAGAGTATAGCCATGTTGAGAATAGAGCTATGCAATGTCAAATAAGGCTAAGTTTGAATAGACTACCGTGACTGGTAATTAAATAAATGGATGGACTGTATGAAACCTAATTATCTTTGCTTTAAATATGCATAGTGCTGTGTGATCCCTACGAAGATGAGTATTATATGTAAGTTGATCATATGCCATTGCCTTTTACTTGCAAAATGAATTCGGATCCTTTTACATTGGAGATCCATCAGGGGACGCATTCAATTCATCCTCCCATGTAATACGTGGGAGGTAAGTTGGCCTATTTTGATAACTATGATAGAGACGAGATAAGCCTAATAAAGATTAAAAGTTTGAGTAGTTTTATTACTTGCTTCTAGGTTATCTTTTGAGGATAAACTTAAAACTATGAACAATAACAAAAAAAATCTTTTCACGAAAAAGAAGAACAATGCAGCAGTATACGTACAGCATGGATAGATGACATTGAGTTAGATAAAGTTGAAGCACCCCTTGAGCACCCATTCTTCAGACAAAATGAACTAGTGTCTCCATAAGCTGAACCTCCTCACCCTTATGGAAGAACGAACAAGGGAAGCAAAAGATTCACATATAGTTATTGGCAAAGTTTTGGAGTTTGTAGAAGATTCACATATGGCTATTAGGGCTGGAAGCGAGCCTAGCTCGAGGCTCATCAAGCTATGGTTGAGCTTCTTTATCTTCGAATCAGGCTTGGGCTTAAAATTAAGGCTTGTTTTAATTGCGGGCTCAGTCAGAATTTTAACAAGTTTCTCTTTAAAAGTTTTATTTTTATTTTTAATTTTTTAAAAGACTTATCTTATTCTCTACAAAAGTTTGATTTTTATCAACATTTAATTTTTTTGAAATCTCTTCCAAGCATATTAGTATCTTCTTCATCATCTTTTTTTTCAAAACCGGATGCTAAAGGCTTATCAAACACTACATGAATTGACACTTCTACAATCAAATACTTCTTATCGAATACTCTATGTGCCTTGCTGGATGTAGAATATCCTAAAAATATATCTTCATCTGATTTGGCATCAAACTTTTTTAAATTGTTCTTACCATTGTTATGAATGAAACATCTACAACCAAATGCATGAAAACAGCTAATATTGGATTTTCTATCATGCCATAGTTCATAGGGTGTTTTCTTAAGAATTAATCTAATCAAGGCTCTACTTAGGATGTAACATGACGTGTTTATAGCTTCCGTCCAGAAATATTTGAGAGTTGGCTTTTACATAGCATGATATGGGCTATGTCTTTTAGAGTCTGATTTTTTTTCTACCATTCCATTTTGTTGAGGTGTCCTAGGTGCTGAAAAATTATGATGAATGTCATTTTCAGTGCAAAAATTTTTAAATAAATAATTTTTAAATTCAGTTCCATGATCACTTCTAAGAGATAATATGATAGTATTTTTCTCATTTGTGACTTTCTTGAAGAATTTTAGAAATATCGAGAAAGTTTTATCTTTATGAGCTAAAAACAGTACCCAAGTGAATCTAGAGTAATCATCTACTATCACAAGATCATATTTCTTTCCTCCTACACTAGTAGTTCTAGTAGGTCCAAAAAGGTCCATGTGTAGTAATTTGAGTGGCCTAAAAGTTGAAACAATATTTTTGAATTTAAAAGAATTTCTAGTTTGTTTTTCAAATTGACATGCATCATAAACTCTATTGTTTTCAAAATCTAATTTTGAAAGACCTTTAACCAAATCTATTCTAAGTAATTTTGAAATTAAGTATGTGCTTGCATGACCTAATCTATGCCATATACCTAATCTTATTCACCTTAGCATTATCAGTAATTAGGTAATGGTTGCTTGTAGATAAATTATTCAAGTCAATTAAGTATATATTGTCATTTCTATTTTCAACAAAGATAATGATATTGTCAATGGGATTAGATACCGTACAAATAGATGCCTCAAAAAAAACTTTGAAACTTTTATCGCATAGTTGGCTAATGCTAATCAAATTATGTTTTAAGCCATCAATATATAAAACATTCTCACTAAAGGTGGATGGAGTGATCTGAATTTTATCAATACCTATGATGTGGCTTTGACCATTATCTTCAAAGGTCACCACTCCATCTCTTTTGGCTTCAAGGATGATGATTGATCTTTGCCATCTGTCATGTGTCTTGAGCAGCCGCTGTCAAGATACCATTTTCTTTTTAATTCTTTGGCTACAAAATACACCTGCAAAGCAATCACATCTTATGTTTAGGTATCCAATCATTCTAATTGGATCCTTCATGGTTAATAGCAGCAAATATAGTTCCTTTTGAAACCCAAATCATTTTACCTTTATAATCAACATTCAAATAAAATATTTTATGATTGCAAACATAGGACTTATACCCTTTCTTACCATAACAAAAGCAGAAAATATCATTTTTAACTGATTTTTTAATAAAGAAATTGTTAATAAGTTTTTGTTTCTTATGTGGTTTGTAACCCAAATCGATTTTGTCAAAAATAACTCTTTGATTATTCAAAAGCAAATTAAGTCTTTCCGAGCTATATGTAAATTGTCAACAATATTTTTATATTTTTTAACTTTATTTTTTAAATTTTAATTTTCAGCAGAGATTATATCTTTCTCTTCTTTTTTTTCAAATCTTGCTTTTCAAATTTTAATTTCTCAAATTCAATGGTAAATTCACTATTCTTTTTAAGAAGATTTTGATTTTCAGTTTTTAAAACTTTGTTCTTTGCTCTTAAAACTTCAAAATCATTCAGTAATTCATTAAAAGCATCATAAAGTTCATCAAATATAAAATCATAAAGAGGGCAGAATATACCTCTTCTTCATTGGCCATAAGACATATGTTGGCAACTTCTTGTTGTTCATCTTCGGACGAAGATTCTTTATTGTCACTCCAAGTTACAGCATACGTTTTTTTTCTTTCTATATACCTTTTTGAGCTGAGAACATTTAGATTTGTAATGTTCGAGCTTTTTACATTCATAGCATATCACGTGATCTTTCTTTTTCTCTTTATCTTTCTTCTTATCTCCTTCCATTTTGACATCAATTTTTTTTTTTTTTTTGTGAAATGACCTTTTTTGCATGAATTTCTTAAACTTTCTTACAAGGAGAGCAGTGTCATCGTTGTTTCATCTTCTTCACTACTGTTCTTCTCTTTTTCAGCAACTTTTAGTGCGATAGTCCTTTTCTTCTTCATATCTTCTTCAAGATGTTGCTTCATTGTAAGTTCATGGGTCATGAGTGATCCAAGGAGCCCCTCCAAAGGTAAACCGTTGAGATCTTTGGCTTCTTGGATTGCTGTTATTTTGGCTTTCCATGCTCTTGGAAGGGATTTGAGAATTTTTCGAACAAGTTCAGAGTTAGTATGGGTTTTTTCAAGATTTTTTAATCCATTCATCATATTAGTAAATCTAGTATACATGCATATGATTGACTCATTCTGATCCATGTTAAAGAGTTCATATTTAAATTCATTTGCATCCAAGGAGCAGTATAAGATATTTATGGCCTTGGTATTGAGCTGGGTCATTTTTCTATCATTCTCATTTCAATCCCTTTCGAGCTTAGAAATAATGGATCCATCTACTAAGTGTGTGAGAGTGCTAGGACCATCAATAATGACACTCCATAAATCATAGTTTAGAGCTTGAATGAATATTCTCATTTTAGCTTTCTAATATGAGTAGTTTGTGTTATTAAACAATGATGGACGAATTATGGATTATTTCTCAGAAAAAGAAGAACCAGCTTGAGCTTCCATTTGGATCTTTAGCTCTTGATTGTTAGATTAAGGAAGGATGACCACTAGCTCTGATACCAATTATTGGCCCAGATGGCAACCCAAGAGCGGAGCGGGATGAATTAGGTTCTTAAAAATTTCAACACTTAAAAATAATTTCACAAAGTGATAGTGCGCAAGGAAATATGCTATGAGTGTGGTGTTAAGAATGCAAAGCAAAGTATAAAGATAAAGCAGAGAGAAAGAGAGACAAGCACGATAAATGATACGGCTGACCATCTCCTCTGTGTGGTGTTATAACTTTTTGCATGATTTTCGGAAATAATGATGTGACAGCTAATCCCAGAGATAGAATCTTGGCTCCGGCCTTTGGCTCCGGCCTCTAGTGATGGCTCCGGCCTCCAGCGACGGCTCCGGCCTTTGGCTCCGACCTTTGGCTCCGGCCTCTAGCGACGGCTCCGGCCTTTGGCTCTGGCCTCCAGCGATGGCTCCGGCCTCTAGCGATGGCTCCAGCCTTTGGCTCTGGCCTTTGGCTCCGGCCTCTAGTGACGGCTCCGGCCTCTAGCGACGGCTTTAGCCTTTGGCTCTGGCCTCCAGCGACGAATCCGGCCTTTGGCTCCGGCCTCCAGCGATGGTTTCGAACCCTGCCTTCGGCCCCAGCTCTAACTTGGTGCCTTACTTTCCTGCATACACTATGACCCACTTCAGGTAACAAATCCTGAGATTCGAGATCTGTTACCATATATCTCGCTCACCGAAATCACGAGCAAGTACTAGCACGCCCGGCAGTTACTGCCACAAGCGGCCCCCATCCAGCAACGGCTTACCCACTTGCCGTTCAAAGGAGCTTATCCTAACAAGGAAGATTCGACGGTTCAAAACAGAATGAAAAGAAAGGAACCTCCCAGACAGGTATAAAAGGACCCCGAGCTCAACAGAAAGGGGGGATCTCTCTCTCTAAAAAAAAGATAGACACTACCTCTTGTTCAACAAGTTCACTAACTTGAGCGTCGAAGGGTCCTCGCCGGGAATACCGACCCAGGGACTTCTTGCAAGTTTTCAGAGGAGGAAGACGACTTTTTCACCCCATTTGGAGGCCCACAATAGATCTCAGCACGCCCGGCGCTCATCACAGGTGACTTGTCCGCATCAGATTGGCGCGCCAGGTAGGGGCTCGCACACGGGGAAGGCGAAAGTTCTCCCTGTGACCCCACCGATTCTGCAAGGAAGACGATGGTGACAACACGAGCACAGGAGGCTTCCACCAGCCAGGACGCGGAGCGCATTCCGTGGGCTGAGCAATCGGAGGCCAACCCCTGTGTTCCGCCCCCTGCATAGATGAGCCAGCCTGACCGGCTTGAGGTTCTGGCTCACCAGGTCCAGGACCTAATGACAATGGTATGGGGATTGCAGGAACACTGCTTTACCGTTGCACCTCAACCCCCTCCGCTTGGTGAAGGGGTGCGGGGGACAATTCAATCTCATCAAGGTGGGACCCCACCCGAGGTCTCCCATCACTCACCTCCTGAACCTCGTCGCCGAGAGGCCTCAAAGTGATGGCGGTCCCTTTCCCATTACTCTGGTCGTTCCCACCGACGGCCGGACGAGAAAGAATCCAGACGGGTGCGCTCCTTACGCCGGCGGTCTTCTTTGGCTTCCTTTTCTGACTCATCTAAAGACGGCGCCCTCAGGAAGACCACCCGTCGGGCCGAGCAACGGCTCGATGAGTATCATCGACGGTTGGAGGAGCTTAGCCGCCGGATCGCTAACCCTCATGGGACGGACTACGAGCACCGCCCCTCGCTTTTCGGGCGCATCATGGAGGAACCGGTCCTATCCCATTTCTGTCTCCCCCAGCTGGACCCGTACGATGGCACGACGGATCCACTGGACCACCTGGAGACCTACAAGGTCCTCATGCAGGTCCAAGGAGCGACGGACTCCCTTCTATGTGTCGCCTTTCCTGCCATCCTTCGCAAGGCGGCACGTGCATGGTATTCCCGCCTGCCACCGCACACCATCAATTCATTCTGACAGCTCGAACGATCTTTCCTGGCCCACTTTGATGCGTGCTGGAAGATCCCACGAGTAGTCGATAGCTTATTTGCTGTCCAGCAAAGAAGTGGCGAGACCCTGAAGGACTTTGTCGCTCGGTTCAATGAGGCAGCATTGGAGGTATATAACCTGGATGATTCTGTAGCCACTTTGGCATTAAAGCGAGGACTTCGTCCTTCTAGGTTCGCCTATTCCCTAGACAAGAAGCCTTTGAGTTCTTATGCCGAGCTTCTAAGCCGAGCGCAGAAATACATTCGCGCTGACGAGGCGAATTCTTCTAGGAGGGAAGCTGATAAGAATCCCAGCAAGAAACCAGCTCCCACTGAGCATGCCGGAGCACGACCCCAGAAGCCTGAGCCTCCTCACCACCCAGATCGCCGGCCACAGACGCTTGTTCCTAAGGAGCAATTCACTCCCCTCATGGCTCCGATATCTCACATCCTATTAGAAATCGAGGAGGAACCTTACTTCAAGCGTCCGACCCCCATGAAGTTTGGAACCCCCCGCAATAAGGAACTTTACTGCCGGTACCACCAAGATTACGGTCATGACACCGAGGACTGCTGCCATCTGAAGAAGGCCATTGAAGAGCTTATCCAATAGGGTCACTTGGGCAAGTTCGTTCGAAGGGAAAACCTTCCTACTCCAGGTTCATCGGCACCTCCGACACTTCAAACCGGCGTGGACATTGCTCATACAGAGAAGACCATAGCTATGATTTCCTGGGGGGCAGGTGGTGGTTCAAAAAGACAGCGAGAGGGAATAGACTTTGTAATTCCTTTCTTTGGAAAGGATTTAGATGGGGTAGTTAATAAGCATGATGACAGCGTCGTTGTGTCCATGACCATAGCCAAACATCCTGTAAAAAGAATGTTTATTGATAGTGGGAGTTCGGTGGATGTTTTGAGCTACGAAGCTTTTGTTCGGATGAACCTGTCAAAGTCTTCCCTCCGACCCGTCGCCACACCTCTAATGGGCTTTACTGGGGACTCTGTGAGCATTGAAGGGGAGATTGCCCTCCCTGTCATGGCTGGAACCCCTCCGTGTCAAAGCACGGTGGTCATAAATTTTTTGGTGGTCTGAATCCCGCTGGCTTATAACGCTATCTTGGGTAGACCGGGATTGAATTTGCTAGATGCCGTGATCTCTACTAAGAGATTATTGGTAAGATTCCCCACAGATGAAGGAGTTGAAGAAATGAAAGGAGAACAAAGCCCGCCACCACTTTGCTATCACTTGTCTCCCAGTCCACTGGAGGCGGCGTCGGCAATAACCTCTGAGTCGCTTGACCTCCAAGAGCTGAAAAGGAGGGGAGAACCAGCTGAGCACCTCCTGACCCTTCCCTTGGGGGATGACCCGGCAAGGACCGTCCAGGTTGGGGCGTTACTTCCGGAGGAGGCACGCGATCGACTTCTCACTTTCCTGCGTGCCAATATCGACGTCTTTGTATGGTCGTACTCAGACATGCTGGGCGTTCCTGAGGAGGTGATCACCTATCGGCTCAACCTCAGGCTAGAGTGTCGACCGGTTTGACAAAAGAAAAGGAGCTTCGCTCCGGACAGACAGAAAGCTATTGACGAGGAAGTTTGCAAGTTGACGGTGGCACACCATATTCGGTAAGTTCATTACCCTGAATGGTTGGCCAATATGGTGATGGTCTGTAAGACTAATGGAAGCTGGAGGATGTGTGTGAACTTCACCGATCTCAATAAAGCATGCCCCAAAGACAGCTTTCCCCTGCCCCGAATCGATCAACTGGTGGATGCTACATCCGGCCATAAGGTCCTTAGCTTCATGGATGCTTTCTCTGGGTACAACCAGATCAGGATGAACCCGGTGGATGAGGAAGCTACCTCCTTCATAACTGAGAAGGGGCTGTACTGCTACAAGGTAATGCCATTTGGGCTAAAAAACGCGGGAGCCATCTACCAAAGGTTAATGAATAAAGTCTTCGAGGACTAGATAGGACGCAACATGGAGGTGTACGTGGATAACATGCTGACAAAAAGTGTCCACGCCCCCGACCACATCGCCGACCTAACGGAGACTTTTGACAACCTTCGTCGATACCAGATGTTGGGAAGAGCTTATGTAGAGCACCTGGAAGCCCCGAGTATTGACGTAACAAGAGAAACTCTGCCAGTTAGCAGGAGCCTTCCTGGATGGACGCTTATGTTCGGTACCTTATCAATGGCACCCACCCTGAAGACCCTGCCGAGGCTAGGAAACTCAAAAGATGGACCCCGTAGTTTTTCATAATGGAGGGAAAACTCTATCGAATGTCGTTCTCATACCCGGTCCTCAGATGTGTTGGCCCCACAGAAGCAGATTATATCCTGCGAGAGATACATGAAGGTATATGTGGAAGCCATCTGGGGGGCAGAGCTCTCACATATATGAAGGAGGATGCGTCCGAACTTGTTAAGAGGTGTGACAGCTGCCAGCGCCATGCTAATATTCAACATCAACTGGCATCCCAGCTGACCCCCCTGGCCGCACCCTGGCCCTTCACCCAGTGGGGCATGGATATCCTGGGACCATTCCCTCCAGCCTCCGAACAACGCAAGTTCTTAGTAGTAGCAGTTGACCATTTCACCAAGTGGATCGAGGCTGAGGCTCTCGCCAAGATCACCGAGGGCAAAGTAAGATCTTTCTTCTGGAAGTCTATTGTGTGACGGTTCGGACTGCCACACACCCTCGTTACTGATAACAGCCGACAGTTTGACAACACGGCCTTCCGGGAATTCTGCATCGGCCTGGGCATTCATCAACGATTCACCTCTGTGGGGCACCCCCAGTCCAATGGCGCAGCCGAGGTGACCAACCGCATTATCCTCCAAGGGCTCAGGGCCCGGTTAGATGGCTGCAAAGTGCGTTGGGTGGAGGAGCTCCCCAGTGTATTGTGGGCATACCACACGACGCCACGAGCCCCCACCAGGGAAACTCCTTTCAGCCTAATCTTTGGGATCGAGGCAGTCATTCCAGTGGAGATAGGTGTTCCTAGTCCCCAGATAGAGCTATACCACGAAGAGAGCAACCCAAATCAGCTGCAGGCCGATCTAGACATAGTGGAAGAATTGCGAGATCATGCACAACTTCGTATGGCGGCTTTTCGTCAGCGAGCGGCCAGATACTACAATGCTCGAGTACGATCCAAGATGTTCTGCCCTGAAGATCTCGTTCTGCGAAGAGCGGAAGTATCAAAGCCGACGGAGGGAGGCAAGCTGGCATCGAAATGGGAAGGACCATACCGTGTCAAGGAGGTACTTCATCATGGGGCATATAAAGTTGAAGAGCTAGACGGGAAACCGCTCCCTTGCACTTGGAACGCCGATAATTTATGCCGGTATTATCAGTAATGTGCTAACTTCATTAATTTGAACTTGCTTGACAGATTGTTGTTCAAAATATTTTCATTGCTTTTCGAGTGATCATGCTTTTCACCAGAGACCGGCTCCACGTCGGCACCAAAGCCTGGCTCCGTGTCGGCACCAAAGACCGGCTCCACGTCGGCAATTAAGCCCGGCTCTGCGTCGGCACCAAAGACCGGCTCCGCGTATGCACCAAAGACCGGCTCCACATTGGCAATTAAGAACGGCTCCACGTTGGCAATTAAGCCCGGCTCCCCATCGGCACCAAAGACCGGCTCCGCATCGGCAATTAAGCCCGGCTCTG
Organism: Calamus simplicifolius; assembly: GCA_900491605.1. Lineage (NCBI taxonomy): Eukaryota > Viridiplantae > Streptophyta > Magnoliopsida > Arecales > Arecaceae > Calamus > Calamus simplicifolius. The sequence continues at coordinate 128,484 of UESW01001608.1, read as the reverse complement.
CATCGGCACCAAAGACCAGCCCACGTCAGCAATCAAGACCAGCTCCGCATCGGCAATTAAGCTCGGCTCCGCATCGGCACCAAAGACCGGCTCCGCATCGGCAATTAAGCCCAGCTCAGCGTCGGCACCAAAGACCGGCTTCACGTCGGCACCAAAGTCCGGCTCCGCGTCGGCACCAAAGACCGGCTCTGCGTCAGCAATTAAGCCCGGCCCATGTTGGCACCAAAGATCGGCTCCGTGTCGGCACTAAAGCCTGGCCCCGCGTCGGCACTTAAGGACAGCTTCGTGTTGGCGCACACTGTCCAGTTCTGCGTGGCATATCTAATGAGGCATTAGGCATTCCACGACTTTGCACCGGCACGAGCGGGGTCTTATACTACCTATCGTTCAATTTTCGTCTCTGCAACCGAAATTGATCCCGCATTAGTTTTCTAACTGAAAGAAATCGTGCCCTTCGGCCATTGGTTGTTGATTCGCGACAACTCACACTAGCAAAGCTAATTATGACCAAAGACGTGTTGAGAATCGAAATATTCATTGATGGCTAAAAGTTTACAAAATTGCCGATCTGAGTCGGACTTGAAGCAATACAATAAAAATAAAAAAACTAAGGGTCACTTGGGGCTGGATCGTCATCTTCAGGGACTTCATCTGGCTCCAACCCTTCAATCCCCTTGAGGTCGTAGAGTTTCTGAATTTTTCCTTGCAGTCCTAGAAGCTGGCTTCGTAAGCGAATGTCGTCGATTCGGCTAATTCCTTACTAAAGGCTCTAGACTTCCTGAAATTCTCTACGGCCTCTGCAGCTCTTTTCTCCGTCTCGGAGGTTTTTCGCTTGGCCTCCGTGACCTTCTCTTCGGCCTCCGTGACCTTTTTATCGGCCTCGGTGGCCTCCCTCTTGGCTTCGGTCACTGCCGCCTCCAAGTCGGTAATATTGGCGTCGGACTGACAGGCGACCTCTTTGGCCACATCTATTTCAATGGAGGCGGAATGTAATCGGTTCTTCAAAATGCATATTTCTGATTCCGCCACCTCCAATCTCTCCTCGGCCATTCTTTGCTTTTCTTCAGCCGCTTGGGCATTATCCAGCTCGTTGGCCGCCTGACGTTGGGCAATTTCCAGCGCGTACTCTGCCTTCTCGGCTCTTAGCCGGATGGCTTCGACTTCACCCTTTAAAGTGGCCCGGGTATCCTCTAGGGCCATCTCTGCCTTTTCTGCCCTAGCTTGGAGTGATAGCATCTCCTCCCACGACTGGTCAAGGGCAGCATTGCTCAGGGCCCAAAGGTCCCTCATGGCAATCATAGAGTTCAGCGCCTGGACGGAGTGTCAATGTTAAAAAAAAAAACACAAAGGTGAAAAGGTTAATAGGGCAAAGCTCACCCAAAGGTGTGCCACGGACGCCTCGCGGAAGAAGGTAGCTCTCCCCTGATGCCGGAGAAACTCCTGCACCTCAACCACAGATGCTTCATCCAATGCTTGCTCGGCCCAGCGACTGTGTTTGCCAAAAGTGATTGGAAGGAGGGGTCGACGCCCTCTCTTTCCACAGACACGGGGGCCGCGTGGGAGGACTCCGCCTATGACTCTGCTGCCTCCGGCACCTTAGCTGGTGGAGGTGCTTCGGTTGTTGCCCATTTGGGTGCATGGTAACGGCTGGAGTTGGCTTTGTAGTTGCAAGGACCAGCTCCGTCTCCACGGCTTCGGGCAGGGGTGACGGTGATTTGTGACCCGCTCCAGAGAAGGATCGAGCAGAATGATAGGAGGGGGAGCCGGTACTGAAGGCGATTCTTTTCCTCTTGCTTGGCTCCGCCCAACTTCTTTGCTGGCCTCGGCCCTTACCGTGTCTTTCCTCGTAGGCTCGTCGGCTTGGGCTCTGGCCGCCTCGCGCCCGCGTGGGGGATCCACAACTTTGGCCCTTCTAGCGTCGGCCCCCCAGCGTCGGCCCTTCCAGCGTCAGCCCTCCTCGAAACCTTAGCGCGCAGGGGCTCCGTGACTCTGGCCCCTCCAGCGTCGGCCCTCCCCGCGTTGGCCCTCCTTGGAATCTTGGCGACGACCCTCCTTTCAGCGGGGGGCCCATTTCCCGTTGCCTTCCTCTTCTTAGTAACTGCTTGCCTGAGCTCGCAAAGCGATGGCATCATCCCTATAAAAAAATAGGAGATGAGTAAAAAAATAATAATAATAGAGAAAGAGGGGAGGAAAGAAGGAAAAGGGTGAGTAATCAAGTACTCACAACCAGAAGGGATTAGGCCGGCGAGATGAAGGTTTTCATTGACCAGAAGCTTATTACATCGAGGGACATCGGCAGTCAGAAGCTGCCCAAATGTCATTCGATCCATTGGGAGGATAAAGGAATCCCTATTGGCGTCGATGTTGGGTGTCCCCCAACTTCCACTCACCCCCTCGACATCAGCAAAAAAGAACTTATCCTTCCACCCTTTGACGGAGGTGGGAAGGTACAATTTAAGGATCCTAGTGGGTCTAGGAGTAAAGGACCACCAACCTGACTGCTTGCGAAGGGTATAAAAACTGCGGAATAAGGAGATACTGGCCTCTATGCCTTGCAGGTGACAGAGAACCAGAAAGCCAACGATAGTTCGGATCGAGTTAGGGAGTAGTTGGGAAGGTGTTAAAGAATATCGGTCTAGGAGGTTAAGGATGAAAGGGTGGATGGGTAATCGAAGTCCTACCTTAAAGAAGGCTCCGTACAAGGCAACTCTTCCAGGACGGGAAGAAGTTACCCTGTCATTAGGAGCAGGGTAGGACAGACGTAGGTTTGGTGGAAAACTATATTTGGCTCTTAGGTTTACTATGTCTTGAGCAGACATAGTTGAAGCAGTCCCCTCGGGGGACTCTTTGACAGCACTGGAAGGATCAGCAACTGTCAGACGGCACCGGGTGGAGGTTCGTCTGACGGTCGGACGACTCCCGGCTGCGGGGCATCTGACCGACCGCCACTCCAGCAAGGAGCGTCTGACCGACTGCCGCTCCCGCGAGGAGTGGTCAGAGGATGGGGTGGACCATTGGCTTGGTAAGGAAGCGGAAGGTTGAGAAGGAGTGGGGGAACGACCCCCGAAATCGGAAATAGAACAGGAGGGCGAGGAAGCCATGGAAACTAACCTGGAAAGCTTGAACTAAGAGCGAAGGAGCACGAGGAGAGGAACGGACACGGGAGGCGGACGGACGCTTGCAAACTCAGGGGAGGTGGCTGTAACGTAAGAGGAGGGAATGGGAAGATAAGGACGATTTTTCTTTTTATAGTCCCATTTCAAATCATCCCGCGGCCGTCTAGTCTGGCCATGTATCTACCTTCAAATGGAAGCCGCTTCGGCGGCCTACCGGCGCGAAAAATACGAAAAGCATCACCAATAGAAAGATGGCGGTAGCCTTACCGCAATGATGACGCTCGCCTTTTTATGACTCATTACTCGAGGAAAATCTTCCCCAATCCCAACAGCCTGAACGGACGAAATAATAGCGCGGAAGTGAGTTGCCCAGTGGATATTAACACCCCTTTCGTTGGTGATTGTGCGATCACTCATCTCAGGGACGGGGGGGCATCTGATACGGCTAACCATCTCCTCTGGGTGGTGTTATAACCTTTTGCGCGATTTTCAGAAATAATGATGTGACAGCTAATCCCAGAGATGGAATCTTGGCTCTGGCCTCCAGCGATGGCTCTGGCCTTTGGCTCTGGCCTCTAGCGATGGCTCCGGCCTTTGGCTCCGGCCTCCAGTGACGGCTCCGGCCTCTAGCGACGGCTCCGGCCTTTGGCTCCAACCTCTGGCTCCAGCCTCCAGCGACGGCTACGACCTCTAGCGACAGCTCCAGCCATTGGCTCTGGCCTTTGGCTCCGGCCTCTAGCGACGGCTCCGGCCTCCAGCGACGGCTCCGGCCTTTGGCTCCAGCCTCCAGCGACGGTTTCGAACCCTGCCTTTGGCCCTAGCTCTAACTTGGTGCCTTACTTTCCTGCATACACTATGACCCACTTCAGGTAACAGATTCCGAGATTCGAGATCTGTTACCGTATATCTCACTCACCGAAATCACGGGCAAGTACTAGCACGCCGGCAGTTACCACCACAAGTGGCCCCCATCCAGCAACGGCTTACCCACTTGCCGTTCAAAAGAGCTTATCCTAACAAGGAAGATTTGACGGTTCAAAACAGAACGAAAAGAAAGTAACCTCCCAGATAGGTATAAAGGACCCCGAGCTCAACAGAAAGGGGGGATCTCACTCTCTCAAAAAAGATAGACACTACACTCATGTTCAACAAGTTCGCTAACTTGAGCGTCGAACGGTCCTCGCCGGGAATATCGGCCCGTGGACTTCTTGCAGGTTTCCAGAGGAGGAAGACGATTTTTTCACCCCATTTGGAGGCCCACAATAGATCTCAGCACGCCCGACGCTCATCATAGGTGACTTGTCCGCATCAATAAATACAAGAGATTTACAGTGGTTTGGTGTTAGCTATACCTACATCCACTTTCAAGGAACTCTTGGGCCCACACTATAATCACTCCGATTATAGCAGAGTTATTTACAAGCTCACAACTCAAACTTATTGTTTTACAGTGGGATCATAATGAACCCAACCAATTTTCATAGGTTCAGCAGCATAAAACCTACCACAAGCTTTCTAGTTTGAAAAAGGGTAATCTGCCTCCCTTGATTCAATCCCCTAATTGAATCATTCAATAAGAATAACTAAAAGATAGTTACAACAGAATAAAGCTCCTCAAATAAGCAAATAAGACAATTAATCGAGATAGAAATAGAAGAGTCTAATTTAGAATATTTTTGAAGTTAGACTTTTCTTCTTTTCCTTTGAGATGATCTTGCTCAAGATATGATTGAAGCTTTTGAAGAAATGTTGAGGTAGAGGCTCTTGAAGAACTAGGGCTCTCTTCTTTCCTTTCTGATTTGATGGAAATCTTTCAAAATTAACTTTTGAATGCTTTGAATTTTTCTAAACTTAGTTTCGAATAAAGAAATTTTGAATTTGAGCTTTTTCCTTTTTGATTCTTCACTTCTGTTCTTCTTTTTAAAACGATCAGATGACTCCCTTTTATAATCTCCTCTAAAATTTACTTTTAGATAAAAACTAGCCATTAAAAGTATTTGAGGATGTGTTTAGCACGAAAGATGAAGAAGTCGTTGAAATCTGTTGAAGAAAAGACAAGCTCTGGAGTTGTCTCTGATACTTTTGAAATCCATCTTTGACAGGTTAGAGTCGGCTCTAACAAGGCCTGGAGTCGGCTCTAACTCAGAATGTTCAAAACAGAAACTTTTGCTCGTCATTTCAGAGTCGGCTCTGGCTTTCTGAGGGCTCAACACTTCTTCCTGCTGGAGTTGGCTCTAGCGAATGCTAGGGTCAGCTCTAATGAAGCCCCATAAAATATAGTTTCTGTATAACCATTAGAGTCGGCTCTAATTCTCTAGAGGAGTCAGCTCTAATTTAATACAGAAATGAGACTCTCTGTCTTTCAATTAGAGTCGACTCTAATCTCTGCAAGAGTCGGCTCTAATTTATGCCGAAAGTGTCAAACTGTTTCGATACGCTCCGGAGTTGGATCTAATACTTCTAGATTCTGCTCTAATTACTGAAACTTGACATTTGACAAGGATTCAAACTCAATTTTCCTTTGATTGATTAGTGGGTGCCTTCCACAGGACCAAGGACCACCATTATAATGAAAGAGTGATTTATTTAGAATATCAATTTTTTATTTTATATTAATTTTTTATAATTTAAAAATTTATTATAAATTAGTTTAAAATTGATAAAATAATTGATGCATCATTTTATCAATCGTATTTGAATAAATATAATATATTAATTAATTTTTATTAATAAAATATTAAAAAATAATATTTTTTAAATAGGAGGACTGTTTTAAGTCGGATAGGGCAACGTTTGGATGCTGCTAATATTATTCTCGGGCTAATTGCGTGGACGGGGATGCCGTGGACCACGCTATTTTGGCGATGGTGGAAGATGCTGGACATCAGATCCGGCGTCTAAATCAATTTTGCCATCCATCGTTGTCGCCCACTCGTCATCCGACGAAGAAGACAAGAGCGGAGAAAGCGAGAGGATGGATGATGAGGCCTATCATCAACTTATGGCTCGAAGCCAGGCCTTTTGGACTTTTGGAGTGATGCGGGGGGGCCTGAACGACCTCATGCTGTTTCTCTGTCCGACAGCGCTGCTCCGGCGTGGAAATTTAACGTTAAAAACAAAAATATGAGCAGCTGATGGTTAATTTTTTTACAGAAATTTTGTAGATAAATCATGGATGAATCATGCCAATCAAAGAATGTCACGTCCAAAACTTACTTTCTTTTCTGTAACATCTTTTCTAAACTGAAACGTTACAATTATATTATGAAGCAGTAAGAAGATTTATCACCATTATTCTTTTCAAGCTAGCATATCAGTAAGAAGGTTTATTCCTCAAGGTAGCGTTTAGACATCAAAAAAAATTATTATAGAATTAAAATAAATTTTTAATAACTTTTTTTTATTATTTTAAATTTTATTTGATTTGAAATCTGATATTTTATTTTATTTCAATGTAATTAATATAGTGTTATTTTAAATATTGTTTGGATGGCATGAGAATAAGCCTATGTTTTATTAGAAATAAATATATATTTTTTTAGAAATCTCAAAAATACTCTTGATCAAATGATAAGAAAAAATAAATTATCAATTTATTTATTAATATAATTACTTAAATAAATTATTTTTTATTAATTAATTTATTATTATGATCTATTAAAAGTTTGCATGTTATATATATATATATATTAGTAATGGTTAGCAAGAGAAAAGTGAATTATACTTATCATTTTATGGTGAGCATTGTTATGTACATATATTAGTAATGATTAGCCAATGCTACATCTTTTCATTCTTTATATTTAATATCGTAAATTTTTTTGATAGAGAAGGTAATAGTTAATTTTTTTTTTCAGCCACTACTCTTAAAATATGGTAAATAAGAATAGAGCTATTCCATGAGGGAGCATGAAATATGAATTTTAGAATAAGAATATTTGATTGGAATACTAATTCCTAAGGGGTCCGTTACTTTTTTTTTTTTTTTTTGACATGTTTAAGGAATAGCATGGAATAAGGCCCTCTTTTAATAAGAATAGGGCATCCAACCACTACACAAGGCATTATGCGACAGCTAAGGATCTCTTCTAGAGGTGGGCACTGGCCGTGCCTGGCACAACACCCAGGCTCACCGTGCTGCTTTAATTGTTGTGCCATGCCTGGCACGGTCTAGTAACAAATGGGTCATGCTAGGCACGATACGGTAAAAAAAAATTCAAGCCCGGCACGACTGGGCCGTGCCTGTCCCGGGCAGGCACAGCCCCTAAAGGTTATATAGTCGTTTCTAGCCATTGAAAATAGCTAGAAACGTGATAGGGAGGGGTTTTGACCATTTTACCCCTCCCAACAGCCATATAACAGCTATATTAAAGGATATTTTTGAAAAAAAAAATTGGGACTTCTATAAATAGCCCATTCCTCCCTCATTCTCACCACACCAAACCAACTCTTCTCTATTACTACTATTTCTCTCTTCTAGCAAGTGCTCTAGTAGATTAACAATTTAATTTTTAGTTTGCAAGTATTCTTGCAAATGACAAGTGCTCTAGCAAGTGTTTAAGTGCTACATAAGAGGAGGTTCTAGGAGGTTCTTGATAAGAAGTACAAGAGAAGGATGTCACTTTTTGTTGAGAGGTGAGGGCACAAAGGAAGCTCACAAATCTTGGCTACGTCCTCTTCTCAATTCCTTCTTGTGGGTTAGTTTTTATTTTTTTGTATTCATTAATTAAAAAATTTAGATATGACATCTTTTAACGAAAGTAATTTTATCATGCACCTTTTTCTGAGGGTAAGGAAACTAATCCCAACCCCAACCCCAACCTTAAGTTTCCTCTAGAGCCATTGTCAGTGAATGTCAAACCTCTTCTTGTAAGAGGACTAGTGATGTTTGGATGATTTTGATAAAATTATGGCTGATGGAGTCTACAAAGCAAAATATAGAAAATATGCAAAACTTTACGGTTGTTATAGTACTAGGGAAACAAGGCATTTAAAAAGACATCAAGAGACTCATAGAATGCATGATTCCAGTCAGTAAGGACCCTTAATATACAAGAGGGATCACTTATAGGTAATTTTGCATATAACCATGAAAATCAGAGGAAATTACTTGTAAGATGGATAGTTCAGGATGAATTACCTTTTAGTTTATCTAAATCTTATAATTTTGAACAGATATATTCAATCAGGCCTACAACCTGCTTATAAAAGAAGTAGTAGGTGCATATTTAGAAGAGTGGCTATGACAAACTTTTTAGCAATTAAACAAAGTTTAACTAAAACTCTCTCAAATTTAAATGCTAGAGTTTCTTTAACTTTGATATTTGATCGGCATCTGTAGGTAGTAATTGTTATATTGCTATTACTGCTCATTATATTGATAATGATTGGCAACTAAATAAACGAATTCTTACTTTTCGTGCTTTTGATTTTTCGCATTCGGGACAATAAATTTTAAATGTTATTTATCAAACTACATGCTCATATAATATTAATAATAAAATAATATCATTACTTTTGATAATGCATCTAATTATAATTTGTTGTTGCATTATTAAATGACTCTTTACATCCCATTTTAGATGGACAATTATTTCATATTAGATATGCATGTCATATATTAAATCTTTTTGCTCAATCTGGCATGAAAATAATTCAAGAGGTTATTTCAAAAATTAGAAATGCAGTTTCTTTTATTCAAGCTTCAAGATCAAGACTTCAAGAATTTAAACAATTATGTGTAGATCATGGTAAATATTTTAAAAAATTTAAACTTTATGTAATTACTTGTTGGAATAGTACCTATACCATGACATGATGTATATCCATATAAGAACTTATTAAGTGCTTATATTAATGATCGTGGATTAGGATTTACATTGACTGAAACTGATTGACATCAAGGTAAAATTTTAGAAGATTTTTTAGTTATTTTTATGATGCTACAAATATTCTTTCAGGTATTTATTATCCAACTTCTTGTTCATATTTACAAAAATTTAAAGAATATAGATATCATAAAGTTTTAATGCCTTTTATATATAATATGGAAACTAAATGGAATGAATATTGGAATAGTATATGTCCATTGCATAACTTAGCTGTTATTTTTGATCCTAGAGTTAAATTAAATGGTATAAATTTTTAATTATTCAATATTGTGAAAACATGAATCAAAATTCTGAACCTGCTAAAGATGAGGTAACACGACTTCTTAATGATATTTATGGTTTATATAATGATAAAATTTATGGATCTAGAATACCTGCTCAAAGCTCTGCTTCTTCTATATCTCGTTCGTCATCTATTTTTTCATTCATTAGAAGACACGCATATGCTTCATCTTCTTCATCTTTAAGTAATGAATTAGAATTTTTTTATAAAAAATCTTCATTCTGCATATGATGAAGATCAAATAGAAAGTTTAGATGTATTAGCTTGGTGGAAGAGTGTTGGAAATCAATATCCTGTTATATCTGCGTTTGCACAGGATATTTTAGCTGTGCTGATGTCACAGTAGCATCGGAATCCGCTTTCAGTGCAAATCAACGTGTTCTGGACGAAAAGAGAAGTAGGATGACTGGAGAGACAGTTGAGATGCTTCTCTGCTTTAAAGATTGGTTAAATGCTGAGGCGATGCTTCAAGATAGAGGTGGACATGGCTTAACCAGCGAAGATGATGATGACACAAATACTACTGATGGGTGAGTCATCTCTATTTTTAAAATTATATATTTTTTTTTTTAATTGTTAAAGTGAGTCATCTTTTTTTTTTTTCTTTCTTATTGTATTCTGGAGATCAGGCCTAGCCTCCCTTCCTTCATGTACCATTTTGATTTTAAATTAATAAACTGGTAGGGGTTTAAGCCAAACCTTCCACCATTAAGGTGGCTTAATATTAATAAATTTCTTTATTCTTAATAATTTTTTTGAGCTCGGCATGGCACAGTACCGTAGCAATACTGAGCCATGCTAGGCATTCGTGCTAAAAGCGGTACGGTTCAGTGTCCATCTCTAATCTCTTCCCACGTAATAAAGTTATAGAGCCACTTAAAACTAAGATAACAAAATTCTTATTCCCATCAGTAACCTAAAACTAAAGCTGTAGTCTGTTTCAGCGAAGTTATTGTTATTATTACTGAAGGACTCCTGTAGAACAATGGCAGAAATCCATCCTTTTGATGATGAGCTGGAATGGAGAACAACACCTCGTCTCATTCATTGCGTTTGCGTGTGCTGGAGAGTAGCGTGTCAATGGACGGACTCAAATTTCCCCTCGGCAAAGCCAGAGCTGACGGAGGAATAGAAGCGTCGCTTTCGTTTTAGTCGTCGCCGAGCGAAATATCGTGAGGAAAACTCGCATCGGACCGTGACGTGTTTGGATGCGATGTGTTTTTTTTTTTTTTTTATTCGTTGGAGCTTGATCGGTTGTACTTCTAAGGCCGTCACTATTGACCAAGAAAACGCCCCTAGAGAATGGCCTCGAACTGCAGTAGAGATATGCCTCTATAACGCATCTGCTTCATTTTTTTCCGATGAAAGTAATTCTATGAAATTATGTTCCATTCAACTATAATGTTAGCATTATCTTTTTATTAAAGTTATAATTTAATAATATAGAAATAAAATTATATTATTTTCATTATTAAGAATTGCATTGCAAATAAAATAATAATAATTTTAATTCACTCAACTCATCTAAATCTTTTTTCTAACTACATGGGATTGGCTAATGATGACGCTCAATCACTTATCCTAGACGTTGGGAACAGAATGCTTCTCTAGGCTCTTCTTCACCAGGTTACCTGCAGAAAAGTCTCAGGACCGGAGAGGGTTCTCCGATGGGACCCTCCGATGCCCAAGTTAGCAACTGAGGTCACAGCTGAAGAGGGGCTCGAGTGAGCCCTTTTTAGTATGAAAAAGAAGGTCTCAGGGAGGAGGGATTCCTTCCTGAATGCTAAGGCAGCGATTTTGGGGATTATCGTGCATACCTGTTTACTGGATGGATTCACCTTTTTATAGGGGTTGACTCTGACATGATCACGTAGGATTTCGTGAGGAGGAAATGTTTGCGGAGTTCTTGGGAGGTGCGTAAATATGCGCTGGTTGGTGGGTCCTGTCCCATCGTAAAGGAAGAAAGCGGCGGTTGGTGGGCTAAGTCCCATCAGCCAGCGGGACTGTTTGGTAGTTGGGTCTAGTCCCATCAACAACGTGGCCAGTAGTAGGTGGACCTGGCATTGTCAGGTGGTGCGAGTCAGAGAGGTGGTTTCTTGAACTGCTGGGGCCATGCTGGGGAGAACTGGGACACCTTGACTCTCTCGGGGGAGTCGAGGCTGAACCCGGCTGGCCAGGGGCGGCCGGGGCCGACCTCCCCGGCTAGGAAGTGCCGGGGCGGGACAGGCCAGGAATGGCCGGGGCCGACTCGGCGGGCTCGGAGACGCCGGGGCCGAGAAGGGCCGACCAGGAAGGGTCGGGGCCGACTCGGCGGGCTTGGAGAACTCGGAGATGCCGGGGCCGAGAGGGGCCGGCCAGGAATGGCCGGGGCCGACTCGGCGGGCTTGGAGACGCCGGGCCGAGAAGGCCGACCAGGAAGGGTCGGGCCGACTCGGCGGGCTTGGAGAACTCGAGATACCAGGGCGAGAGGGGCCGGCCAGGAATGGCCGGGGCCGACTCGGTGGGCTTGGAGACGCCGGGGCCGAGAGGGCCGGCCAGGAATGGCCGGGGCCGACTCGGCGGGCTTGGAGACGCCGGGGCCGAGAAGGGCCGACCAGGAAGGGTCGGGGCCGACTCGGCGGGCTTGGAGAACTCGGAGATGCCGGGGCTGAGAGGGGCCGGCCAGGAATGGCTGGGCTGACTCGGCGGGCTTGGAGATGCCGGGGCCGAGAAGGGCCGACCAGGAGGGTCGAGGCCGACTCGGCGGGCTTGGAGACGGGGCCGACCAGGAAGGGTCGGGGCCAGCCAGCTTGGACACGCTGGGGGCCGGCTAGGAAAGTGACGGGGCCGACTGGGAGGTGCCGGGGCCGCCTAGCTTGGAGACGTAGGGGGCGGCTAGGAAGACGCCGGGCCGCTTGGGAAGGTGCCGGGGCCGGCCAGCTTGGAGACGTAGGGGGCCGGCTAGGAAGGTACCGGGGCCGGCTGGAGGTGTCGGGGCCGGCTAGGAAGTGCCGGGGCCGCCTAGCTTGGAGACGTAGGGCCGGCTAGGAAGATGCGGGGCCGGCTGGGAGGTGCGGGGCCGGCTGGGAAGTGCTAGGGCCGACCAGCTGGAGACGTAGGGGGCCGACTGGGAGGTGCCGGGGCCGGCTGGGAAGTACCGGGGCCGCCTAGCTTGGAGACGTCGTGGGCCGGCTAGGAAGACGCCGGGCCGCTTGGGAAGGTGCCGGGGCCGGCCAGCTTGGAGACGTAGGGGGCCGGCTAGGAAGATGCCGGGCCGCTTGGGAAGGTGTCGGGGCCGGCCAGCTTGGAGACGTAGGGGGCCGACTAAGAAGATGCCGGACCGCTTGGGAAGGTGCCGGGGCCGGCTGGAGCCGAGGTGGCCGAGCGGGGCGAGGCCGATTGCCGAGGCCGAGGTGGGCCGTCGCGGACGTTGAGGTCGAAGTGGGTCGCGGCCGATGCCAAGATCGAGGTGGGACGCAACCAACGTTGAGACCGATGCCGCTGTTAAGGTGGGCCGTCCAAAAATTATTGTCTTTATTCTATATGGAGCCAACTGGCCCCATCAGCTAATAATTCTAATTCACTCATATTTATATATTTGGATGAGTTTTATGATAGAAAGCATAATAATTATGTTGTACCGAATCCAATCACAAATTAAGTTTCAGCTAGGATGTTTTCTTGACATTGGATTAAAGTTTGAAGATTTCAGCCTGATTGAGGTGGATCTCAACCACGTCCAGGTAGAATTGCCATCGATAGGAGTCTTCAAATTACGGATACCTTAAGCAATAAGCATGGAGTAATTAAGAGTGATCATACTAAGGAGCATGCAAGACATGCGTACAATTAGTTTTTGTCCAACTAAAACCAATAATTTGATGCTCCAGTAATTTAAATTAAATTAAGCATGTTGCTCTCTTTATACGTGATTAGATCAAGAAGCAATGAAAGATTTTCTGATATTTATGGTTCATTAATTTAGGTAAAAATTATTAAAAAAAGAAGAATAATTTAGTCGCATTAAAGATTTTTTTTAATTATTAATTTTATAGTAAGCGTTTTAATGTATCTTCTATATGTGGCATTATTTTTTATTTCAAAATAAGCCAAAAATTTCTCTTCTATATATTTAATTGTGAATCCCTCACGCTATTCAAGAAGTAAGGTTCTCAGCGAAAATTGGTATATTAAAATTTTTTACTTTTACTTCTCATCTTGCATGTGTATATTCTTTATTTTATTAAATATAATTCATTAAATTGATAAAGTGATTTAATGGATACGTGGTTATTGTATTTTAATTCATTTTTATTTTCATATTTTATGTAGAACATTTACTCTCAAATTATATTCTAAATATAAAACATAATAATATAATTTTTTAAAAAACTAATTTTCTTTTATTTACTTTAAATTTTATTTTATTTTAATATAAAAAATTACTTTAGTAAATAAATTATCAATCACAGTCACAGAGCCATAGTTTTATTTTATTTGCAAGCTCCCATCATCGAGTCAAGCCAGCAAGAGTTCATGGTGTCGGCAAACTGTTAACATTTGTCCTTCACCAAAAGGACAATGGTTCTGGTTACTTGCTAACGAAGGCATTTGGACAGCTCGAGCAAAAGGCAGCGAGTCATCATCTCACGCATGGCTTTGACGATCCAAGTCCGATCGCCATCTCTATCGCTATTAGATGGAGCTTTAGATAACTTTCTTAGCCTGAGAGCATCATCGCAGGCTCAAGTTTTCCTCATTATTTTAAGGTTGAGAACACCCAATTGGCAACCTGATACGTTTCAATGCACGACTTTGTATTCAGGGCGACCACGACGAGCTGGCGGCTGATGGCATATCTCTGCCCTTTTCTTCATCTCCTTCTCTTCTTTATTCATTCCTAATTTTTTTAATGAGAGCTGATGTCACACAGTCTTGTGACAATGTATATATATATATATTTTTAAAAAGTAAACTTGTGGCAATCCAAGAAGTTAGGCTTCTGATGATGGGACCAATGAACATGTGCTATTGAATATAATCTAAATAGTACGATTTAGACACTAATAAATCTATTTACTATCACGTCGTTTTCACTATCTAATCATGCAGATACTTTTATGTAATTTATATATTTATCAGCCAAAAAAATTCATAAACAAAATGTTTTTTTTTTTTTTTTGATACAAGATAATCACACTAGTCAGTATAAATTATCCCAGATAGATTAGAATACAAAATTTACTGTAAGACAGAGGGGCAGGGGTCATCCAGCCGCCAAATTCAATCAGCAGCATGCTGAGCCACAGAAGCTGCTATCCAATCGACCATCGAGTTGGCTTCACGGTAGATATGTCGAATTTGGACAGAACTAACTCTATGTAAAATAGACCATGTGTCCCTGAGAATAAGAATACTGGGGCCGTTGAAAATATTCTCCTTTCTCAGCCATCGGATAACCGTCATCGAATCACTCTCGATAACGAGACGATGAGCATGAAAGTGCTGAAAGGCATAAGAAATATCTGTCCATGCGCATAAAGTTCTATCATAGGGATAGAGAAATCAAGGGTGCCAAAGCCAAAATATATTAAAATATACAACTTTCTAAGAAAATCATGCGCGCATATAATTATTTATACGGTATTAAAAAAAATATTTTATTTTTAAATATACATAATTAATCATTGCGCATAACGTATACATCTACACTACTCGTAAGATATAAAAAATGATTCTATGAATGATAAAAATTATATATGGACAGAAAAATTATATAGGAGAATAGAAATTGAATCATTGATGAGGCATCCATAAGCCAGTAAAATTACGTTGAACTCGATCCATAGACTTGAGTTGTTGCTATTGTTGATAAGGGCTACCAAGCGAGTCCAAGCAAAGGAAAGAGGCCTCAAACTTGGCCCTTTGCTTCATAGCCATTTGATGACAAGCTTTGTGTAATACCGAGTCTGCGATAGCGTAAAAGGACAGCCAATTGCATGGTTTAACCTCAATTTCCCCTCTAAAGTATTATTAGTGCTAGATGAAAATTTAATTCAAACTCAAAGTTTCATATGTACACCATGAAATAAACGAGGACTTGAAGCGAGCTTGTTCAATTTGATTTCCTAATTCAAGATGGCAATTTCAATATGCCATCCCATCCAACTTTGTTTGGAATGAAGATTCCTTTTCTTGTGTGAGGATGAATACAAAGGTGAAGAATACTTTTATCTTCATTAATAGTAGTAAGATAAGAACAGAAATAAATATATTCCTAAGTACCATAATATCTTTGTATATTTGAATAGTATTTAGTTTTTATAATATTTATTAAAATTCATATATGTCATTAAGTGTAGGATGGGGTAGGAGCGAGAACAAAGATTTATCATTCTTTATTGGGTAACGATCAAATTGAAAAAAATTCTTGTTTAGAGGATGGGATTGAGGTAAACAATATTTATATGATGGAAATGATGATAATAATTGGGGTCTTCGATCCAGCACGACACTACATTGTTATCATTCCATCCTAATTCCTAATAGAAAAGAATTGAATTACAAATTCTGTATACTAAATTATTCTCCAAGTTGGCATACCAGGTTATATATAGTTGTCAAGGGAGGTGGGTAACTTTGGGTCCTTAGGATCCTTGATTAATTTCATATCCAATTTTTTTACACAACCATTAAGCTTTTCTGTTAGCAAACAATAACACTAACAAAATTAACAATAAAGTCTTAAATATCTCAAGTAAATTAGGGTTAGCTAGATGAATCTTTTTTTTTTCTTTTTTTTCTTTTTGTCCTTACTAGTGGTCATGAAGCTTTAATAATTGACATATCTACAACTCATTATAATTGGGAGATATGATTACAATTATTGAGACATTTGGTCCATGTAATGCCAAGAACCTAGAAGGCGACATGATGATATCTTAAGAAAGAGCAGTCTAATAATCTTGATACTACTATAGAAATCCTTGTAACTACTTTGACACTGGTTAATATTAGTCACATTATTTTGTTATCTTTGTTCTTGGCAATGTCCACCTTACTCATTGATCTTTTTTTTCTGATTAAAATTTTTGGAGATTATGTATTCTACCTCAACCTATAAGCCAGGAGAATCTACCTTTTATTTTTTATAACAAATTGATTGAAGTAGAGAGACACTGATAATTTGACACTTTATTAGTTA
Organism: Calamus simplicifolius; assembly: GCA_900491605.1. Taxonomy (NCBI): domain Eukaryota; kingdom Viridiplantae; phylum Streptophyta; class Magnoliopsida; order Arecales; family Arecaceae; genus Calamus; species Calamus simplicifolius. The sequence goes on along the minus strand of UESW01001608.1, from coordinate 112,011 downwards.
ATGAAGATGAGGGGTCCTTGCCATAATCCCTGATTCCTTGTGCACATAGATTTAGTTGATCCTTTGATGTAACTGAGAGGATGTGGAACATCTTGGTTGATTTTTAATAGACTGGCTCATATCATCTAGTTTCTAGGCCAGGACACATTGGGACAGAAGCTAAAGACATTACCTACAAACTCTATAATTCTCTAAGGAAAAGTCTTTGTACATCGTTCCAGTACAGCATGCCTACACCGGACGCGATAATTCGCTCGTGCATCAGCGATGCGGAACCCATAAGCAAATCTTTCGATGTGGGCCCATGCCCGGTGCAGGCACTCGGTGCAGGCCATGCTGCACCGGGGCCAGTGTACAAAGACTCTTCCAATTCTCTAATGGTCAGTGAATGACAATGGGCCAAAATAAATTGGAAACAGGTCCAATCCAGGTGACCCAAACTAAAAGCATAAAATTAGGCCCAACGGACTGGCCTGTTGACATCTATGCTCAATTTTGTCAAGCTTAACAAGTAAAAGATCATGATGACAACATATATTTCTTGAACAATTCAAAAGTAAACTATAAACAAATCATAATATTGATAAATAATCATCCAATTTTGATAATTTGAGAACTCAGTTATAGTTATAAAACTTCTACACATTCTTTCCAGCATAACAACCTATTACCTCATAAACAAGCTTTTTTAAAAAAAATGGCGAATCCTTACATTATTCATTTTTAGATTTTTAAAAAACTTTTATTGTAGACTGTGAAGTACAAGACACAGCTTTTGTTCCAAATTGAACAATTATAAATCAGAGCTACTGTTAATTCACCATGATCTTTAACAACGAAAATGCTGAGCAGAATCCATGACATGATGAATTAATAATGGTATCAAAACATCCTCTTAAACAAGAAAATCAAGTCAAGAAATAACTGACTTTATAAAGAGATAAAGGGAATACAACTAGCTGAAGACCTCAATGCCCATACATCCATGTAGAAATCTAGTATTTAACACGCAATGTCTTTGCCATAAGTTTTGAAGACAGTGAAATTTCCTGGAGAGCTAACTTTCACCAAAGAAAAGAAACAAAAGAAAATTAGTAGCTTCAAGCCCTGCATGAGTTTCAGATCAGAAGTTTTGCATTAAAAGCTTGAAAAACAAAGGGAAAAGAAAACATTTTTCTTTTTTTTCCTTTGCACTCAAATTCACATATATCTTTTCATTTCAAACGTGCTCGATGTGCAAGGGGGGCACAAAAAGAACCAGTGATGCAGCCCTATAGTTACATCTGAACAAAAAGATGCTTTCAAATCCCTTTAAAGGAATTTGCTGGGTTTTCAATAGAAATTCTGGGTGCTGTTCAGAAATTCCAGTAAGCAATAAGTTCCCTTGAGGTGAATGGAACCTTAGAATGGGGTTTCTAAGGGTTTTGAAGCATAATTGAAAGAAGGATCTTACCATTACCTTGAAATTCCAGCACACACCAAATGATGAAAAACTTGACTGAATCATGCAACAACGGAACAGCAAAGCTCTAATAGCACGTAGCCAGCAAATGGTTTGCATTGAGTTGCTGGTTTTGCATTGAGTAAGAAAAGCTAGAGATGTAATTGATTGATTAATGAAGAGTAATAATTATGAGGTTTATTTCCAATAGGTTACAAAATGTTGAACAATAAAGACAAATAACAATAGGAAAGATCCTTGATTAAGAGAGATTTAAAGAGAGGAGGGAGTAAGAAATTAAGAACAAATGCTGTGGAGGGGAAAAAACAAAATGTTAAGAGCTTGTTGAGGTTAATGAACTATATATATATATATATATATATATATATATATATATATATAGAGAGAGAGAGAGAGAGAGAGAGAGAGAGAGAGAGAGAGAGAGAGAGAGAGCAAGTGCTTGCTATGTAGAACACTGCAGATTTTCTCTCTCTCTCTCTCTCTCTATATATACACACACACACACACACTTAGAGTAATTCAAAATGTCATTGAGAGAGTCCAAGATAGGGTTTTGTTCAGTATAAACTAGTCTAAAGTTTTGCAAGATAGAGTTTTTAAGTAAGAAAATAATCTTTGAAATTTTTAGTTACTTATTAATAGTAAATTTTTGTCATCCTAGTTAATATAGATGCAGCTCAATAGATCAAACCACATTAAATTTTGATATGCTGTTTTCCTACTGGTTTATTCTTTTTTCTTTTTTGCTGATATTTTCTTTTCTTATATGTAATAAGTAGCATCAAAGCTTTTTCTACGCACAACATAACACTTATCTTTGATTCCACAATCCAAAAGTGAAACTAGACGGCATGATAGGAGATTAAAATTTGAAAAAAGAAAAATTTAAGCAATCCTAAATTTGCCTTTGTTAATAGAGAGAAAAAAAAAAAAAAACTAAGAGGGCGAGGCATTCCTCTTTGGGAGTATGAGACTTGAGAGAGAAATTTTATGCTTACTCTCATGAATAAGTTTGGAAGGGTTTGTTAATTTCGACTATTTGTTGGCCCCAGATGTTGGTTCATCAACCATCTCATGCATGTAGCTGTTCATCAACAGCCATTCAAAGATGTTTTAATCATCAATCCAAAACAAAGCTTAATAATATAATGAAGGTTTTTCTTCTTTCTTTATAGTCATGAGAAAAGCTGACACCACGAGCATCCGCTGACAGGATGAATTAAAGCTCCAAGGAGCATCACATTAGCTAGGAAGTAGAAGAACTTAAAAGCACATCGCTTTGCTCGCTAGAAAGTCAATGTCTTGATTCCCTTAATGAATAGAATAGTGTGACAAATGGATTATTAATGGCTGGTGGAACTAAGCAATTGCCTTACACCACAAGCAAAAGGGTGAAAGGATTAGGATAGATATTAAATCCAGGACAACATCGTGGTTAAATCTCTTTCAATCACAAATCCAAACAGTGATGTGAAAAAGATTAGTTCCTATATGCTATATCATGCTGCTGTCAATTCTGAAGCATGGTATAATAGATTAATAATTGCTGCAGAAAAAAAATCTTTTATTTATATCATCAACTGTAGATCTAGTCCTTATTTAAGATTCTTTAATCAAGACATCAAGGTTCAGCATGAGCCAAATTGTCTCTCTCGTCGACGGTGTAATTGATATCAAGTTTGCCACCTACTCTCTCTCCTCTATCTTCTTAACATCCCATCAGTCTTCGCTGTGGACCATTTCCTCGGCCACTGCCATTAATGGCCCATGTTGTGACAACCGTCGGCAACACCTACAGTGTCACAACCCAGACCCTTCTCTCCTCCTGTTAGCTTTCAAGCTTAACAAAGTAAAATCTTTGTGCACCATCAGATATAAGACGTGCATCGAGTATGCATATTAATCATGTATTTATATAAATACATATACAAAGCATATTATGATCTAATAAGCAATGATAAGTATACTTGCACAAGCGCGCGATTAATAACCATGCTCGTGACTTTATGCATCACAGATGGTTCATAAAGTTATTTTTAATTAACAAAACGTAGGCTTGGATTGATATCAAAAACTAACATTCTAAAATGCACAAAGTTGTTTCCAATTAACAAAACATAGGCTTGGATTGATATCAAAAATTGTAACATTTTAAATACGTGAATCTAATGCTCTGTATAGACACTCGAAAGAGACATGAAATACAATAAGGTAGTGTTTGATAGAAAAAATAGGATAAAGTTTATCCCATGACTATTCTTAGGGATATTCCTTGACTATCTCATTGATCATATCAAATACAAAAAGATAAATCCATAGGATAACTTCTTTTTTACTCTTATTTAAAGGGATAACCAGCTATTTCTGCATTTTCTAGGGAATAAATTGAGGGGATAACCCATGATTAACTATGAACTATTCCTCTGGTCAACTTTATTCCCAGCTATCCTTTATAGTTATAGCTTTTGAAAATAAGAGAGGATATTTAGGGGATATCTCCTCTTATTCTCTATTTCAAACACTACCTAAAGATATATGTAGAAAGTATAAAGAAAAAGTAGCAATAGATATCTTTTGAGAAAGGTAGCAACGAACAAGATTTGAGAGGATGGGATATAGATTCTTTTTTTTTTTTTCATTTTTATTTTTATTTTTAAATCTAATTTTTAATTTCTACTTTCTAATTTCTAAAAAAAATATGTTTGATGAATAAAAACAAAAGTCATATTTTATTCTTTTTTTTTTCATTATTAATAAATTTTTTAAAAGGATGAGTGAAAAAAATAAAAAATAAAGCCGACTTCCATATTTTGAAATTCTTTAGCTTCTGTTTTGTATACTCTTTTTTATTTTGATGGAAGATAATAAAAATATCTTTAAATTATTTTTATTTTTTTATTTTATAATTATATTTTGAATTTTTTTATTTAAATCAACAAATATATTTTCATGAATATTTTTTATTTCCTATGAAAGCAAAAATAAAAAATAGAACCATCCTTAAAAACCGGACACAACCCTAATTTTCACTATTTCCTCTGTTAACTGCATACTCATGTGTTAGAGCCAAATTTACACACCTAATTAGCATGTAGTTTGCATGTATGATTTGTGCGTTTATTGGTATATTATGGCTCTAAAGCCATCATGTGTGGCCCACAAGTTTGTAATTGTAGTTGCTGAGGCCTTTTAATACCTTTGCCTAACTCTTCAAGCAGACATTTGAGCTCCTTTGATCTTTGCACTGCACAATCTAGACTCACTAAAATTGAATATAGAATAGAAATGAAAGACAAATGACTTGGCAATCTAAATCTAAAAGATTAATCTATATCAAGGCCAATTTCAATGATTTGCAGCCCCTCAGTGCATCATAGACATTTATCTTGCATGAGGTCAAGGTGGCTAACATGCAAACTTAAAAGATGGTTTCAGGCTAGCACAAACAAATGCTTCCACAGACAGGACATGCACCAGATGACTGGTCAAAACCTTTATAATTAGGTTTGATACAGGTACAAATGTATGAATCTAATACAACTATACCAATCCGGAAGTAGTGTAACTTCTGGCAATTTAAACCATTGCATATTTGCATGGATCCATAGATACTCTTTTATTTAAGCACTAGTATTTTTCAGATTAATAGTTTAAATTCAATCAAATCCAATTATAAATAGCATGATCGAATCGTGAGCAATTTTAATAGACCAATCTTGCAGCATCTCCTAATTTATATAGGCCATAAGCTTGATTTAGTCTAATATTATTTGTAATAATTTAGAAGCACACCCAAAACTAGCTAGCTAAAATGTATTATGGAGAAGATAAAAATGATGGTGAAACAAGAATAAGTTAAGAAGAATAAAATAATATTTTATACTATGCTATATATTTAGGACCTAGGGCCATAGCTTATGGTGGTGTTTGCACTAAAGAATATGAGATTTAATTTCAAAATAGAAAAGCTCATCTTAGAAAATTAACTTTCATTCAGACATTTGTAATCTAATGTAGTAATGCTTCAAACTCAACCGAATACTTGCAAAACCTATATGTCATCTAAACAAAATGATGTCCAACTTTTGGGAAAAAGAAAAATAGCAAGAACAAAAAAACTTAGCACAAATATTCCATATATACAAGATTTTGGTGATATAAGTTAGTTTCAGCAGAAATTTTGATATCAATCCCAGACTAGGATCAGTTTCCTCGCTTTAATTTTCATTTTTATTCTGGGGATTTGGATGCAACTTCAAACCATGCATTGGGCTAGAGCTACCATCTGGTTTCACTACATTGACTGCTCAACACAAGCTATTCTAAACCAGCCTTCGCCCAGAGCAAACAAGCCCACAATTAATCCAACTCACACTAAACAGCTTGTCTGAACCTACACCTCTTAATTTGGAACAAATGTGGAGTAATTATTTCAGCCACCAGCAAAATGATAATTTAGGTAATTTTGCACCATTCAGTTAGTGTTCTCAGTCTGAGTCTTTAAATTCTGAAAATCTTAGGAAACCAATCTCATAAAGTTAATCACTCATTGTCTAATAGCATAGTTATGAGCTCAAAGAGAACATCAATAATTGTAACTTTATTATGTGGAAAATAAAGATGAAATACATGTTAATGAAAGTTATTACACACAAAAATTAGACAAACCTTAATTAAGTTACAATTCAATTGAGGATCAGATCACAACATGAAAAGAATTTGAAGAAGAAGATTTGCTAATGGCCAAGGATTTTGCAACAACTATAAATGAAATTTCTGAGAAGATGTAATGCATGAGGTCTCAACAAGTCTGCATTCATATTGGAGAATAGCTGCTATATTGTTGAGGTTCGAATCCTTAAATTTAATGGACTTGAGAATATACTCAAAGATAAGAGAAAGGACTTAATTGCCATTCCAAGAACCTCAAATTAAGATGATGCATAAAAAGTAGATTTAAAAGTTGAACAAAAAAATTCTATTTAAAACAGACATGGACAAGAAGGATTGGTTTGTGCTCACAAAAATAAGGTCGGGATGGACAAGAAAAGTAGAAAGCAAGAACTTGTCTGCATCATTAAACCAAAATATTGGTAGCTAATAGAAAGATTTAGAAGCAGATCATACCTTATTTGATCCATAGTTCTTTTAGAAAATTCAACAAGGTTGAAGGCTGATGCAAAGAAGATCTATAAGGGAAAGAACATTTGCTCAAACATATTTATTTTATAAACTATACACTAAATATCAAGTATGTTTAGTCCGTCTTGGTTGATATATTATTTGCACTTCACATAAGAAATAATAATATATATCCATCCATATATTGGTCCTTAATTATTAAGTTGGAGACCGGAGAGAACCAAAACACTCTGATTTTTAGATATATTACTATATATCATGTTCAGCATTTGAATTTTAAATTAATATGCTATTACATTAATAAAGAAACTATCATAAAGTATATGTCCGAATGAGAACAATCAACTGAGGAAGAAGATCTCTCTCTCTCTCTCTCTCTCTCTCTTTGGTTCATTCCAATAATTTTCGTCTGTGAATGTGCATGTATTCCGACTATTCTAAAAGTCATTCCAGTAACTCATCTTAGACCAAAGGGTTCAAAGCTAGATTAATTGAAGTCCTCAGAGCAATAGGTGACATTCTTAACCAAGTTAAGCCATCGATCAAGAAGCCTCGACAAAATCTCTTACAGATAGTCAAGCAACAAAATTTACCATCTCAAAGCCTTCTTCTGACTCACTTATCATTGGAGGAATGGTGTGCTCTATTGCTCTTCACCTCTAAAAAGCCGTTAGCCCTGATAAAGTCTAGGTCTTCCTATGGTTGGTTGAGCTCTCTCCTCTCATCCAATAGCTCTTTCACTTTCCTAAGATCAAGGAAGATAGCTTCTTTATTGGGTATATTTTAGGATCATATTGAAAAGTTTGAAATACTAATAATTCAAGTTTACTCGCTACAAATTAATTTTTTTTCGAATTTTTAGGATCACATTGCTTCATTTTGCTAACAAGTTAATTGAATTAGTAGGTAGGTTTGGGTGTTGCAAATGAAATGATGTCTCTTATAGCATCAAGAATCAGGCTCGGGATAGATGACTCGGAGTAGATTCTGACTAGCTTATGACGTACGACAAGGACGCCATATTATAAGAGGAAAGATTATAATACTTTAAAAATAGTTACATATCGGATAAGAAAGAAAAGTTAATTGGACAAGCTAATAAATTTGAGGTATTGTAGTTGGTGTTGAATGAAGCAGTCGAATTACATTAAAAATTCTTTGAATGGATTGAAGAAAAGCAACATAACATTAAGTCCCTTTTGTTAGCTTGGGGTTCCTTCGCTAATTAGTGATACGTCCATGGCATCAATAAAGGGCATCGCTAAAACAATAAATTCTTGCAGTGTTCATCCTTGCTCTAATTTGGATTGAAAGCAATAATGACATTTTCCTACATCTGGATTCAATACCATAGTCAATATTGATCACAAAGTTGTCATCCACTTTACTCCTGAAAAATCCTTATCCCCATTTTTTTTCCACTAAACTCGCCTCTTTGCCTGCTAGCATTAGTGGATTGCCCACTTTTCGAAGGATAATTTGTTTTTCATTCTCTTAATTAACTTGGCCCAAGGTTCTTGCACTACAAATCATGAAATACTAGGCTTAGTGTAGTATAGTATCAATCTAAAATTTGCGTATAAGATCAATCAATTTTTTTTTGTTGCTTCCAAGTATTTATGTAGAGCATGGATTTTATTTCATTCAAAGGTTCTGACTTCTTAAGAGTCAAGGGGATATTTGGTATTGATTTCCACTATAGTGGATGAGTAATTTGCACGAATCATATGCAATTCTTCTTTGTTCTTTTTTTTTTTTTGTGTGAGAAGGAAAAGCATGAACCATTGAGTTAATTTTATGCAAACAGAAGTTTGAGCAACACAACGGCTCACTAGCCTTTGTCTTTCCATTCTTCCATTTAGTTTGATTCTTTGAATAGCAAAGTTTGAATATAAATGATGTTGCTTCACCTTTAATTGCATGCTCTTTAGGGAGCATTTGATATGGAGTGATCCGCCTAGCATCATCTATGATCCATGGGATCATCCGATTTGGTTGCACTGAGATGATCCTATGCGATGGTGATCAAAGATCATCATTATCTCATGGATCACCTTCCAAGTGAAAGATCCTATCATCATCAAGGGTGATGATCTAAGATTACCCTCCTAGGATGATCTTGGATTAAAATGTATAAACCAAAATACCTCCTATTATAAATATATTATAATAACAATAATTTATATATAACATGATATATATAATCAATATATTATATTATTATATTACAATACAATATAATGCATTATATTATATTAAAATCTTTTATTTATAATATAATATATAAAATAAAAAAATATGTCATTATTATATTATATTATACTATACTATAATATAACATTAGTTTTTATATTATAATATATGATATAATTTAATATATGATATGATATTATATTATATTGACTATATTAAAGTAATATAATATATATACAATAGGGATAATTTTAGTATTTTATAGCTAGTAATTTAAGGTTTTTCAAAGCATACCAAAAATGATGATAAATTATCAGTTATCCTTAATTACTATAATATATCACTAAGGATTAGATAGGATTAGGATCATTAGCTAGTGATCCAAAATTATCAAGATAATTTCAAAATTATCATTAAACGTATTCTTAGCTTAAACCAATCAGTTCCAGAGCTCTCTATGAATGGCATATTGTCACAAGACACCTCTCCGGAGCCCTAACAAAAGGGAGGTTTTGGATCCCACAGTCATAACACGGACAATAGCTATTGCTTTACAAACTTACCACGTCCTACGATATCCTTCTTAACGGAGGACAAAAGCAGTAGTCCAAATAGAAAGTTTTAAGACTTCATGGCTTTTTTAACCAATCAGCAGACTAATTTCTTCCCATCAACGCAGCCAATGAACAAGGATGATAAGCACCAAAGTGTTGGTAAACATCGAAAAGTCGTCATCGCATCCATCAAACAAAGTATAACATGTAGTGTTTGTAAGAGTCCAAGAGACAATTGTCTGTGAGTCATCCTCCACCACATTCTTTTTGCTTGTCTTATTTGATCATACCTGCACCAAATGGAGACTCTCAAGCGAAGGACGTCTAAAGGTGAGGAAAATTAAGCGCAGGACGTCTCATTTGACATCATGCTTGTAGGCCCTACATATTATGTTTCAAATATCAGGATATGTTACAGTTTCAAATGCCATAATGAGACTCTGCTAGCATTAATATTCCAATATTGTTGTCTAAAGAGTGTTCTCATCTAAGTGTCGGAATGGGATAAGATAGCACCATGATCTAAAACTTTGCTGCAGGCCATGTGATTTGAGACATGAAGCATGCCTTAATATTGTCTCTTAGATTGTATCACTGTAGCAAGTTAAACTTATCTACGACTAGCTTCTGAACGAAAGAAAATTAGAGAATGCCAGGCATCTAGCCTGCAGCAATGCACCATTTTTAACTTAAAAAAAAATGTAAAAATTGACCTGTTTCATGTTCCCTGCTGGCTCCAGTAGAGCAAACACCGTCAGGTATCACTTTATCGATCGTCGTCCCTTTCTTCAGGGCCAAGGACTCTGATCATATATATATATACATAAGATCACATCTCACAAGGAATTCTCCCGGATTCCCTTGGTATCAGAAGTTTGTCGAGATTATGATCAGCACTCTATAGGCCGGACTTTAACACTATAAAAAATTTTATTCTTACAAAACCTTTTACACAAGAATCTTCTGAGGAGCTCTGAAATATATTGTATTAGAATTCCACTGTACTGGTGAATGGATTGGGGTTTGATCAGCAGAGGGAGGAGGAAGTCCTTTGTGGATGCCCTCCTGCTTTTTAGAAACAGTGGATGCCTCCTTTAGACCGGGCACAGGCAGCAGTGTGCACAGCTTTTATGCATGGTCTAGTAATGACAAGCACTGAAGCGAGGACTTCCCCCACCAGAGCACTATTGAGAGAACTTTTAAAATTTCCTTTTCTGAAAAACCAGTAGAAATTTCTTCCTTTTTTCTGTTTTTATTTGGGTTGACAAGGCTTGCATGCAAGTTTTTCTAGTACCAAGATTTTATAAATACTCTAATAGACTAGCTAGCATCATCTTCCCTGAAATATTATTGTTGACAAGATATGATAAATCTAACATGATTTTTAGGGCATTATTTTAGAAATAACATAGTGATTATGGTGATAGGCTGGGAAATGCAGCTAATATGTCAATTGTTGAATTTTGTAACCACATGAGTGTTATATTATGCTAAATTTTGCAGCTTGTTATGCACATATAGGAACAATAGATCATGATTTTCTTTTTGATTAATAACTTCTTTTATTTTTTTATATATAAGAATAGTTAATTTTACATAACTCCTGTTAACTATGGGGTATGTGCACATTCCTCTTTAAACAAAAAAAAAAATTTACAATCAACCTCTCAATCATGATTTTAGTTGCAATTAGCCCTTATTGTTTAAATCTGAAGTTGAAAGTAACATATAAGTAGACACGTGGCTATTACATGACCACTATAAATATAATTTGGCATGCTTAGAAAAAATGATTGTATCCTTAATTAAGACCTTTTTTGACACCTTGATTAAGACTTTTTTTTTTTTTTTAAAGAATGGATACTGTCGCTCTTTACCATATTATTTATTATAAAAATCTAGTATCTTTTGTAGTCACATGATCATTTTTTTTTGTTTCTTTTAAAACCTAATTAAATGGCAGGGACTAATTACAACTTAAATCAAAATTGGAGGGTTGATTGCAAATTTTTTTTAGTTTAAGAAGAAATGTGCAAATACTCCATAGTTATATGGGGTTAAGGGGAATTAACCCTATAAAAAAAGATTTAAAATTTTTATATTTTATAAAAAATGAAATAAAGAAAAAGAATTCATATAGCGAATTCTAGTTAATTTATGATTAAAACTTTATTGTTATTATAGTAGTAGTATAATGTCAAAAATTTTTACTTACTTCACCCTTTTGAGCTCATTTTAACTCGTGTGCATTCACATGCACAATACTAGTAACTTGGCAAATAATTCATTACTATTTCTTGATTGATAAAGAGAGAGAAGATAACTTAAGCAAGGTGATTTTATTTACCAAAATCCTATATTAACATAAGTACAATGAAAAAGTTAAGAGACAGTTGAATGTCACAATCTGTTGATTGCCTTTTCTAGATCTTGGTTTACAATATATTAGAGATTTGCTAGGCTTTCTAAACAAGCTTTGAGAAATCTTAAGAGGGAGTGCAGGCTTAGGAACCATCAGTAGGTCATTATCTCCAACAGATTCCTCAGATAGAAATGATGTCCCTGTCGCTCATAAATGAATTGATCAATTACAAGCTAGTGAGCCAACACTGCTAGTTGAGTGGCGTTTGGAAACATCTCCAAGGAGGTCACAGCCATGAAGGCCTACCTGACGCACTAAGTGGTTGCCAGCAGTTGGCACTGAGATTCTGAACCAATGCAGAGACTAAATCACATTGCAGGTTGTTCATTGGTCCATTATCTGGTGGGTTCTACAAAACTGACAATATAAATTTTGCCTGTTTCCCATGTCTGTTTCATTGCAGACAATTCTCCAGCACCAAGTGCAAGGCATCAGCTCCCTCTATCTTGTTTCAGCAAACTGTCATCATCACAAATTTGCTATCCGCCAACTGCTGGCTAGCATCATGCCATGCCTAAAAGACCCCACCAAGTTAAAAGTCATATTGAAGGAATGAAGCATCCAATAACATCTGTTAAATAGCATTCCAAGCCTAAACATTATCAGAACCGTGCCTTTGATGCCAATTTTATGGATTACCTCATAGGTGCAAATAACAAGATATTTGATGCAAAATCATTTCTATTCAAGTACTCCTGTACAAGTATGTTAAAAATCCCAGAAATTCCTCTCGCTTCTGAGAAAAAAATAAAACTGATTACAAAAAGAATGATAACTGATACATGTAAACTCAGGTAAACTCATTTACAGTTCCGTATTGGCTTGCGCTCTCCTCATTACGATTTCTATCTATATCTTCAATAAACATTCAAGCACTACCTCTGGCAAAAAATATTTAGTGGATGCATACATTTCTGTTACTGTTTATCTGCCATCCAATTCCCCAAGCCACGAGCCAGTCTCAAGCAGCTTCGATGATGCCTCAAAGACTGATCTTTCTGAATGTGGTCGCTGCAATATAATATACACATGAACAGAACCAATCACCTTGGATTCAGCTCGCCAACTTCTAAGGGGTTGCTCCGAAGTTTGCCATCTTGATGTTGGCACTTCTTGCCAAGAAGTTCTAGGTGTCTTCTATAAAAGCTTTGAACATGAAATCACGGAATCGCTTTGCATACTGTTTTGGATCAACAGCTGATATTGAGGTTGGGTCATGCTGGAAAGACTTGTATGCATGCTCTAGTTTTTTGCTGATATCATAGTCTTGGAGTATGTCTATGATGCCAAAGATCAAGATTACATCATAAAACTCCCCTGTGGGTTGGCCAATCAGCTGGGGTTCATGGTCATTCCTTCTGACTGTCAGTTCAGCCCTAGCTGGAATGTTCACGCCTAGCCTGCTCGTAGCCAACCTATAACACGCATGTGATTAGAATGTGAAAAACAAAGATAGTAGATTTAATAGACATATGCCATAATAAGGACCTGAATCAAGATACGATATTAGAGAAATTAGAAAATATCACATGTGGTCGATAGTATCTGATTGATCTCACACATTACATTGTTTGAAATTAAATTTGCTTAACATAATCTCCGACGGATGGAAGTTAAGGTGAAAGTTTGAAAAAAAAGAAGATAAAAACGAATATGGTCATATCTTTTAAGAGAAAAAAGTTTCATGCCACCATCCTGTACAAAAGCATAGACAGATTATATACATTGAATTATGAATTATTGTTGTAGTCAAGCAAGCAGATAATGTAGGCCAGCTAAGACCTCAAAAGTAAACACAACACGTGCCTTGTGATTGATCGATTGATCGATCTATCTGTATATACATATGTATGTATATCAATATACTGTAACATTCTAGATATTCAATAATTTTCAACCAGAATAACTTAGTGGGGAAAAAATAAACTAATAAAGAAAACAGGAACATTTTGAATGATACCTTTCTGGATCATAGAGAAATTGATCCATATCTGCTCTTGAAAGGCGAGATGTAGCTTCTTTTGTGCTATCAACATCACTATTACCTTTGACCAGAAGACATGGAATTTATCAGCTGCATAATGACAAAAACTTAATGAAAATTGAGAATGTTGACTTTCTGGGCTTCATAATTGACCTTCAACAAGAGGCTTCTCTCCGCGGCCCCTAAAATGGATGCCCACCAAAAGACTATAGTCCATAATCCTCTCTGCCTCAAGAAATTCGCAGTCCTTCTCTACTTGTCTGCAAAAAGTATATGTATAACCTCTAAATCAACTTACAGGAATTCAAGGGATCCAGGATCCCAGATAGGACAAATATGTTTTGTAAGAAGGAGTGCGAAAGCAAGTCAAAAGTGAGTTACCTCCGAAATTCTTTGAAACAAGATCCTTGCAATCGAAATATAAGGTTAAGATCAAGGTCCTTTAAAGTAGTGTATTCATTGATCTCTGACTCTGGCTTAGTGGTTGTACGACCATGGGAAGACCCTTTCAGGTCAAACCGCCTATGAACAGCAAACTCAGTACAAAAGAGATTTCCCATTATAACAAAGCGGACCTACAATGGGAGAAAACAAACAGCTTCAAAACCATTAAAGAAAATAGAGTTATTAGGAATAATAACTATAAATCTATAGGCTGTAGTCTCACACCCTATTCTAACCTTCTTCTGGGTAGCTCCAGTTAACTTGACACAGTGAAGACCAAAAAACTTGGTGACCAAGGTATTCTCAAATTTACGGACATGATTATGATAGGCTGGAAGCATCCTTAGAAGCACCTGTACCATGATTATTGATTTATAAAGTCCAATAAGGAAAAGGTGTTGTTTGAATCTGGAAATATGCATTGAGAGAGAAGCTGAGGACTCACTTTAACTTCAGATTTTTTCATTGTTTTTATCATGTAGTGATCATCACTGGTCAGGTAAAAGAAGCTTCCGCTCTTTCCAGGAGATGAGAGTTCACGAAGGGCATCATTTCCACAAATAGACATCATATAATCAGCTGCATCCACCTGGAACAGCTTGCGGAGTGTCCTAAACGTTTATTTCAAATGTGATGTATTAGCAAGCCCAAACATAGTCAGAGATAATATATACAAGGTGTAAAGACACATGTCTGGGCCGACCTGAACACCAATGGGCAGTAATCCTTCCATCTGAAGTCACAAGATTGGTGTGGAGGTGTATGTTTTGATCCTTCAGGAGGAAACCTCGTCCATACCTTTTCTTTTGGGTTAAAGGCTGATGCTTTCAGATCAACTGAAGAGATACTTTGTTTTCCTACAGCATGCCTGTGCCACCATGCCAAGAGATAAATTGATGATTAAGATAAGTATATAATCACAATGGAAAGTCAATTCACAGGTGGTCATGAAACTATCTTCTTCAACAAAAATTAATAAATGGCATCTTATGACTTAACATAAGTGCAAAACATTCTGCACAGATTCAAAGAACATATTTAGATGGCAAAATGTGCTTTCTATTTTGTGTTAAGATGATCGTGGTTGAGAATGTTGATGCAAATTAAATAGAGAAAGCTACTTGAGACAGAGTAGTTTCCTCTTTTTACCACTAAGACAGAAAATTAAAATTAATGACATCAGCCTGCAGTTATTTATGAATATAAGGAAGAGGCATTAAAAAAGGAAGATACTGTCAACAGTAGCTATGATATTTTGTGATGCTCATATATAATTAAAATGAAGAGTCGCATGGTGGCACAACAATGCATTCCATGGCAACTCATCCAAGACATAGCACAAAAGTGATTAATTTCTTTTCAAATAATGTAGCATGATTTTAGGTCCTAGTAAGATGATTTATCATCTCAACTGTTGGGACGGAACCATCTTGTCACCGGCTCAACATCTCAATCAGCACAACTTGGGACACCTTCTATCCTAAGTGTCCCATTCTATCCTATTTCATGAAAAAGCCAGATGGTTTTGTCCCATGGGATGTAGGACTTTACTTGTGAGAATAGGAGGAAAAGCAATAACTCTACACAGTAGTTCAACTAAGAAGTGAAAGCGGAACATGATGTCATGTTTGAAAATCAACAGCAAGGGAAAAGAAACCCATTTAAAAGTCTTAAAAAGCTTGAAATGAAGCAATGGCTTCAACATTGACAACCATAGTTCTGTGCAAGCATGGAACAACTACATCACCTAGTTTTTCATTTAAAAAAAAAAAAAAAACTGGTTTTGCTTCTTCTATGGAACAAGACCTTGCTTGTGCAGAGATATATAAGGGAAATATAGATCCTTAGTTTGACAGACAAGTTGTTCTTCTTCGTTTCTTTTCACCATCTCTCTCTTGTTCACTACGACACTCGTTTCCCTAGATTAACTTAAATTTGGAAATCAGTATTAAAATCATGAAATGAAATTCCAACAGAGTGACAGATTAGATTCTGAATTAGATCAAGATGGATTTGGATGATTTGTCAGCAGAGTAAATATACACAGGAGAGCCAATAAGCTGTATTACTAAATTCTGGCTTTCAGCAGTTTAGACTACCATTTCATTAGCAGGGTTCTGATTGCTCCTAATGCAGCGAAAAAGTACCGTTAACAGAGGAGGAGGAATGCTTACCTGATCCCAAGCTGGAGATTGAGCATGAGCTCATAGTTCTTGTGCCCCTTGGAGATGACCTCTCCTTGCTTCCTCAGTGTCTTCAGCGGCCGTCGAACCTGCGGCGAAGTCCTGAACATCCTGGGGTCCACGTCCACCGATCGCCGCCCCACCATCACATCATCCGCCTCCTCCCTCCCTCCGCCGCTCACCACCGAGCCCCCATCCACAATGTCGCAGGTAATGTCCCCATCCGACTCCCAAATGCAAATCTTCTCGAACCCCCTCTCCCCTTCGCCATTGCCGTTCAGCCCAACGGTGGTCTTGGTCCACCCATTTGGCCGCCTTGGCGCCGGGGAAGCGACGCTGCCCGCGGCATCGGCGGAGGCCCGTCGAAGGGGAAGAAGCGGGGGCTTCGAGCAGGCTTGCTCAAGGCTGGACCAGTTGACGGTCTTCTGGGACGGGAGAATGGAAACGGTCTCGCCGGGCAGATCTTGCACTCCGGCAGCTCGACGGCTAAAGCCTCCTGCGGGTCCCGCGCAGTTGGGGACGTCGCCGCCGGCGACGGGTAGTAGACCCCCTTCTGCTCGTCGTCGCTCTTGCTCCAGACGCCGATGTAGAGGCTGCCGTCGGCCCAGCGGAAGCTACCGTCGCCGCTGGGGGCGCCGTCCTCCCACCCGCCATTGTACCTATTCCCATTGGCGAAGACGAGGGAGCCTTTGCCATGGAGGAGGCCAGCGCGCCACTGGCCGGAGTACTTGGTGCCGTTGCGCCAAATATAGCGGCCATGGCCGTCCTGGGCGCCGGAGTGCCACTCGCCGTCGTAGGAGTCGCCGTTGGCGTAGGACTTCTCGCCGGAGCCGTGCTTTAGATTCATGGACCAGCCACCGCGGTAGGTGTCACCGGAGGAGCCAGTGTACGTGCCGAGGCCATCCATGAAGCCAGCCTTGAACTCGCCTTCGTAGGTGGCGCCGGAGGGCCAGGTGAATTTGCCTTTGCCGGTGGTTTTCCCGTGGCGCCACTCGCCCTCGTACACGCAGCCGTCGCTCCAGAGGTATTTCCGTTGCCATGGGGTAGGCCTCCGGACCACTGGCCGGTGTAGAAGTCGCCGTTGGGGAGGCGGCGCTCCTCCGACGGCGCGGCGTCGTCATCGGCGTCGTCGTCGTCGTCGCCGGCTGCCGGGGCGGGCCCGTCGGCGTCGTCGGCTGGGGCAACGGACATGGGCGTGAAGATGCACCCCCGGCGCCGCCCGGACTGGTGCTGCTGCGTCTTCCGCGCCGTCGACTCCCACGCCTTCGCGCGGAGTTGCTCTTTAAACATTCTCTCTCTTCCCCCTTCTCTCTTCCTCTCTCTCTCTCTCTCTAAAACTTTCTCTCTTCTTTCCTACTCTGGAGGAATGGCGAGGAGGAAACGACGGGAGGGCGAGAGGAGGAAAGGCGGAGGTGGTGGGCGGATCTGCGGGTGTTTTTATTTTTGTCGGGGGCGGGGAGGAAATAAAGCCAAAAGAGTTGTCTCGGCACGAGGGCTGGCTTTTATTTCCCTTTGTGTTTTTTTTTTTTTTTTCAATTGTTTAAGAAACGTTTTTTTTTCTTTTTTCAAAAAAATACTTCAAAATTTCCTGACTTTTATTATTATTATTATTATTATTATTATTATTATCAATTATTTAATTTTCTCAGCCTCCGATTCCTCCGCCTACGTTGGCTACCATCCCCAACAATTGGAAGGAGAAAATTGGAAGCCTCTCCTGGTTTCTTGGGGTCCCGAAGAAAAAAGACGAGAAGAAACGCTGTTGATAGATAAAATTATATATTTCCTTTTGTTATTTATTGTTTTCATGCGTCCTCTTGTGTTCGATGTATTATTATTATTATTATTACTACAACTGAGCTGACCGAGTGGCGAGCGTTTTGACCGGTTCTAAGTACTCAAAAAGCCGTTAAATGTTTCATCATTGACTAATTAACGTTCTAATGGGTCAAAAGATAAGGGTTGTGTTTCTTAGTTCGAATGGGGACTTATGATCTTTGCCCTTGCTTACATTCATATTTTCCAACTAAATCAAGAATTAAATTTGTTTTATCTTTTTATTCGAATGTTCATGGGAAGAGTTCACTCAAGATTGAGCCGAATTAAAAAAACAAATCGGATAGCTAATCTCAATAGTATGAGATTAAGGTTTTATTATTATTATTATTATTGTACATAAATTAATAATGATGTAAAATTATCCAAGAGAAAAGGGCTTTCTGATCCATTGATAAAATATTAATTTTTATTAGTATGTATATTCATTGAGTACTTAAAATGACTTCTTAATAGTATAGATAAATATAGAAGATAATGCAATAGAGAAAAATAAAGATTAATATAGAAAATGCAAAATAAAAATATTAAAAAATGACTAGGTGCAACTAAATTAAGAAAAATTAATTATAAGTGAGCCATGTTTAATTTTTCTTTAAAATAGCAATAAATGCTATCAAAAGTCTAGTAAGAAAGGTAATTCTATATAAAATTTTGACTTAGATGGTGTAGGTTGATAATTAAACCCTAGCACCTTATGCACATTTAGCTTTGCAAATATTTCTATCAATTATCTAAGTAAAATATAAATTCCATTATTGATCTTTAAGGAATTAATTCAAATTAGTTATTTAAAATAGTTATTATTTTTCTTAATTTTTTTTTTCAATTTAGAACAAACGTAAACTTGATTTTGCAACAATTAGAATAATTTTATATGTCAGATTTAATTTTATAGACATGCATTATAATATATCTTCTCTAGTTATCTAACATTTTCTTAATTTTTAAAGTTTTACTAAATAAATTGATAAGCTAATTTAGCCTAATATCTCTTATGATTTTTCAAACCCTAACATTTTCTCTTTTAATATTTCAATATCTTATTTTTAATTATTTAATTATTTCTTTTTTTGGTCCTTGTAGTTAGTATATAAATCTAAGGCTAATAACCTATGCATGGAGTTAGACATTCTTATCTAGAAAATTTAATCCACTCTTAAAGGCTTCTAAATGTTTATAAGTTGCAACAAATTTATGAATTAAGTCTCTTATTAAATTTCTATTTTCAGAATCAAATTGTCCATGTATATCCAGTTTAACTTTGCTTATATGCTAAGTCATCTTATATAACTATCCATTCTCCTTTAAAAATATCTCACATCCATCAATTTATTTCTTTCCAAAATTATTGCTTAATTCTCTTTTTATTCATACCTATAGTGCATAAGCGAAACTATATTAATAATTTCTTCATTTAAAACTAATTTAATAATTATTAATCTATCACTTATCATTTTATGTCTACAATTTGATTTTTATTTCTTTATATTTGAATATCTTTACATTTAAATTCTTGAGAGAAAGTAATATTATTTTTTCTACTTGCCATTGTATCTACTAATTCTCTATTCTTTTCAAAAAATGATGCAAGATTCTAAGTTACAATCTAACTCTCATCCTCTGTGTAGGTTTTTCTTTTTTCTTTTTTAAATTTTTTTGTTTGCATGCTGTAGTCCCTTGTCTCTTTATAACTGTCATTGGTTTAGTAACAAGAACTTCTATACTCTTAAATAATTCTTACTCCATTTATGCTACAATCAGAACATTGTAGTGGATTATTTATAAGTGATGATGATCTAACCAATCCTTATTCATTCATCACTCCAATTCGATCAATTTATAGTGGATCATTTATGATGAATAATAGCTTAATCAATTTATAATAGATCAAGTTATAATTTTTCATTTATTGATTATAATCTATTATTATTATTATTATTGGATCATATTGTCGCACGCATCAAAAGATATCGTAATATTCACATGCATCGATGCAGTAGGATATATTTCACTAATACTTAAGAAAAAAAATATATGTTGATTATATCTAAAGATGCCAATGCTCATTAGAGCCATCTAGATTTTATGCACCCACTATAAGCAAAGTACTAATCAAAATCCGGCCATATTTTCCAAACATCCATTGGGAAATTTGTAAATAAAGAAACATATTTTCTTTTGATAATAGAAGAGATCCATGCAAAGCAAGGTGCATAGTTCAAGTGCACAATGGTGGATAACTTAGCCATCTCTTTATCTTAAAGAAAAAAAAAAAAAAGAAGGAAAAAAAAAAAGGAGAGGTTCCAAAATAAGTTCATCCCATTATCCTAACCAAGGAAAAGAGACCACAGTGGAATGAAGCCATGAGTAAAAGAAAAACAGCAGTGTAAAATTACAAAAAAAAGCATGAAAGTTGTCTATTTTTATTCCAAACACACAGTAGTGTTCATTGTTTTTTTACCCTCCGAAGCTTGAAGTTATAATATTTAACTGCATACAATTTTACCATTCTTGAACCAAACAAATCGTTGGAAGACAATGAAACACTGATTACTAGGTCCAGAGAAATCCCAAACTTTGCTTTAAGTCAAATCCTTCATGCCTCATGACTCCCTTGGCGCCACATAAAGCTTAGCTTTAACTTTTCCTCTTTTCCTTCTCTATTTTGCCCATCTTCCCTTCCGTCAAACCCAACAAGTACTTGACCATGAGTAGATGAGGGGGGTATCATCAAGCCAATGCATTGCAAAAATTTCTTTAATTTCTTCTTGGAGACTGGGTATAGCTAGCTTGCAGGACCATTCAAACACCAACAGCTCTTTTGTTAGATTTCCAGTTGACATCAATCTCTTTTAGGGGTGGTGGTACCTGGGATGGAGTACTTTAGACAGTAAAAACGATAGTGGTGGTCTAAAGAGACAAAGCCACAGCAACAAAGATCGGATCCTGTCTGATACTTGGTGGAGTTGGAGAGATCCGGCTTGCATCACATGTCATGTCTCGACCTCATGACTTAAATCATAAACCTTGGGGTATTATTGGTGACAGAGAATCGGAATTAATTCTTTAGTTGGACGGTGAGAGGAGGACAAGTTGGAAAATCATTGTTAGCTAGCTAGCTAGCTAGAGAGAATTGGAACTATTATTGATGGTGGCCGCCTAATCTCGGACCTATCTAGAAAATCTCGTAGCATATATAGTTGGTGTCTTACAATATCTACTATCTTCTTGTAAGCACATGCCCCTGTATCTTGCCAATTAAGTTTGTCAGAATATGCATGGTCCCAAGAGAGGAGTATCTTCATGTGGCAAAATAGATTCTTTAGTATGTGCTAATAATGCTAAGCCTTTGAACTTGATACGGTCCTACATTAGTGCTTATTATAAATGCTTGCAAGAAAGTGGCTACCAAAACAGGATATCATGCCATGGCGCCGGCAACCTTATGAGCTTATTGTATGTGTGTGCATGCATATACATATATACATATACATACACACACACATATATATATATAAAAAAAAGATAAAAGAATTTTCTTTCTAAGCAGGGCTTTTGAGATAGGCACTGTTCTTATAGCAAAGAAAGAATAAGATTTTGGTTTTGAAAGAAAAAATCCTAACAATCCTAAATTCTTAAGCCTATTTATACGCTTAGCTTAGGTAATCTTCAACAGCTCAGCACATAATGGGCCTGATAGCTATCACCTTCAAATTACGTAAGAAATGGTTTGAAATTTAAACTATTCGGATCATTTCTAGCCATTCACGGAGGTTACAGCGCAACCATACAAGTGTTCATGGAACGCTCGCACGTCATGCGAGTGCAAATTGCAAATCTAGGAGAACGCTCGCACCTCATGCTAACGTTAGCGAACGTCCATGAGCATTCGCTCGCGGGCGTTCCTTCCTTCTTTTTTTTATTTAAAACTTTTTTTTAAAAAATAAAAGGTCAACAATCCTTCATAAAAGTTTTAAATTAAAAAAAATTAATATAACATAAATTTTAGGGCATCTTATGCTGCACAATAGATGAGGTGTCCTATAGACTTGAACCCCACTTAGTGTTAATTATATACATCTGAAGGAAACATAGTGGATTAAACCTTGAAATAGGTCCTTGACTCATACTTTTACTAATCACACACATAGTATGGATCAATTGGGTTTAAGCGGCCAGTGTATATTAAAGGTCTTGCACTTAGCACCTTGATTTTCATGAGAATTTTTAAGATTAGCCCAAACCCTTAGTCACGGTCTAATATGAAAATTCTCATATAGGTGAATCATCCAAGGATATTTGGGACTAATACCCTGCAGATAACCTATCTTGGATCCATTAAGAGTATAACTCAACCTTACACAGATCTATTTATCACTTTATAAGAGCACTCATCATAGGGATAGGATACAAAATTTCTTTAAAAATTATGCTCTAACACATCACTCAATCAGCTTCGTTTCTACCATATTGAACCTCTTTCATGGGATCTTAATCACAGAGGTTGGGTATCTATTGTTGATGACCAAATAATAGGCTTAAGCCTATCCCCCTCAATGATTTTATAGCTCCACTCCTAAATAGTTTCTTGGTTCATTGATCTGTCAATTTTTTTTAAACTTGACAAATTCTAAGGATATATCATTATTTTTGGACTGGACCTTAAATAAAAGAATTAAACAAAGAAACATTAGAATTGAATACATATGAAATAAAATGTATCATAACTTAAAATACATGTTAAACTTTGTTGTTTCACAGTATTAATAATTTAAAGATTTATTATAGAAACCAAATACTTCAATTGATAAAAAGGAAGTTGCTAACATATTCAATAATGCAAAGTAAAGCAAGTAATATACTAAAAAAACCATAATAAAGTCATCTATAAGCATTAACTCATTGATTTGCTGTTGATTCTTGGATTAAAGTATAATGTATGAAATTTTTATGGAGAACTTAATAACCTACTAGGTAATTTTTTTTTTTTTATTCTGAGACGATCAACATGGTGAGTTAGGATTTAGAGGTGAGGCTATTGGGTCTAATTGGATGCTCGGACCTAAAAGGTGCTTAGTGGAAGCTCATAATTTGGTTTGATGTCTCCCACTCTTTATATGCAATCATGATAGACTTCAATGGAAGCAGACTTCGCACATATGTTGGTAAGAAATATTGTGTGATAGTCCAATGGAAATATAGCATAGCATCAAAGGGAAAGGATAATGGAAGTTGATCTCTCAGATATTATATGTATTGCATTTCACTAGTATCGTATACATACCACTAGTGCTTGGCACTTACAAACACACATGCTAACTACAGTGTGTACAACACAGGCTATTAAATCATAAATTGAAATGGGATGATTTAAAAAAAATTTAAAAAAAGAAATCTAAGAAAACTTTAGCAAAAAAATATAGAAAAGGTTAAACATTTGTGTAACAATATATGACCAATTATTGTTACTTACAATAAAATTCAATCTAGAATTTATACTCATAAAAAATAAATTTTGGTTAATATAGAACTCGGCCACATGGAAATGATAATGGTTAGGTACAAGTTAGTAAAAATAAGTACTATTTGAAACCTTTGAAATTATTTTTCTTTAATCACTTATATCAATATTTTTAAAAGTATAGATTTGACAAAAAATAAAAAAAATACCTTCAAAAATTTAAACTTGACTATCCATAGATGATCAAACATAATTGCTTCATGCATCTTCTTGTATATAAACCAGTCATCACATACATGACGTTCTCACAAAAAAAGCCTAATTTTTTTTTTAAAGGCAAACATGAAATATAGGTATTCAAATATGAACATTGAGCTTAATTGGTTCTGCACAACAAAAGGTTGAAGATTTAGCCTTATAGTTTAAGTTTTTAAATTACTAATTTTTTAGATAATTTTTAGATAATTTTTAGATTTTTAATTTCAAATTCAAGGCCTCTCTTTTTTTCCTCAAAAAAAAAAATTTCTAAGATATATGTACATTCAAAAGTAGGAAATTTTTTTTTAGTAACTTATAATGAAAATCCTAGCAATTTCTAGAAAAAAGAAAAACTAATCTTTAGCTATTGGAAAATAGTTGATTTTGAAAACCTATACAGAATTGCTAGAAATTTTAATCTAAAAATTTAATGCAAAAATTTAAAATCAAAAGAAGATGAGAATCGTGCCTAGACCGAGCCATGTTACCATGTAAGC
>UESW01001608.1:0-85004 GCA_900491605.1 Calamus simplicifolius | reverse complement strand
CCAACTCCAAATCAATTCAAACCTAAAGGAAAGAATTTTAAGAAGAAGAAATTTCAATCTAGATCCAACTAATCATACAAACTTCCTCAGAACCGATCAAATCAGAAACCGACCGAATCAAAAGTCAAAAAATTATAAAGGCACATTTTGTTTTATGTGCGGAAGGACAAATCATGTGGCAAAGGACTGCTACAACTGAAAGACTAAACCATTGAGAAAATCATCTAAACCACAAGTTAACGTGGTCGAGAGTGATGCTGAGCCTTCTTTCAGGTCGATAAATTTAAAATTCTTAATTAACTCAACCCAATCTTCTTATGATTGGTGGCTTAATTCAGGAGCTAATGTTTATGTTTGCTTTGATCGCTCCTGGTTCTTCACCTTTCAGGAATCAAGTAGAGGAGGTGTGACACTTGGAAATAATTCTTCAGCACAAGTGCTTGGAAAAGGTCAAGTGGATCTAAAGATGACATCTAAAAAAATCCTAGTCCTTCATGAAGTGCTATTAGTTCCTAATGTTAGAAAAATTCGATTAGTAAATCTTTCCTTATATCTAGAGGATATAAAATTGTTCTAGAGTCAAATAAAGTTGTAATTACTCGTAATAATGAGTTTGTAGATAAAGGCTTTATTTGTGAATGTCTTTTCAAATTAAATGTATCCTTTAAGTTATCTAATAAAAGTCCTCTTCTTTTTAATGTTGAATCTTCAAATGTTTCGCATAGTAGACTTGGTTATGTGAATTTTGATCATATTCATTATGAAAATCTTAATCTAATTCCTAAAGTTCATATTGATAGAAAGTTCAAATGTGAGATTTGTATTCAAGCCAAGATACCGAGAAAACCTTTTAAATAGTAAATAGGAGTTAAACACTTCTTGAATTAGTCATAGCGATGTATGTGACTCTACCAAGTTTCCTATACGGGAGGAAGTGTTACTTTGTAACATTCATTGATGACTTCTCTTGATATTGTCACATATATTTGATAAGATCTAAGGATGAAGTATTAGATAAGTTTAAGATTTATAAGGTAGAAGCTGAAACCCAAACTAAGAAAAAGCTTAAGAAATTTAGGTCAGACCACGGTGGTGAATATACCTCAAATGAAATGACTCTATTTTGTCAAGAATATGGGGTTATTCATGAAGTTACACCACCATACTCTCCTCAGTCCAATGGTGTAGCTGAACAAAAAATCGTACTTAATGGATATGGTTAACTCAATGTTAATCAGTTCAGGAGTACCGAAGAACTTATGGGGGGAAGCTCTATTAGCTGCCAGTTATATTTAAATAGGATACCCTTTAAGGATAGTCCTAAAACACCTTTTGAGCTTTAAAAAGGTAGAACACCCAGACTAGATTACCTTAAAGTATGGGGATGCTTAGCTATGGAACCTGAACCTAAGAGAAGAAAAATAGGACCTAAAACTGTAGATGCTATCTTTATAGGTTATTCCTTAGATAGCAGTACCAATAGGTTCCTAGTGATAAACTCTGATATAAGTGGCATTTCAAATAATACTCTTATCGAATCAAGAGATGCTACTTATTTTGAAAATGTTTTTCCTTTCAAGAACCAAGTACCAAATCAACTCTCTTCTAATCCTTTCTTGGTTCATGATTCTTTTGAAGCTGGGTCCTCTAATGAGTCAAAGAAAAGGAAAAGATCTAATCCTAAAGGTGGACCTTCTGAACTTAGGAAAAGTTCAAGGATAAGGAAAGAAAAAGACCTTGGTGAAGGTTTCTTTACTTTCCTAGTCGAAGGTGAAAGACCTTTGGTGGAAGGAAGTTTCTTTACTTTTTAGTCGAAGGCGAACCTTCTCTTTTTTAGAGATGATGTCTTCTGACCTGATGCTCCTTTTTGGAGAGGAAGCTCCTATTCTTTCTGAATTTAATTCAATCTTACAAAATGAAACTTGGATCTTATCTGATTTAACCCCTGGAAGCAAACCTTTAGGGTGTAAGTGGGTATTTAAGAAGAAATTTAAACCTGATGGTTCAATAGAAAAGTATAAGGCTAGATTAGTAGCCAAAGGGTATAACCAAAAGAAAGGGTTAGATTTCTTTGATACCTATTCTCCTGTAGCTAGAATAACAACCCTTAGATCACTTCTTGCTATTGCTTCCATTCATAAGTTAATCATTCATCAAATGGATGTGAAGACTGCGTTCCTTAATGGAGATCTTGAGGAGGAGATCTATATGGAACAACCTGAAGGTTTTGTTGTAAAGGGATAAGAAAACAAGGTTTGTAAACTTATTAAGTCCCTTTATGGTCTTAAACAGGCTCCTAAACAATAGCATGAGAAATTTGATCAAATTATTCTATCTTTTGGATTTCAAATCAATAATTATGATAAGTGTGTCTATTCTAAAATCATCGACAATGATTGTGTAATCCTTTGCTTATATGTAGATGGTATTTTAATTTTTAGAACATCTCTTGAAATTATTTCAAGTGTTAAATCTTTCCTCTCTTCTAAGTTTGATATGAAAGATTTAGGTGAAGCCGATGTAATCCTAGGGATGAAGCTTATCAAGTCCCATGAAGGGATAGCTCTCTCTCTATGATCAAGAAGTTTGGTTATTCCAATCTTAAATCAATATCTACTCCTTTTGATCCTATCTTTCACCTAAAGAAAAATTTAGGTGACTCAATTAATCAATTAAAATATTATTAAATTATAGGATCTTTCTTGTATGTAGCAAATAGGACAAGACCTGATATTGCCTATACTTTAGAAAGGCTTAGCAGATATAATCAAAATCCTGATCAATCTCATTGGGTAGCCTTAGAAAGAGTGTTCCGATATTTAAAGGGAATACTTAATCTCTCTTTGATGTTCACTAAATACCCTAAGGTGGTTGAGGGTTACGGTGATGCTAATTGGGTCACTGATTCTCATGATTTAAAATCAACCACCGGATATCTCTTTCTTCTTGGCGGTGTTGTTATTGCCTGGGGATCAAATAGGCAAACTATCATTTCTAGAAGCACCATGGAGGCCGTGTTGATAGCTCTGGATACCATGTGTAATGAGGCAGAGTAGATAAAAAATCTAAAATCAGAGCTACATTTAGTACCTAAGCCAGTTCTAGCTATATCAATCCATTGTGATAATAAGGCCGCAATTGAACTGACAAATCAAAAGAGTGCCAATAAAAAGATGAATCATATACGGCTTCGTCATAAGTCTATAAGACAACATAAGAAATATGATGTTATCTTTTTGGAATTTGTCAAATCTGAGAAGAATTTGGCAGATCAATTAACCAAGGGATTATCTAGGAGTGGAGTCCTAGATTCATCGAGGGGGATGGAGCTTAATCCCATTATTTGATCACTAGTAGTGGATACCCAACCTCTATGATTGGAGATCCCATGAAGGAGGTTTAATATGGTAGAAATGAAGCTGATTGAGTGATCGTGTTAGAGCACAAATTTTAAATTTTTTTTTTCAACCCATGCCTATGATGAGTGCTCTTATAAAGTGACAAAGTAAATTTGTGTAAGATTGAGTGATTCTCTTAATGGATCCGAGATTGGTTACCTGCAGGGTATTAGTCACAAATACCCTTGGAGGATTCACCTATATGAGAGTTGTCATATTAGGTTGTGACTAAAGGTTTGTGCTAACCTTAAGAAATTCTCATGAAAAATCAAGGTACTAAGTGCAAGGCCTTTAATATGTGCTGACCGCTTAAACCCAATTGATCCATACTGTATGTGTGATTAGTAGAAGTATGAGTACTTAGTTCAAGGTCTAATCCACTATGGTTTCTTAAGATGTATACGATCAATACTAAGTGAGGTTCAAGTCCACAGGACACCTCATCTATTGCGCAGTATAAGATGCTCTAAAATTAATATTATATTATATTATTTATTTATTTTTATTTAAAAACTTTTATGGGGGGGATTGTCGACTTTTTGCTGTTTAAAAGTAAAAAAAAATTAAAATAAAAATAAAAATAAAGGACCCACGTGAGCATTAAATGCCCGCGTGGGACACTAGGAAAACGCTCGTGAGCGTTTCATGCGATAATTCAAGCGTTCGCTCGAGTGTTCCGCAAACTTTGTGTGACCAACGTTCTTGAAGGAATGGTCACAAGAAAAAATGACCATATATATATATATATATATATATATATATATATATATATATATATATATATATATATATATATAGGTATATAGGGAATAAAAAAAGAGAAATAGAGAGATTCAAATTCTATTAAAATTTTATCTTATTATTTTGAGATTTGTTTTGCAAGAGCTTGGAGTTCTGCATCTCAACAAGCTACTAGTAAAAGGTTTATTTTAATTTTTATTATTATATTTATATTATTTTCTTTAGGCATTTGAAGTTTCATTGGGTTTGCACCTGAAAGAATTATGCTCTAAAAGCCAATCACAGTTGTTGTATCAGTGGCAAAATTTGTAATTTCTTTCAACTCAAGAATGATAATAGAGGTAATTTTATATTTCATCATATGCTGTGTCTTATATTTTTTATGATGAACCCCATAGAATAGGGCAATGTTTTTAGGGTTACAAAGATAACAGTGAGACCTAAAACCTATAAACCCTAATCTAGAATATTCCTAGTCATAGGATCATCGATTTGGGGATCGATGAATCCGGATAGACTAGCACATCTTATGTATGCTCGATTGTGAGGGTGGTTGGTCTCACGACCACTTATGTAGGGACACTAATACAAAGATGTGGGTGCTCATTAGGTTATGAGTTCACTGAATTGATCCGACAGGAGAACATCAAATGAAGTTTTACTTACTTGTCATAATAGATTGTTCTCTAAGTGGGAGTTGTGCAAGTAATCCTTAGACCTGAGACCACCATAGTATCTTGTGCACATGAATCCATATTTTGGTTCATATTCATTCATAACAAAAGGTTATGTACGGGGTGATGCTAGATATGAAGGATTGTGTATGAAGGTAATGAGTAGGTCAACAAGGAATCGATGACTCCTAGTAAGAGGAGTATTTATCCCAAGTAATCTCATCAAATGTTGACTCAGAAAATCTTTGATCAAAGTATGATGAAATTAGAAAAGTTTTCTTATTTATCATCGGTTGAGTCTTCATTAATGATTAGAGATTCAAATGGATTAAGTATGAGGGTTTGACATTTATCCATGCCCATCACTTAATCGGGATAAAGAAATATCGAAGGATTGAATTGCATGGTAACTTGCCACTAAAGGGTATTTTGGTAATTTCTATCAAATTCCTCATCTTCTGGGTAGGCATGACACATTGCTAGATGTCAATCTTGTCTTGTAGGTTTTTATAAATCAATTAGATTGATTTCATAAGTCAATTTGAAGGTTGGTCCAGATTGACAGTTTAAGTTAGCCCGATTTGACCTGTTCAGATAGTCGGATACATAATCGGGCTAAATCAAAAACCTACTACTGGCTAGATGAGGAACCCAGAGGGTCACACACAATAGAGAATTAATTGAAGAAGTTGAAAATATTTTTATTAGGATTTTTGGATCCTAATTGGTTGGCCAAGATCGCATACTAGCATATGTGGGCTAACCCGAGCTCCTGACTTAATCTGTTTAGGTCCATTTGCTTGCTGATTAGGCTAATAAATTTAAGTTGGATTTAAATTAACATTAGCCATGTGTTGGGCAGCCTATCTAGAGTTTAATCTAAATTTATGGGATTTTTTAGATTTTTTATGATGATCAAATTCGAATTGGATTCGAATTTCAGCCTGATTTGGTTAGTTTGGGTTGACTTGGTTAGTCTGGGTTGACCCGGGGCCTTAGTCCTTTTTTGAACCATTTTATTTCAAATTTAAATGAGTTTAATTTATTAAATATCATTTAAATTTATTAATAAAATAATTTAATAAATTAAATATTTAATATGTACTTGGTGGGGTTTGAACCGAAGACCCCTTGGACCCTTGGAGCGGATAGAAGCGCTCCTCACGTAAAACGTCTCCACCCTTTCTTCATGCCCCTTGGATGGCGCCCTTTCTCTCCATCCAACACCTCTCATTGCTGCCCCTTCGTTTCTATTTAAAGGGGGCAGCAGAATAGAAAAAGAAAGAGAAAACAGAGAGCCCGTAAGCCCTCCTTCTCCCTGTTCTTCTCCCCTTGTCTTAATGTCACTATCATATTAAGACAAGGCCCTAAGTTGAGATAGAGAAAGGCTATTAGAGTGTGTAGAGGCTTGTTGGAAAGCTTTTAGAAAGCTTTTGAAGAGAAAGTCCAAAGAGGCATTAAAAGGCTGCATATGATAAAAAGGCTGCCAGGAAGGTTCTAGCAAGCAAATAGGAGTGCTTCTTCGAATTGATTCTCGTGTGGATCACCTTTGGAGGGCATACACTTGTGTGCCTCTTGGAGATTATTGGATTTAGCAATCCAGGTATTTTTCTTACTCCTTTTATTTTAGATTTTAATTGATTTACTTTTTGAACTGCATAAAGGCGATCTTGGAAATTAGGGCTTTTGGCGATGTTTGTTTTCAAAATGATTAAAGTTTATGAAAAGCATGCCTTCAAGCATCCCAAAATTCCATCAGTGGTATCAGAGCCTTCTTCATGCATTCAAGAAGAAATCAAATTAATCTATTATGAATGATTAAATTGATAGATCATTATATGTTTATAGCAAAATAGTAAGTTATGTTTAACCTAATTGGCATGATATGCATAATGTAATGATATGACTATATTACATTCATAAAATGGTTATTATTATGATTGTTAAAATAAGTAAATCATTATGTTCTGATGCATAATTAGCAATATATGTTATACATAATTGACTATTATGCTTTATATAATGCAATGTCCTAGTAACTACTTAGGATTGGGTTAGTCACCATAGCCATTTGGTCATAAGAGCCAAGTAGGTTTTTTAAAGGCCCTCTCTTTCCATTCAATGGGATCTCCTATGATATGTAGGGGTGCCGATGTGATCTTATCCCATGAACAAGTAATGAGAACGGATGATTATTTTTTTTAATCATATGCTTTTGTGATGCATATTAGGGCTAATATGCGTATTAGTTGATATGATGAGATGAAGTATGTACTGATTGATTGTATGCCACAAGATTAGGGTTTCACTATAACCCTAATTAATTTAGAAATATGTTTAGAAGTATTAGTTGTCATTATGTTGTAAGATTAATGACACACTATGCACATAAATGGATATGTGATACTTAGAAACATAAGGATGTGCTCGAGACGATAAAAGCCCTCCTAAAAATTATATTTAGTTGTAGTGTTATATTATCATGAAGCAAATCCTTTTTAGGGATTAATTGATCGATTGGTGTCTAAGAAAAGTGGTTCTGGGAAGGTAAAGAGAATGTGGTTTTTTAATTAGTTCCGTTACTTACCTGGCCAAATTTATTTGGTGTCTAAGGCAAGAACGGGGGACTCCCACACCTCTTCCACTTGCCTGGCCAATTCGATTAATTTAAACCTTAGAATTGGAAATGCTAATTGGTTATAAATGCACTACAAAAATGCCTTCCTTCATACAAAGCCAAAATTATATCAAAACTATAGTAGGCTTGTTGAGCAAACTCAAGGCTTACTATTAGGGTTTGATGTAAAAATTTGACTTGGTGCATATTATGCTTTATAGTATGCTTGTTAATGTTACTTTGTTGAGCAAACTCAAGGGTGACATTATTCAATCATGACTATATAGAATGAAGGGTCTGACTAAACTAAGACATTATTGTTTGTTGTGCAAACACAAGGCTATAAGTGTCTTAGAGGCAAGTGTAATGTTGATGAAATTGGAAAGGGAATTTCCTACCCTTGAACTTATAAATGTTTGTTGAGCAAACTCAAGGCATTTATAAGGAATTGGGATCTCAACCCCACTAAAGAAATCGGATATTGGTTTCTCGTTTAACATAGTAGAGGGTTATGGTATTCGAAGAAAATAGTGGGAGACACAATTAGATTCAAAGTCCTTGTCTAATTGTGATTATCATTTTTGAGTGGTCTGCTCATGTATTGTTCTTGTTTGTTTGTAGACAATTAAATGGCTTCATCATTATCACTGCGGGGCATTTTAGATGCTAATAAACTAACCGGACCAAATTATGTCGATTGGTTGAGGAACCTGAGGATTGTATTAGCTCAGGAGAAAATTTCCTACATTCTTGATTCTTCGGATCCAGATCCGATCGGAGAAGATGCTTCCGAGGAGGAAAGGGCCACATTAAGGATGTGGCAGAATGACAGTATGACTGTCAAGTGCATCATGTTGGCCTCAATGAGCAATGAGCTCCAGAGGCAACATGAAAAGATGGAACCTCAGTCCATACTTCTCAACTTAAAAGAGTTGTATGGAGAGCATAGTAGGACTGCAAGATATGAGATATCTAAGCAGTTGTTTCGTGCACATATGAGTGACGGCTCGCCTGTTCAGGTTCATGTCCTAAAGATGATTGACTTAATCACCCAATTAGGTCAATTAGGCTTCGTCATGGACGAGCAGCTAAATCAGGATCTGATCTTGCAGTCACTCCCAGATTCCTTCTCACAATTTGTCATGAACTACCACATGAATAAATTGAATCTTACATTACCAGAGCTACTTAACATGCTTAAGACTGCTGAGAGCCATTTTAAGGGAGAAAAGGCTCATCTTCTTCTGATCGATGGGAAGAAGAAAGAGGTGATGAAGAAGGGTTTAAAAAGAAAATTAAACCCTAAAAGGAGCATCAAGAAGAAGAAGAAGGCAAAGAAGTCTTCAGATGATGGATCTTGTTTCTTCTGCGGTAAGAAGGGACATTGGAAGAAGAATTGTAAGAAGTACCTGGCAAGTTTGAAACAGGATACTGATAAAGCATCAAAAGGTTTGTTAATGATACAAACAAACTTATCATTGAGTTCTTCAACTTCTGATTCATGGGTATTGGATACCGCATGTGGGGCTCACATATGCAAATCTTTGCAGGGGCTTCACAAAATTAGAAGGTTGGAGAAAGGTGACTTCAAGCTTTATGGCGCGAGTGGAGAGACCATCCATGCAGAAGCTGTTGGAACCTACTTGTTATTATTGCCTACAGGCAAAATACTTGAATTAAAAGATTGTTATTTTATTCCGAATGTAGTCAGAAATATTATTTCTGTACCGTTGTTATTAAAACAAGGTTATGAAATAAAAGTTGAGAGCAATGGATGCTCTATATCTTATTCAAATGACTTCTTTGGAATGAAAAATTTGTGAATGGTCTTTTAACTCTATCACTCAATGATAATGTGTTGCTTGTTGAAAACAAAAGGAGAAAAAGAGATGATACCAATGAAACATTCCTTTGGCATTGCCGATTAGGTCATATAAGTGAGTCAAGGATTAACAAGTTATACAAAGAAGATTTCTTTGGACCTTATGATTTTCAATCATTAGAAACTTGTGAATCTTGCCTCATGGGAAAAATGACCAAGTCTCCATTTACTGGACATGGAGAAAGGGCAACTGAGTTATTAGGGTTAATACATTCAGATGTATGTGGACCCATGTCAACTCAAGCTATAGGAGGATACTCTTATTTCATCACATTTATAGATGATCTATCAAGGTTCGGATATGTGTATCTTATGAAACATAAATCCGAAGCCTTTGAAAAGTTTAAAGAGTATCAAAATATGGTTGAGAAACAAACTGGAAAAAGTATTAAAATCCTTCGATCTGATCGAGGAGGTGAATACTTATCCAGCGAGTTTCTTAATCATCTTAAGGATAATGGTATTCTCTCTGAATGGACACCTCCATATACACCACAATTAAATGGTGTAGCTGAAAGGAGGAACCGTTCCTTGTT
The DNA here is from genome assembly GCA_900491605.1 of Calamus simplicifolius. Classification (NCBI taxonomy): domain Eukaryota; kingdom Viridiplantae; phylum Streptophyta; class Magnoliopsida; order Arecales; family Arecaceae; genus Calamus; species Calamus simplicifolius. The sequence continues at coordinate 75,156 of UESW01001608.1, read as the reverse complement.
TGATATGGTACGGTCCATGATGTGCTTCACGGATCTTCCAGTATCCTTCTGGGTTATGCCCTAGAAACTGCTGCATATGTAATAAACAGGGTACCATCAAAATCAGTTCCTAGCACTCCATATGAATTATGGAATGGCAGAAAGCCAAGTCTTAAACATCTTAAAATTTGGGGTTGCCCAGCTTATGTTAAAAAGGAATTTGTACATAAGCTAAATGCTAGGGCTGAAAAATGTAGGTTCATTGGTTATTCTCAAAAAGGTATTGGATACCTTTTCTATCATCCTACTGAACAAAAGGTATTTGTTAGTAGGCATGCTGTCTTTTTGGAAAAGGAATTTATTCAAGAAGAAAGTAATGGCAGAATAATCGAATTAAGTGAAATTCAAAATAAACAAACTCAAGTTCCTCAATCAGAAGTACAAATTGATAAGGTACAACCACAACATACACCTCCTCTTCGTAGGTCAGAAAGAGTGCGGGAAGCACCTCTTAGATATGGTTTTATGATTGAAAACAATAATGAAGCCAACGTCATTGAAAATGATGATCCACTGACCTATATGGAAGCAGTCGAGAGTAAGGAATCCGACAAATGGCTTAATGCCATGAAATCCGAGATGGACTCCATGTATGACAACCAGGTTTGGATCTTGGTTGACCCACCTGAGGGAATTGTCCCAATAGGGTGCAAATGGATCTTCAAAAGAAAGATTGGAGCAGATGGGCAAATAGAAACCTACAAGGCTAGGTTAGTGGCAAAAGGTTTCAAGCAAAGACATGGTATTGACTATGATGAAACTTTTTCGCCAGTTGTCATGCTCAAGTCTATTAGGATTATGCTTGCTATTGCTGCATACTATGATTATGAAATATGGCAAATGGATGTTAAGACTGCATTCCTTAATGGAAATCTTGAGGAAGAAGTCTATATGTCACAGCCAGAGGGGTTTGTCTCAAGTGGGAGACCAAACCAAGTATGCAAACTTAGAAAATCTATTTATGGATTAAAGCAAGCATCGAGGAGTTGGAACATTCGTTTTGATGAAACTATTAAGGAATTTGATTTCATCAAGAATACGGATGAACCGTGTGTATATAAGAAAATAAGTGGGAGTGCCATTGTCTTCTTGGTCTTGTATGTGGATGACATACTTATCATTGGAAATGATATTCCAATGATGCAATCAGTCAAGACTTGGTTGTCAAAACGGTTTTCCATGAAGGATTTGGGAGAAGCATCCTATATTTTAGGAATAAAGATCTATAGAGATAGATCTAAGAGGATGCTAGGGTTATCCCAATCCAGGTACATAGACTTAATATTGAAGAGATTCAATATGGAGGGAAGTAAGAAAGGTTATTTGCCCATGAGTCAGGGCATACACCTATCTAAAAGGATGTCTCCTAAGACTCCAGAAGAAAGAGATATGATGAATAAGATTCCTTATGCTTCGGCAGTAGGATCAATTATGTATGCAATGTTATGTACCAGACCTGATGTTGCTTATGCTTTGGGCATAGTAAGCAGATTTCAGGCTGATCCAGGGGAGGATCATTGGAAAGCAGTAAAAAACATTCTTAAGTACCTGAGAAGGACTAAAGATGTTTTTCTCATATATGGAGGATCAGACTTAAAACTAGAAGGCTACACAGATTCTAGTTTTCAATCTGATCCAGATGACAGTAAGTCTATATCAGGGTATGTCTACACTCTGAATGGAGGAGCAGTGAGTTGGAAAAGTACCAAGCAGCCAACTGTAGCTGATTCAGTCACTGAGGCAGAGTACATAGCTGCAAGTGAAGCCGCTAAGGAAGCTGTCTGGATGAAGAAGTTCATCACCGAATTAGACGTAGTTCCTACTATACAACAGCCGGTGCCATTATATTGCGATAACACTGGAGCTGTGGCACAAGCGAAGGAACCAAGGTCTCACCATAAATCCAAGCACATCCTGAGACGCTTCCACCTCGTTCGAGACATCATTGAAAGACATGATGTGGTGATAGAACGAGTTGAAACAAAGAACAACATAGCAGACCCATTCACTAAGGCCCTTCCACTACAGTAGTTAGATCGCCATCTTGATTGTATGGGTATTAAATACAAGGGCGATTGGCTTTAGTGCAAGTGGGAGATTGAAAGAATTATGCCCTGAAAGCCAATCACAGTTGTTGTATCAGTGGCAAAATTTATAATTTCTCTCAACTCAAGAATGATAATAGAGGCAATTTTATATTTCATCATATACTGTGTCTTATATTTTTTATGATGAACCCCATAGAATAGGGCAATGTTTTTAGGGTTACAAAGATAACAGTGAGACCTAAAACCTATAAACCCTAATCTAGAATATTCCTAGTCATAGGATCATCGATTTAGGGATCGATGAATCCGGATAGACTAGCACATTTATGTATGCTCGATTGTGAGGATGGTTGGTCTCACGACCACTTGTGTAGGGACACTAATACAAAGATGTGGGTGCTCATTAGGTTATGAGTTCACTGAATTGATCCGACAGAGAACATCAAATGGAAGTTTTACTTACTTGTTATAATAGATTGTTCTCTAAGTGGGAGTTGTGCAAGTAATCCTTAGACCTGAGACCACCATAGTATCTTATGCACATGAATCCATATGGTTCATATTCATTCATAACAAAAGGTTATGTACGGGGTGATGCTAGATATGAAGGATTGTGTATGAAGGTAATGAGTAGGTCAACAAGGAATCGATGACTCCTAGTAAGAGGAGTATTTATCCCAAGTAATCTCATCAAATGTTGACTCAGAAAATCTTTGATCAAAGTATGATGAAATTAGAAAAGGTTTTCTTATTTATCATCGGTTGAGTCTTCATTAATGATTAGAGATTCAAATGGATTAAGTATGAGGGTTTGACATTTATCCATGCCCATCACTTAATCGGGATAAAGAAATATCGAAGGATTGAATTGCACGGTAACTTGCCACTAAAGGGTATTTTGGTAATTTCTATCAAATTTCTTATCTTCTGGGTAGCATGGCACATTGCTAGATGTCAATCTTGTCTTGTAGGTTTTTATAAATCAATTAGATTGATTTCATAAGTCAATTTGAAGGTTGGTACAGATTGACAGTTTAAGTTAGCCCGATTTGACCTGTTTAGATAGTCGGATATATAATCGGGCTAAATTAAAAACCTACTGCTGGCTAGATGAGGAACCCATAGGTCACACACAATAGAGAATTAATTAAAGAAGTTGAAAATATTTTTATTAGGATTTTTGGATCCTAATTGGTTGGCCAAGATCGCATACTAGCATATGTGGGCTAACCCGAGCTCCTGACTTAATATGTTTAGGTCCATTTGCTTGCTGATTAGGCTAATAAATTTAAGTTGGATTTAAATTAACATTATCCATATGTTGGGCAGCCTATCTAGAGTTTAATCTAAATTTATGGATTTTCTAGATTTTTTATGATGATCAAATTCGAATTGGATTTGAATTTTAGCCTGATTTGGTTAGTCTGGGTTGACCCGGGGCCTTAGTCCTTTTTTTTTGAACCATTTTATTTTGAATTTAAATGAGTTTAATTTATTAAATATCATTTAAATTTGTTAATAAAATAATTTAATAAATTAAATATTTAATATGTACTTGGTGGGGTTTGAACCGAAGATCCCTTGGACCCTTGGCGCCCCCTCGGAGCGGATAGAAGCGGCGCTCCTCACGTAAAACGTCTTCACCCTTTCTTCATGCCCCTTGGATGGCGCCCTTTCTCTCCATCCAACGCCTTTCATTGCTGCCCCTTCGTTTCTATTTAAAGGGGGCAGATGGGATTCTGAGAACAGAAAAAGAAAGAGAAAACAGAGAGCCCATAAGCCCTCCTTCTCCCATGTTCTTCTCTCCTTGTTTTAATGTCACTATCATATTAAAACAAGGCTCTATGTTGAGATAGAGAAAGGCTATTAGAGTGTATAGAGGCTTGTTGGAAAGCTTTTAGAAAGCTTTTGAAGAGGAGAAAGTCCAAAGAGGCATTAAAAGGCTGCATATGATAAAAAGGCTGCCAGGAAGGTTCTAGCAAGCAAATAGGAGTGCTTCTTCGAATTGATTCTCGTGTGGATCACCTTTGGAGGGCATACACTTGTGTGCCTCTTGGAGATTATTGGATTTAGCAATCCAGGTATTTTTCTTACTCCTTTTATTTTAGATTTTAATTGATTTACTTTTTGAACTGCATAAAGGCGATCTTGAAAATTAAGGTTTTTGGCGATATTTATTTTTCAAAATGATTAAAGTTTATGAAAAGCATGCCTTCAAGCATCCCAAAATTTCCATCAGCACCTCCATCTGATCGTGCTTGTGGTAGGAGGATCGGATCGAGCCGGATTATTGTACCTTGGGGATAAATCACCAACAACTCGTAAGAGAGAATGAAAACTTGTCCTTAGGGCAGTGTCTAACATGCTTCGGCCAGCTAGATTCTTTTTATATTTAGTTTATATTTTAAATTTAAATTTTTAGATTAATTTTTTAATATTTCTAGAAAATATTTTTTTATTAAAAACAAAAACAATTTTCTAACCCTTTGTATCTTGACAAAAGAGATATGATCTGAAGTCAATATATGCTTGGAATCCGAAGAATAGAATAGCAAGAAAATATATTGGATAGTTTTATTAGCAGCGACCACAATGATTTTAAAATAATTAAAAGGAAGCTCATGTGATGCAATTAAACTACTGCGTTCGTGGCAGACTGGTTATTTGGGGGACTGATGGAGCCTTGTTGGCGGCAAGCAGATTTGGTTCTCTTGATTCTTCTGTTCCCATGGTCAAGCTTTATGCAGCAGGGGCTGGCATCTCCCATGCTGTCATGCATCTTCATGCCCAATGTCTGTTAGTTGAGGGGGATTCTCTCACTGTTATTCGGTGGCTTCGATTGAATTATGTGATCAGGCCTCCATCAATCCTATTCTCAGTGATATTCAGGCTGCTTTGCGGGGTCTTCATAGTATCCACATCCGACACATCTACTGTGAGGCCAATTCTGCGGTAGATTGAGTTGCGGCTGCTGTGGCCCAGCATGGAGGTTTTTGGATTTGGAAGCAGGGTGATTCCTGCCCTTCTGCTCTTACGTAAATTCTGTACTCTAATAGTTCTAGGCTGACGTGTACGAGGATAGTGTGATCGCCCGTCTGTATAAAAAAAAAAAAAAACTACTGATGTCTACAGCTATGGTCCCCCTAGTAAAAACCCAAAGGTTGCAAATATTTATTCATGACCTCAAAGCTTCCATATATATCATAGACAAAATAGTTAGGTAAAATTTTAAAGGGATTACAAAGTGAACCTAGCAGAGAAGAAAGAAACAAAGAGAAATCATTTTATAGAAAAAGAATGAAATAATAAGCACTAAGTTGCTTTGAGTTATATTACTTTTCTTAGGCACCATTTGGGATCTTGTAATGAAGTTGCACTAAATGTTGAGTTGTAACGTAGTTCATCTCTTTTGTTTGAAGTAATATAATGTAATTATGTATTGCAAGTCAAGTTATGTTGGGACCATAAGCAGCACCTAAAATTATGTAAGTTGACTTGCAGTCAAACTGATTATGATTGATTTGCAAAAGTCAACTCACAATTTGAAACATAAGAAAAACCACATTTATTATTATCATATAATAACATAATATAATATGTGGTATCATTATATTATATTACATCATATATATTTAAGTATTATTATAATTGTTATAATATTTTATGATATAATATAATAATTAAACATATTAAATATTATATTATGTCATAATTCTGTAATATTACTCTCATAATATCACAATATTATATTATTAGAATATTGATATATTACAATATAATTATTAACTAATAATAAAAATATTATCATAATATTATCACAAAGCTATAATATTATTATAATGTAATGGTATTGATAATATTAATATTATCATCATAATACCATAATAAATTAACAATAATATTATATTAGTATTAATAAATATAAAATTATTAATATCATAACAATATGATATTAAAATTATATATTATAATAATTTATAATAATAATTTTTGATCATATAAACAGGTCTACCAAATAGGGTCGGTTTCAAATGGTCTCTTCATATAAGAAGGATAAAGTGCATTTCCATATATGGATGATAAAAATTTTGACTGATTTTCTTTATGAAGATAGGTTATTTATCCTAAAAATAAGTTATATTAATTTTTTTCTATCATTATACATTTATTCTCATTATTTAGAAAAAGATACTTTCATGTGCATCAACTTATATTACAAGTAGTAGTTAATAAGGCATATGCTTCCATGTACATCCAATTGACTACAAGGAGCACACTGTCCAGTAAAGTCCAAGATAGGCTATTTTTGTAAAATTAAAAGAGATATCCTTTTTTTCATAAATGAATAATAAGTTTTTTTTAAAAAAATGCAAAATCCACGTAATCAATCTATAATGCATGGTTGCAAAGTGGTCAAATTTATCTCAAATATGCGAAACACATTGTATTTTATCATGTCATGATTTTTCATTATTTATTCTCATTATTTGATTTTAAATTCATAAGCCTTGATTGATTCTTAATGATCTATAATTAATTTTTGATCTCTATAATCTATAATTGATGAATCTTGCATCGACTCTACTATGAGGCTGGATTTAAATTCTCAACACTAACAGATATACAAGGCTAACAGCTTAAAATGTAGACCCAAGTTGGATATCTAAGGGATACAAATTATCACTAGATATAGTCTTGATAAAAAATTTTCAAATAGTTTTCAAGAGGATACACACACATACAGACACACGTAGAACTAGAAAAAACATAGAATGAAATTGACTTTCAAAATGCTTCAACAAACATGAAGAATATGATCAATTGTCATCATCAAAACATTAGCATTATCTTAAAATAAAGTGCATTGCTAGGATGGAGGATGTCGGAATCTCAATGAATAATTGGCGTCTGCTACAACTCACCAATCATGGACGACATAAAATGCCAAAAATTATAAGGAAACAATGGAGAATTATTTTTATTTTATCATCACATTTGCCATCTTTTTAGTAGTTTTGCACATCATCGCTTCTTTCATCCGGTCATGCAATCAACAAGCATTTGTTCTTCCCTTCACTAAATATTTGCTCAAAAAATAATTTCATATTATATTGATAAGATATTTTAGATGACATCATATACCATTCTACAGCACTCAAGAATAAGCTTCATTTCTGTGATATATTTTAAGTACTAGTTTCCATATTTCAAGTTTGATTCTCTTTATGAGGATCATTATTTGTAGTAGATTCACTCTTGCTTTAAAAACAAATTGATATGGGATACTCTTACTTATATGCCCCTTTTTAAAAAAATTTAGTACAACAATTGAAAATGCTAAATTATAAACATTATAGGCCGCACTTTGGAGTGTCTCATGTTTCAAGGATGATGGACCCTTTTTAATATAAAAAAAGAAACGTGTTTTTTCGGTAGAAGAGGTTGTACATGATTATGTTTGCTTTCCTCCAAATGCCCTTGCTCTTCTAAATCTTATGAAAATGAGAGTAGATCTAACATCATTTGATATAATCATCAAAAACTTTATCAATTAATCATGTGACAACTTGAAAAGTTAATGGTTAGTTTTTTTTTTTTTTTTTTTTAGGGGGGGGGGGGGGGGGGGGGGGGGAGGAGGGACGCAGGAAAAGAATAAATTTGGAGCATATCTTGATGGAACCAAGAAGTAGAAACCTAGATGGAACTAGAAGAGGCCAAATTTTTATATTTGAAGTCAATCACCTCTAAAATGGTGAGACTCAAAATTGCACTATAAACACAGGTAGGCAACACACACCAATTGTAGGAGTTTCTTTAGAAGTATATTTCAGAGGGTTTATATTATAATTATACATGTAAGTCATGCGAGTTAGGCGTTGGAAGTCCACAATGAGTAAATTAAATACCTTGAGTTGGGAAGGCACATATAGGCTAATAATCATTATTTTATTTTTTTCTTGATGCATAAAGAGCAAAGATCATATAATTAATGAATATTTTTGTAGGAAAAAAAAATCCAAAGCCTATTGAAATTTTAGTAATGATCATGAAATTTAGTTAAGAGAGAATCCAAATCCAAATCCAAATATTGCTAATCATCATTATGAAAACTAAATTAAGAATAGGGAATGAAGAAGTAAAGCTTGGGAATCGCTCAACATGAGATCAGTGTCACAAAGGACATGATTATGGAGCCTTTCAACCTTGTAATCAAAACCACCTCCAATAGGATTGAATCAAACAAGGTCCCATTTTGGATGCTTCCAATTCCTTTTCAAACTCCCATCAAGGATAGAAAGGTGGCCCTCCCTCCACCTTCTTCCAACCCATGGCCCTTTTAGTCTTCATACTAAAACACACCACAAAATTTATAAACCAAAAATTATTCAATGCATCAACCAACCCACGCTTTCTCACGTGCAACTTCTGGTCCCTTAAATCGCGGGATCGATGTTCTCCCAACACCATCCATTTTATTAGCAAGCAAGCCACTGAATTCCCCCACCAAGAAGACACGAAATGCATTGGCTGTACATATTTAAGCTAATTATAAATGGCAGATTCCAACGAGATGTTAATTATGCCACGTTGGTGTGAAGGTTGTTAGCAAAGGAGAGGAGGGGATTAAGGAGGAGAGGGACTGATTAATGATGGGATTAGAAGGGGAGGAATGAGATGGAGTTTTAAATTTTAATTAAAAGAGTCGACGAAGGGGGGCCAAAGGGGGGGCAGCGCAGCACTACGAGCAGTGTCTTTTGCTGTTGGGATAGCGAACAGACTTTGAGAGGGTGGGCTCCGTTCCCCGTTGCTTTGTCCGCCAACTGCTTCTCTTTTGCCGCAGTCCCTCTCTCTCTCTCTTTTGCTCTCTCTCCCGAATCCTCTCTCCTTGCATTGGCAAGGCTATCTGGGGAAATTCTATTCGGCCCGCAAAAATTGCCCAGATAGTCTCTCTCTCTCTCTCTCTCTCTCTCTCTCTCTATATATATATATATATATATATATATATATATTAAATTATTCTTTCTTTCGTCTCTTCATATCTTCACTTTGGTCTCCTACCCCCCTCCTCCCCCTCTCTCTTCGGTGCTCATCTCCTTTCCTTTCTAGCATCGCTCCTTTTTCTTTCGGCTCCATCTCCTCTCACTCTTGGCATCAGCTCAGCACCCTTTTTCTCGGCACCAGCTTTCCTTTCGATATCGTTTGACCAAATAGGATCGAACAGAGGGCATCTATTCGGTCTTGGCCCTCTGTTCGGTACTGTGTGGCCGAATAAAGACCCTTCGTTCGATCAAACAGGCTGAAAGCTATCGTCGAACAGAGGGCCTCTATTTGATCATGTTTGGCCGACCCTTTGTTCGGCCAAACAGGCCGAACGAAGGCCGTCCGTTCGACCTGTTTGGCCAAACGCTGCCCAATAGATGGGAGGCTAAAGAGGGCTGGTGTCCAGGGGCGAAAGGGCGCTCGGGGCTGATGCCCGAGGTTGAAGGGGTGTTGGAGGCTGGAGAGGACCGGTGCCAGAGGAAGGAGACTGGGACTGAAGGGCACCGGTGCCAGAGAGTGGAGGGTGCTGAGAAAGGGGAAGAAGATGGAGAAAAAAGAAGATGAAAGACCAAGGAAGAGTGGCCGGGAAGGAGAAAGGGGGCGGCGCCGAAGAGAAGACATGGTGATGGAAGGAGAGAAAGGGGGCCGAGAGATGGAGAGGAGACGGAAGGGGGTGTGTGTGGAGGAGATGGAACCGAAGAATAATTTAAATTTTTTTAAAGGGGATGTGTGTGTGCGGAGGAGATGGAACCGAAGAATAATTTAAATTTTTTTAAAAATAAAAAAATAAAAAGGGCTACTGAGTAAAAGATGCGGGAGAATAGAATTTTTCAGCTATTTGTTGCGGTGGACTGGTGGTTTGCCACCATAGATAAAACTTGACATTAGTTGTTCCTATCCAATTCCATGGTGGCTTGCTAGTGATTCCTCGCGGTTGGGGTGTGGTTAAAGTTGCAAGCCATGACACTTCTTTAGTGCAAGCTTGCACGCTTTGCATGATGATGCATTGGAAATATTGAAAAGGGTGCAACGGAATGCACCAGCTTTGCTTTATGAAAACAGCTTTGTGTAAGCATTAGCAGTACGTCCCTGGGTTTGAATTGGATGACGACCGGTCTAGCTTTGTGAAGTGTGATTCAGGGATAGATATCAGTCTTTAAGTTATAAAGCCTAGCTTATATTAGGCCAAAATATACTTTTGTTCTTCCTCAAACTTTTTATTGTAAGCATATTCATTTGTCAACTAGTATCAATATTCTATCTACATATTTATTTATATCAAAATAACGCATTAAGTGATCCATCAATTTTAACTGATTTTTTTGAAATAGAATAATATAAATGCAACGTTATTAAAATATAAAAGATTATAAAGTATAATAACTTTAAGTTTGAGAATCTAAATATTTTTTTTAAAAAAAGTTTAAGATATTATTATTATATTTTCTATTGGAGTGAGAGAGAGAGAGAGAGAGAGAGAGAGAGAGAGAAAGGGTAAAAACAACTTCAGTCACGTTGAATAGATTCTTGGTTTAGTAGGTATTTTATTTTATTTTATTTTGGTGTACGTGAGGTCTCTTCAAATGTCGTACAGTTTGGGTAGCTGCTGGGCTAGCAAAACTTTATATTCAGTAGCCATTGTTACTAGCTTTGCACTAGCATAGCAAGACCAGGTTATCCAATGGAAAAAGAAAAAAAGGGGGGGAAAAAAATCACATAATCCATTCCTTGTTTTGTTTTTTTGTCCCCAACATCATATCTTAGCCATTGGTGTTGCGTTTTAGATAATTCAATTTTTTGTAAAAAAAATAAAGAAACTATAAAATCACTTACATTTGAATGCATACAATACATAATTTTAAAAGTAAAAAAAATAAAAAAAATTCAGAATCCATGTATATTCAAGAACGAAGAAGACGTGCACTCCCTCTCTATATATATAAAGAAAATTTTATAGTAAAATTTTTATTTTCATATGCATTAAAAATGGTTATTTTTATTTATTTTAATAAAATAATTTGTTGCATGCTTTATTGACTTAATTGATAAGCAAATATTGGTAGCTAACGCTCATGGAAGACAAATTGAAACATACTTTTAAATGCCCTTAAAAGTGAATCTCAACATGACTATGCAAGCCAAAAAAAAAAAAAAAAAAAGCAAAATCATCTTCTTTTTTTTGTTCCCATTTGGTATTGCATATGTTCTTTTGTTTTTGCTTTTGAAAATCCAAGAAGAAAAATAAAATAGATTGAGCAACATATATGATAACTTTTTTCTTTTTGAAATTATTTGCAAAAAACATTGGAATTTCTAGAAGGAATGATGTATTGCTTTAAAATAAGAATGAACATAAAACCAAAGAATTATAAAAGGTTGTGCAAACAACTTAGATACCAATCTTTATGTAGTATTTCACTAATTTATAAAAAAAAAAAAATAAAAGTAACAAAATGCCAAACAAGTGCTGGGTGAGTTTATTTTACAAAACCTCTTCATTACCGCTATGGTTTCAGGTTTTTGTTTTTTTATTTTATGAGAATTATAGTTCTAGACCTAGATATCAATGCTTAGTGATTCAAAACCAATAAGAGAGCATCAAAAATACATTGTTATATACCAACCAATATATCAGCATATTTTTCATAAACTAGCATAATCAAAGCTGCTGCATCTATACCAGTCTAGCCCAAGTTAGCTGACTTCTGCTTTAGGATTAATTCTTTGATGTCATTCAATGATGACAAGAACTGCTTCCAATGCAATTGCAAGCTCTTGCAAATCCTTCATGACAAGCAGATTCAATCAATATTCAGCCCAACTTTTCTCCTCCTCATATGAAAATAGCCATAAGCTTTATTGTTGGCCGAAAAAAAAATTTGCATTGGTGGTCCTCACCATAACTTTAATGACCTCTTTTAAGTAAACAGCAAGTAATGAGTGGAGTAAGAATACTGGATGCTAATTTTTGGTGGTCCATGCTCATAATATAAAGTTCCATGTTCATAAAAACCCTGACAATACTGATGCTTAACAACACCCCCCCCCCCCCCCCCCCCCCTCTCCTTTCTTTTGAAAAGAAGAAAAAGAAAGAACAGGAAAAAAAAAAACTGAAGGCCTCATCAATCCAAGTTGTGTCATATATTAACACTAGGATTTGATGCATTTACAAGCTAAACAAGGTTGTGATATCAATTATAAGCCCTAATTCGGAAAAATTTGGCATGATCTTGATGCTAACTTAAAATACAGAGGCACAACCCACTTGGTAGGTCTCAAATGCTTTCCAGATGACAAGAACAGCTGGAGCTAACCTCACTAGTTTCCCTTCTAGAGAAGTATCGGGTACTGTTAAGGAGTGAGACATCATCTCCCAATAGGATCATGAAGAGTAGTAATAGGTTTCCACAGCATGGATCATATATGCGCTAAATTATTTCATCCCAAAGGTAGGTCCCTGCCATGGGATCACATTCTAGGAAAGGAAAGATAGGCTAGAACCATCAAGAAACATAGATCCCTATGCAAGTTGACATTAACCCTCAGTAAATAATTTGCCTACAAACATTTTGTCCCGCATCACGAAAGGATGAAGTCCACAAGTCCTGGCATCATTGGAACTTGAACATGGAAGTAGCTGCTGTGCTTTTGCTACCACCCCACACAAACCCCCAAATACACAAAGGAACAAGCACTAAAACCTAGCCGAAGTCCATAACCAAGTAGAAAAACATTAAACTAGCAGACAGAGTTACTTCTTCAACACACTTTTAGTATGTTCTTAGTGTTTCACACAAATGTATAATGTTCTTGTGCCAGCAGAAGGTATGGTCCATGAGGGAGGTATAAGATGACTTTGGAATGGAATGCATCATAAACCTGAAGAGCTGATAACATTACTATAGACAGCATTATAGTTATCTTCCAGAGGCACTAAGGTAATTAAATGTCTTATCTAATACAAACTCCTTGACTGGTTCTACCATACATATCAATTTCTCTCCAGTGTGCCTGCGTAAACTTGTGGAGTTGATGATGATAACCAATGGAAGGATCATCCTATGGACAACAATTGGGTTCATGTAAACAAGCCCACCATTCTCCAAAGGCAAGCAATCCTTGTAAAAGTGAAAAATAAAATTATAGCTCGCTTTTCTAGGAAACACTAACACTGTTAAGTTCTGCTTGGGCTACTGCAGCATTGATTGCATCAAGAACCTCCATCTTTCCCCCACTAACTGCTTCATCCATTGGAGTCCGCTCATGGCTAGAAAATGAGCAAATCAGTAAGCACTCAAGGGAGGGGAACATAATTTATTCGAAGTCAACATCCTCAATAGTTGAATGGATGCATCTATAAAAACAAGTAGGTCAGAGTACCTGTTCAGCACACTTACACTAGCTCCTTTCTGGATCAAAGTCTTGACCACCTAAAGATTGTGCTTATCCAAACCAGCACCATTCAGTGATTATAATTATAGCACATAAATTACCATGACCATAGAAGCATCAATTTTACCTCAACATGACCATTGAGGCAAGCCCAGTGAAGGGGAGTATTATTCTCTGAGTTAGCAGCATTAACATCCTGCATCACATATATGTCAATGTAAAATGAAGGTATGCTTGGATATCAGGCTTAAAAATGAATTGGTCATTAAATTCCAGAGACAAGTTTATACTTCCTAGGCTACATGTGAAAAAGGAATTTGAAAGCCTTTTGTTGGGCATTCATTCATTTCCCTAGACTAAGAGTTCACAAAGATTTCTTCAAGTTCCTCAAAGAAATAGACAATACTAATAACAGCTTGCAATAATTTTACTTACATGCATAACTAAAGCATATTGTCCATGAATTTCTTCTATCTACTCTATGAAGTAGCTTTGTATTTATGCCCATTGATAGGAGAGTGAAATATGGTGACATCTCGCACATTTACAGGTGTCACATGTCCCTCAAGTAGCATATGATAAAGAATACTAAAATTTTAAAACTTGCAGAAGACACTTTCCCCTTAGGACAATAAATAAGACATAATAAGTTATATTTCAATTATTTGTGCTAGTCATGTTCTTCCAACAAGAAAAAAATCTGCACACTGGTTTGGAATATGGCAACTCCTGGTAGAGTTCACTCAGCATCGATGTGACAAGACTTGGTTTTAATTCTAGGTTTAATGGTGTTAACAATTTTATCAGCTCAGATGAAAGAAAATTTCCCATGTGGAGCCAAGCATTTTTCTGTTATTAAGCAAACTCATGTTTGATTTGTCTGTGTGATGCTTGATAAAAACATCATTATAAATCTAAGAAACTATTTGTGAGTCTGCATCTAGCTCCTTGAAGCTTCATAGGTTAATGAAAAATAAAACCAACAAATGAACATGAGATATAAATGCTAATAATTTACATTCTGCTTCCAAAATAAACAGAAACATATTTAGAAAGAATTGAATTGCTTAACAATGTTTCCATCACCACGTGTAAGAGGATTATAATATTCTAGGACAGCAAAGTCCAGCATATTGATACTCTGTTGGCAGCAACATGACTGCTGATTATACATTATGGGCACAAATCATGTCATCGAGTAGATTTTAAGGTTTGCGACAATTTGTAAAAGTGCAGGTTTCTTAGCTGATGGCAATTAGCAAATAGAAAAATTTGGAGCACTGTGCTAGAGAGAAAAAAATAGATTTTAATCTAGTGGTGTCAAGAATTAAGATTATCCATATTTTTAAAAATTTTGGACCAGTAAGGAATATATCTTTCCAAGGTCAAGACGAAGTTTGATTTCCTTCAGATGCAAAAACTAGCATAGATGAGTTTTCATGGGAATGTGACGGGGAGCTAGTTTAAACTTGTTGAATGGGAAATAAAGTATAATATCATTGTTTACTAACAGTACCAGCACAGCTAGAAAACAATTCAGATCGAGTATTATTGGGTAATCCCTGTCCCACATGGCCCCAACTTTCTGGAAAAGAAACAGAAAATGGATGGCACAAGCAACTCAAAATGTCATGAGCTATTGTAATAGTCATCCACCACACGGTCATGGACCAAGTTGCAGGATAAAAAGAAAACACATAATTGCTTATCACGAATTTATAAAAATAAGAATATTAAGAAAACAAACATATTGATACTTGGAACTTTTGACCATGTTGATGTTTGAAACTAGAAACAACATAAATCATACTCAAGCAACAGGAAGTCTCCCTTTCTCTCATGTCTTCACAATTTTCACTCATCACATTGATGAAGAGAGTGGAAAAGGATGATCTAAAAGGGTTTCAGTAGGATCCAAATTGTTATGTAATAGATTAAGGAGAATGTTCAAAGGAAGGCTAAGATCTGAAGGTGAAAGTGTTTAGCGTTATGAACTAAATGCGATACTACTTAGTCTCAACTCAACTCAACTCATCTAAGCCTTTTCCCAACTACATGGGGTCAGCTACATGAATCTGCAGTACTACTTATAGTACTCTGAATGCTATTTTAAATCATTATTTAAATATTTAATGCCCTCTAGTAAACCAACTAACAAGATCCAAGACAAAGGATGTCCCCAGGTGCCTGCTTAAGTGCCAACCTACATGTTTGAAGGTCTTTCCTGAATCATGAAAAAGGTCATGCAGGCAGGCATCTTTGACAACATTGGTTATAACATCGTATCACTAGTATTTGTATCTGCAGTAACATCAAATTGGATGATGGAATAATAGTACATATTCCTGTACCATGCCAATAAGCTTTTGGCTTGTGACATATCATAAGTTAAAGTACAATTCAGGCCAGTATTTTAATATGATTAAGTGAAGTGCTGCATTTTGTTGTATATTTTTATGACAGCAATTTGGCTTCAACTTTAGGCAACATGCCATGATTGACCCATTCAAGTGATGCAGTGTTAGATTTTAGTTTAGATACAAGTAATTAGAAGTGTCACATAAAAAAATCCTTCAGACTGCCCTTCTAAATTGGTCACAATATTGGAAAGAATGGTGATTTTAGAATGCTATGTATCCAAGGACTTTCTTTTGATGAGACCATGCTGTATAAAAAGGAGTAACCAAGACAATTTAGTTAACAAAGCCAACCAGATTATGTTACAAATATCTGAAAGCAACATGACAGCAGGGAATGTAATGAGTAGCAAATCTCACAGGCAGTGTAGGTTGTTTTATTTTTATGATAAAAATAAATTTAATGAGCATCTTTTTAAGATGCATCAACCATGTAACGTTTTAAAAGATGACTAGATAATTTGTCTGTTGAATTTTCTGACTCAGTGACTATATGTAACAGTTCTTATTCCTTAGTGTTTGTTGTTTTGGTAGTCTCAGTGAGAGATCTTCAGAGACATAGTTGAGCCTATATTAAATTAGCAGAGATTAAATTCAGTTACAACTGTTCCTCTACATTTTTTCATAGTTCAAATAAACTGCAAGTTTAGTGCTGGTATAATTTTAGTCAAGAAAAATTTGTGTCTTCTCATGGGGATCACTTTATGCTTACATGTGCTGATTCTTTCAACCATAGGTCAGAGTGCCTAGGAATCTTGGCAGCAAATACTGCTGATACTTACCTCATTCTTTATTTTCTGATCGGTTAACTTTTCACATTAGCAGTCCATTTGAAACTAGTTTACCTGTTCAACTTCATTATCAGCTTCAACATTATTGTCGTCTTCAGTCATTAAATGTTTAACTTGTTCACTCCAGCAATCTCTAATCTCTTTGCTTCCAGTCATAGACCTCTTTAAATTTGCACAGCCTTTGACCTAAAATATGTCCATAAGTACCTTGATATTTTTAACTATTGCACCTTGACCAGCAGAAAAAAACATTTTCTGCATCAAATCCATAATATACAGCAATCAATTATGTTCATCCTAGCAACTTAACCAATCGGCTCATCAGCCAAGACCTCTCAGCTCATCAAAATTCATCTTGCCAGCACATTTAGGACACTTGATATTCAATTCAATATGCTAGGTACAGGCAGCACATGGGACAGTTTAAGGGCTCACAGGTGGGCTGCAGAGGTTATCCAAGGAATATTCTTCATACAGGAGGCTCACAGAAGATCATAGCAATGAGGAAGAAAGAATTTTTTCTAGTCATAGAAACCTTAAATCACAAAGTTGCCATGAAAGATGAGACATCACAAATCACATTGCAGATGGAATCTACTAATCATAAAATTTGGTATTATGAGCTTGGGAGGCATCCCAGACGATACTTCAGAGATTTGCTAGACTGAAAAATATCAGCTCTTCCACCTCTACTCACGCTCTCAACTTCCATCATCCGAGGGATTTATGCGAGGAACATATTAATCAACCATCCAAGCAGGCTCTAAATCCCTAATAAAGAGAATGTGATGAACCAATTGTGGTGCATATACTTAAGTACTTAACCTAACTACCCAGCAAATACTGAAGTTGAGTTTTTCCTCTAAACTAAGGGTTGATCAATTCCCTTTGTTATCAATTAATTCAAAGCGTCATATAAATTCTTTGAGCACTATTAGATGTCAGTTAGTTTTTTTTTAATACCAATCTTGCATAACATGTCATCTGTAAGTATGGTGCAAACAAGCTGAAATGAGATGAATAATAACCTGGTCAGGCTTAGCTCAGTCAAGCTAAATGATGTCCAAGCTCATGTCAAGCTAGAATAACCTAAATAACATGTGCTCAAGCTTAACTTGGCATCAACATAACAAGCTTCATCAAAGACTTGAATCAGAAAGAGGTGGATTATGAGAGACAAAACAGAAGGGGACATTGTAGAGGGGAGTTCTCCAGAGCACAATCTCAATCATAGTCTCCAGCCCTGCAGAGACAAAGGTACACAAGAGTAGAAAGTTACCAAGGTGTGACATGAATTAGGGGCGAGCAATAGTCCTAGGCTTGAAGCTCTCAAGAGTGGAGCTAGTGAGATTATAGGGATGATTCCAACAATATGACAAGCACCATCTTGGATGATAGGGTGAGGTGAGCATGAGACACAATAATAAGGTGAGAGACCAATAGGGGAGATGGCAGGGTGAGGTAGGGGAGATGATCAATAGTGGCGAGGTATGCTAGCTAGGACAATATCTAATGATGGGTAGGGTGAGACAAGATTAAGCAAAGGGAGGTAGCAAAAGGCTAGAGAAATGCAAGATCTAGGGTTTGGCTATTCAAGTTTTGGAGTTAGCACAAATTTAAACATGAAATATATGATATAATATCCCCTCTTTCTTAATATGGGCTCAATAAGCCAAGTATGATGTCTTGGCTTATCTCCTCTGGTCAAAGCTGTTCGTGAACAGCTCAGTTTGCTTGGAGGCCGATCTACAAGCTCCTGCTCCATGATGCTTGATCTCCTAAAATCACTTGGTTTACTGCACATCCTTTCCAATGCCACTCATTATCCCCTTTGTCTATTTCCTCCATGTGATGATCATCAATGGGCCAGTTGCACCAACATTTTGACCATAAGTCAAGAACTTCAATTACCATCATCAGAGCACCTTTGATGAACTACATGGTCCAATATGTAGGACATGCACAACCAAATAGCAAAAAGCTGCATAAATATGTCTTTCAAATCTTCTACAAAATGAAGCCATTGTCTCTTATGACACGAGAGGGCACGACAGATCCTCTGCTAGACATAAATGAAACAAAATACTTCAAGTAGTCAATGAAATTAGTACTTATTGATGCTTATTATAAGCACTAGGATCCTTTTCGTTTATATTTGCTATCTAATGGGATATTGACATAATGCATATTAAGCTGTGATTAGCAATTAATTTTATCAATGATAGTTAACTAGACTCTATGCATTTCGATGAACAAATACAGATACAGTAAAAAGAATGCACCAACCACTAGTGTCACTAAACAACATAGATAAATTCAATATTTGAAATGATTTTTGTTGCATCTCAACAACTTTTTCATTTCAACTCTCTGGATCATTTGTCTTACATATTGAAATCTAGCATCAGCAACTCCACATAAATGACTATTATAAGGAATTTCTAACTTTTGTATTGATTGCACAAAAAAAAAAAGATGCCTGCTAAACATTGTTGAATTCAAATAAAATAAAATATCAACCTGTTGAAAGTAACTACTGCTATGTGGATTGCAGAGACCCAGAATAAAGAATTCAATTTAAGAATGAAAAAGATCATGTTCAATGCAGAGTACAACATTTTGACCACAACACAAGAAAATAGAAATCAGGTTAACAATTGTATAAAGTCAACAAAACAGATTGTTCAAAAGTGAACACTAGCTTCACAAGAATAATGATTATAGAAGAGAACTTTGGAATTAATCTGTTTACCACTCCATTATTAATGAGATACTCCACAATGTCAAGGTGCCCATTAGCCGAAGCCATATGAAGAGCTGAAAGTAAACAAAAAGAAAATAAATTAGTGAACAAAAGGTTTCTAATGAAAAAGAATACAACAAAGATTAACATTCTACAGAATTCAACTACTATGAATCAAATGATAAATAAATTATGATATTGATGATGTTGAATAAGGTTCTGGATGAACTAAGAAGAATGTGCGGTACAAGAGATACCATTAGAGACCTTTACAGTTTATGCACAAGTGGTAAAAGATAAAATATTATATGGATCACGGTTACATTTAAGAGACATAGAATGTTTTATAAAGCAACAAATGTACATGCCCTACATGGATAAGAGGTCCGTGTTGTACAAAAACAACTTACTCAAATTATTGGTATGGTATAATATAGAGAACTGAAAATGTACTCAGTATTGTAGCTAGCCAAATCTACATTGATACAAGGGAATTGTTTTAACTAACTAGGATTTTCTTATTCTGATTTTATTCAAATTAGGATAATTAAGCTAATCTTATTTTGATTTTAAGTTACTAAGCCAGTGAGAGGCACCAAGAAACAAGCAAAATAAGGAGAATCCGATGTTCAAAACCCAAGATCTGATCAGATGCATAGAATACTATAAAAATACTATCCACATTATCACCATGTAATAAAAGCCAATGAATCTAACTACCATCATAACTTGAAGTTTTTGTTCATTTCCTATCAAGCTGCCAGGCTTCATCTTGCAGTATAACAACATTCATGATATTTAGGACCTGTCATTGCCATATAATAAGTGAACCCAAAAGTATCCATGACATCTTATAAATTTACAACTAAATTAATATTGAATCCTCAAGACATCAATTTTTTACTGAGTAAAATAAAAAAGGTTAACCTCAAAGATCACTGACATAGTTCATCTCATAAAATTACATCATATACTCAAAATTTTCAGCTTGCCTTTATCAACTATACCGAAATCATGAAGTTAGACTTCCACTTTGGGAACTCCAGAAGTCTGAGTCTAGGAAGTACAAAACACCTATTGATTGGAATTCTAAGTAGTTTTTGACCTAAAGTTTTGCATAGAAGTTGAGACCTATCAAAGATCGCATACATTCCTATCCATGGAGCATAAAATAAACAACAGTAACAGTGGCAGCACTGCAGTAGTTATATTAATGCTAACAATATACTAGACAGACTTAATGGTTGCCAATCAATTAAAATGAATTTCATTTGAAACAAATTTTGAGGAGCTAACCTGTTCGTCCTTGAGAATCTTTGGAGTTAAGAGAAACACCCAAAGAAGATAAGCTTACCACATCTTCAATGTCATCATATCTAGCAGCCTAAAATAAAAATGATGATAACCAAACAATTAAGTAAGCATTCTCCCCATTGTAGTAATGCAAATAATAAACAACTAATTCAAAACGCATAAAAAATGCTCAAAGCTTCTTCACTTACACACAATGTTCTGAAATATGTTGACAATAGAAAATGCAGTCATATATACTTAAAAAAAGACTAGAAGCAAAAGAAGCCAAAATACATTTTCTATTGATGTTTTCTATCTTTTTTAATGTAATAAAAAGCAATGAGAGCTTGGTGTCATTATCATCAAAACTTTGTTTTAAATCAAACTGGCATCTACTCTGTATCAAAACACCAAGTAAAGAGTATTCCATGGAAAATTTATTTAAATACTCTCTCTCTCTCTTAGTATACCAGCACTACAGGCTAGAGCACATGATTGAGCAAATATATTCATGATTAGCTATCAACCTGATGCCAACCTTCTAAAAGTTGTTTCCAATTCTCAGTGAAAGTAACTTCAGGCAACAGCTGGACCTGCCAAAAAGCCTAGAAGCCAATGGGAGGGTATGGAGATCTGACTAACTTTTTGACGCTTATACTGAAGTTATCAAGAACATTTGTATGAATTTCTCCTAGACTTTAAAAAACTCTAAAGAGAGCAGTGAGTTGACAAGGTGATTTCAATTTGTATATGATGCATATTTAATGAAACAACTTAATTGCCAAGTGTTTAAATTTTGAAGCACCACCATTTATCATTATATCCTCCTATAATGTAGCAGATACCCTTATTTTCATTTCCTTTAAATCTGGATATAACCTTAAATTTATTTGAAATAAACACACATCAATTTGTTCAAAAATACACTGGATTAATGTTAGTCTCAAAGTTAATGTTGGGCCTTCAACAAGAAGCAGCAACAGCCAGGAAGATTCTGGACATTCAAGAAGATGAGATCCTTTAACATTTTGAGCAAGCACTAACATGCAGGAATGGTCAAGTAAGTAAACTGAAAACTAGTGATAAGATAGAAGAATTTTTCAGATACATGTCATTAGACTACTAAATATGGACATAAAATTAAACTTCCATGAAAAGGAGTACCCACATCCATATTAAAGAACATGGATAAAGGACATTACAATTCTATTGACAATTTTGTAATTGGTATCCTACTGAGATTGTTAGGCAGAGGATTACACATGGTGGGACATGATTTCCATCAAATTCATGCATTCTGATTGATCAGCCATGCCTTTAAAATCAGGGAGAACTGTGATGGAAAGGCTGTCGTAAGGTAACAACAGAGGAGAGTAGAGTCCATCTGCATGGCACATATCAATAAGGGACCAAAAGTACCTCCATTTTTTTAAGCCATTGACGATGAATGAAGAATGCATAGATTAAGCAAAACCAGCCATTGATTTTTGGCATTTTACAATATTGAATCAGGCTGGACAAGTTAGTCCATTTGTTTAGTGAAACCAACCAATTTGTTTGGTGCATTGCAACCACTATCTTCACCCATCCTAAGAAAAATCCTAAAAATTTATAGTGTTCAACATTGACATCAATTGGTCCCAGAGCTATATTTGATCCATTAGAGGGGAAAAAAAGTTAAAAGAAAAAAAAAATATCCCTCTGATGATGCTTTTCAATGATCTTCAAATTTATATTTGTCATTTCCATCAGAGAGTTTATGCATGCAACAGCATAGATACTGAATACAGCCTTCTCTATTTCTTCTTCTAAAAGACAATAGGAGTATAGGACTATCAGAAGAAGAAAGAAACCACTTGAAATCTAAGAGAGAATTCCAGAAGATCTTATATCCACATCAAACACACTAACCGACCAATTTTATGCAGATCCTTCACCAGATAAGAATTCCTTGCCACCCACTCAACATGACGGTCTACCAGCATGAAAATGCCAAATAACCAAACAGAATAAAGTAACAAGCATGAGGGAACATGGCAGATAAGTACTATTGTTTATCTAGGAAATCGAAACGCTAAGAAAACTAAGACTCATTAGATGATGATGTAACATAAGAGAATCTAGCATTTAAAAAGAAACAAAGTTCATAAATTCCAATTCTTTTGTTCTCAAAATAACTTAAGAAGGATAAATAATGCGGATCGTGAGAAACCAAGTTGCATCCGACTTGTATCCTATTTGTTTGAGAAAATGCCTCAAAAAAACGAAAGTTTATAAAGTGGGCGCTAAGAGAGGGGGAGAGGGACCTCAAGTAAGGCCTGGACTTGGTCGGGCGTGGCCTCGCTGGGAGTCAGCTGTTGTGTGGCGTCCGACGGCATGCCCATCGCCTCGTTGTTGGGAGAAAGAATAGAAGACGGGATGGAGGACGACGCTGGATGCGTTGCAAGTGGCTCCGACCGAGAATTCCCTAGCGAATATTGACCGTTGGAGAAGCTGGTGCTGACACCGGATCCGATACGGGTCAGATTCTATGGACCCGAATCCGATAACCATCTTTACCATGTCCGAACCCGACATAAAAATAAATTGAGTTTTAACTTTTAAGGATTTGAAAGTCCATGTTTCGATTTTAAACCTTATTTTTGTTACTACCGATAATCCGTAATCGAAAATTAAATTGTTGTAAAAATAAATGAAATAATGTAAAGTTAAAGGAAGAAATCACATGATTTGATTGCAGCTACAGCCGGTGCACCATCTGAACCTGACCCAGTCATGACCTTAACCCAGATTTAACCCGCCAATGGATGGATTATAGGGATGACAACGGCTCGAGATAGTCTATGCCAATTTTTGTTCCGTTAGAAAAAAACATTCTTATTTTCTGCCCCGTTAAATTATTATAGTTAACGAAACGAGGATAAGAATACCCAACTGGATAAACAGGTACCCGATAGGTACCCATTTAGCCATTTATATAAAAAATAAAATTATTTAATTAAATTTATAATTTATTAAAAATTTAAAAAATATTTTTTTTTTTAAAATGAGATGGAGACTAATTGAGAATAACTAAATGATGATATTTTTTTTGTTATAGACGGGTGATCACACAGTTCTGGTGCAAGTCATCCTATTTATATCAGAATATAACATTTGCTTCAACAGAAGAGGATAGGAGTCACCCTGGTTCCAGAACCAAAACCCCGCATGATGGCAACATAGGCCGCCACCCAATCTGCCGCAGAATTTGCTTCCCGATAGATATGCCGAATGTGGACTCTGCGGACATTTCGAAGAGCAGACCAGATGTCGAGGAGAAGGAGGTTGATGGGGACTTGAGAGCAGCAACTCATCCGAATCCACCGGATGACAGATAGAGAATCCCCCTCAATAAATAGGCTCTAAGCATGAAGAGACCGAGCAGCGTATGAAATGCCAGCCCAAGCAGCATAAAGCTTGGCTATCGAGACAGAGGAGTCGATGGAACCAAACCCACCCGCCGCCAACATAGCTCTATCACTCCTCCGAATGATAAAGGCAGACTCGGCTAACCTTCCCCGAACACTACCATCAAAGTTGATTTTGATAAACCCTAGAGGGGGCTCCCAAGAAACGTAAACCGTATGCCAGTTCGCTGTCGAAGCAGCAGGAGAGCCCCAGCGGCCAGAGGTGTCAGAATCAAACCCATAACGATGACGTGCAAATTCCGCAGAGAGGGATCTAGCCTTCCGAACAACCATGTGAGAAGATATAGCATTATCAGTGAAGATAATTCGGTTACGTGATAACCAGATTTGATAGGCTGTAGCTGCCCACTGGGCACCCTGCTGCTGGGTAGTCGTCTAGAGAGCATCAAGGAAAAGAGACTGCGGGGAGCCCATATCATCCACATGATAGAAGTAACTCATCCTCTGCCAGATCCAGCACACTCTGGGATAGGTGAAGATGGCATGATCTAAAGTCTCATCCCCCTGCCCATACAAAGGGCAAGTCGCCTAGATGGGCAAACCCCTTGCCGAGAGAAGGGAACAAGTAGGAAGACAATCCCATACAATCTTCCAAATGAAGAGCTGAACCCTGTGATAAATGGAAAGCTTCCAGATCCAAGCAATATCCCTTGTATCATAAGGCTGAGGCCTAAAAACCTTCATAAGGTCCCTCCCTGGTGGGAGCTCTAGTGAGGCAAGATCTCTGCCATAGCCTCGTATCAGCTCTATGCCCTGGTATGAGCGGAATCGAGAGGACCCGCCGAGAGAGTTCCTCCCCAAATAAGCAAGTCACCAAAGGAGTATGCTGGGAGAAAGGATCATGAGAGATCAGGTCCCTGACTCTCATGTAATTCGGAATATCAGTGCTGATAAACGTGGGCCATCGGGATAGGGGGAGATCAGAAATCCAAGTGTCCTAAGCAACATCAATAGAGGATCCATCACCGATCATCCATGAAATATTATTCATGATAGTCAGAGCATGGCGACAAACTTCCTTCCAAAAGAAAGAATACCCGCGGGTAGACTGAGAGTCCATAGAAGGGGTCCGGTCACCATATCTAGCACGCATAAAAGAGCTCCATAAACAGTGCGGATCAAGAAGAAACCGCGAGGCATGTCTAGCAAACAGAGCCTCTTTCCTACTATTAGAGACTGAATACCAAGACCGCCTTTCTGAAGTGGCATACAAACCATATCCCAGGCCCGAAGATGAATACCGTGGCCATCCTGCATAGAGGCCCAAAGAAAATCCCTGAAGCATCTTTTAATCCTCCTAAGGCAAGTAATCGGGACAACAGTATTAGATAGGAGATACAGAGGAAGGGACGTAAGAACCGAGCGGATAAGAGTGATCCTCGCCATCATGGATAATCCAGTGATCTGCCAACCATCAATGCGGTCCCAGATCCAACGCTCAATAGTAGTATAATTGCTAATGCGAGGCCGTCGTCCCACGATAGGGATCCCCAAATAAGATAACCGATCGGTCTTAGAAAAAATGTTGAAGATTTGGTGTATATTTTCTTTGATTGTCCTTGAGGTCTTCGGACCGAAGCAGATCGTAGACTTCTCTAAGTTGACCTTCTGACCGGAAGCCTGGCAGTAGCTCTAAATAATGGAAGCAAAAGTAGCCGCATTACGACGAGAAGCCTGGCCCAAGAGAATGTAGTCATCCACAAAAAGAAGAAGAGACCGAGGGGCCCAGGGGACCGACCAAAAGGGAGCAATACAGCACTCCTGCTGAGCCTGGTAGAATGCATGAGATAGGTGGTCCGCAGCCAAAATAAACAGAAAAGGGGATAATGGGCAACCCTATCTCAGCCCGATAGCAAAGTGAAAGAAGTCAGTCTGGTTGCCATTAATGATTAGAGAGAAGGATGGCTTCAAAATACAAGCCATAATCCAATCAATGAATCGGCTTTCGAAACCGAATTCATGAAGAGTACGATGCAAAAAACTTCAGCTCACTCTATCATAGGCTCGCTCCATGTCAAGCTTGACTGCCATGAGACACTGTTTGGCAGAGGCTCTCTGAAGATCAAGCATAAACTCCTGGGCTATAAGGACGTTATCCGAGATGCTCCGTCCTCTAATAAAAGCCTCCTGCTCAATAGAGATAAGACGAGGAATCACCTCACGCAGGCGGGAGACTAAAAGGCGCGCACATACCTTATACAGGGTAGTGCACAAGCTGATGGGCCTAAAGTGCTAAGGGGAGGAAGCATCAGCATGCTTAGGCACAAGAGTGATGAAGGTCCGATTCCAGTCAATAGGAATGGATTTGGATTGGAAGGCAATCAGAATGGCTTGAACAACCTCCTGTCCAACTATATCCCAATAGTGACGGAAAAATAAGGCGGAAACCCATCAGGCCTAGGCGCCTTCTCAGCCCTAAGCTCCCATAAAGCCAAGCGAATCTCATCAGCTGTGATCGGCCTGATAAGAAGGTCATTCTCCTGAGTAGAGACCTTCTTAGAAGGAGGAACCCGGACAATAGGAGCCCCGTCACCAGAATTCTCAGTCCATCTGGACTGAAAAAAATGTAATAACTGATTCTGGATGACAGCAATATCCTCCTGATAATGCCCCTCCTCATCCTCAAGTCGCCGGATTCTATTGGCAGCTCGGTGCTTCAGGGTGGCTTGATGAAAAAATATGGTATTACGGTCCTCCTCACAGATCCACTGGACCCTAGACCTCTACCTCTAGTACGTCTCCTGCTGCTGAAGAAGGGAGTGATGAATAGCGAGCTTAGCTCGGAGAGAAGTAAGGTCAGAGTCGGGGAGACATCCTTCCTGATCCTTTCTCAACTGAAGGGAAACAATATCAGCTTCCACCAGCTCAATTCTTCGAACTAAGTTACCAACCTCCAATCTGTTCCATCTCGAGAGCCTACGTCTCGCAAGATCCAAATGCCTCGACAGACGATAAATAGCATTACCTCTCACAGGTAGGTGTCAAACCTAGGATATGATAGAACGAGCCGCAGGATATGAAGTCCAAAACTGCTTGAATCTAAACTGTCTCTGTTGATGAAAATCAACCTCGATGGAAATCATAATGGGACAGTGATCGGAAGCAATTATGGGAAGGTGAGTAACAGTAGCAGAAGGGTGCAATTGAAACCACTGGCCTGCATCCATAGCTCTATCTAGTCTCTTCCAGACACGAGTCGAACCCTGACGATTATTGCACTAGATGAATTGGGGACCTGGGAATCCCATATCCAGCAACCCAGCAGAAGAAATAAAGGTCCTAAACTCAGAGATTTTCACTGAATCATTGACCTGCCTCCCCCCTTTTTTTCATTGGAGCCAGTGATGCAATTAAAATCACCAGCCATAATGGTTAAAAAACCCTGGGCAAGAAGAGAGAGAACCATAATGGCCACTACCTTGATGATATTGATATATATATAAGAGATTCTTCAACTTCTGAAATAAGGAAGAAGAGAACGAAAAGTGAGAAAGAAAATAACTAACAATAGAAAAATCAGAAAATGAAGATTTCTAATGCAACAACCGTAAAAAAAAAAAGAATACATTCAAATTTCAAAGCAAAAAATAAAGTGATATCTTTCTTTAAAATAAAAGAAAGAGATGAGTATACCATAAAAAGAAAAAGGTGTTGGATGGCGTTGATGGGGCAGCGATTGGTGATCGAGCTTAGGTTCTCGTCTGATCTACGTGAACGAAGGAAGAGCAGGGCTGCGTGAACGAAGGAAGAGCATGAGATGGCTGCATGAAAGAAAGAAGAGCAAGAGTCAGTATTATATATATTTTATTTATTTTTAATTTTTAATATATATATATTTAAAATTTAAATATATTATATTAAAGTTAACAGGGACGGGGATGGGGTGAAGAATACCATTCTCGGGCCATTTACCCATTTAGCTGTTAACAAAAAATCCCAAGCCGTTTAGACTGGGGATTTCCTGACCCGTTAAAATGGTACTGGCCGGGTAAACGGCCAAACGAAAAAAATTATCATCCCTAATGGATTATGTAGGAGTTCAAATTTAGATCCTTATATACATATACATATACATATGCATACATACATATGTATATATACATATATATACCTTCACACACACACAATGAGAGAGAGAGAGAGAGGGGAGAGAGGATTTCAAAGCTATCCTACTCTTTTTTTACTTTTTTTATCTTTAGAATTTATGAATTATATGGATCTAAAGGTGAAAAAGATGATCGAATCAAAATTTAATAACGTTTGAATGTATCCAAGTCTCTCTCGCTATATAAAGTATTTGTGACTTATGATTTAATTTTTAACATATGTAATTAGATGTTTTATTGTTAAGCCTATTAAGGCTTGGATTTTTTTAATTTAATTATTTAAAATATATTTTTGATGCTCACAAAAATTAAATCATATTTTTATTGATCCAAGCTCAATATATATTGGTTAGGGCATAGGACTGACTACGCTCAAGGTTGACATGAGAAATCCAATAAGTCTTTATTATCAAATTTAAAACCTGACTTAATCCTGCTTAATAACAATAGCTATTAATTGGAAGTAACTAAAACTAAAAATTGATCCAACTTAGCACCCTAATCAAAACTTAAGATATTTTTTTACTTTATTAACTTAAACTACCTAAACCAAATCAAGATTAAAATCAAAATAAAAAATAGTATGCCCCGTAAAGAAAGTTCAGCTCAATATCTTGTAGCTCCAATTAATGTATTATGGTTGATTGGTAGAAAGGTATTTATATGGTAATTCAGCTTTTCATTTTCAAACCACATGGATCTATCTCAATAATAAAATAAAAACTAAAATTTTTATTCATAATAAGAAAGAAATAATTGCCATGCACCATTAATGAAAAATTTGTTATTTAGATACATTCAATATGGCCAATTATCCATTTATCTTTCATCAATTGTTCTAACATTTACTGTTTGTTTCATGTTGTGTCTATTCTTTTCATTAGATTAAATAAATAACGATATATACATGTACTTCATATCCAGAGTCACAATATCTCTAAAATTATATTAAAAGATTTCAATATTTTATTTATAAAATATGATTATAGTTCCTGAAAAAGATAGAGATATTTTGATACATACAAGAGGTATTTTGTTCTTATTACACATTCAATTTTGATTATAAAACCAACAAACTGCTTGAACAACAATATTTTCATATTATTGAAATACTAAGGCAAGATGTGGGTTTCTTTCCTAGAGCCATTTCCAAATTTTTTTCACTCGCTCTGGCAATTTATATTGTTACATGAGGCTAAAGACACTGATTTTGTTCAGAACTTATTTGCTATATTCGTTTGAGGTTTTAAACATGAACAGTCCTACTCCTATGCCTTGTGGTCCAAGAAATATATACATATCTCAAAAATAGGCGACCTCCTCTCATCTAGTCTCTAATGAAACTTATGTAAACAAAGCAACCTTCAAGGATTCTATGAAGAAAAGAACCGCATTCCCAAGTTTGTTTGGATCAACCAAGCAGGACTTGAAGCTAAAGCTAAGCACAGGATCCGACAAGCCGCAGCTCAAATTAACTTCAGAGCTTGGCATTTGGCAAATTTAACCGTTACGGAGAGGAAACAACAACGATATTCTACTTAACTTGAACCAAGTGCTGAATTAATTCGCAAAATTAAACTGTGATGAGACCTCGGGCAAGGATAACTCATTGACCGAGCAGGTTTATTGCAAAGAACACTTATTGGATCATTGTTGTGATTCAACATGCATGCTTTAAATCGAATTTAATGATTATTGCTGAGAATTGTGACATCATGTTTAGTATAACAGTTGAATAAGGACACAGATAAAGCATATTAACCAGACAGAGGCACACTATTATGTCAGCCGAGACTTGGGCCACCATGTTTAGCATGGTAGTTGTATGAAGTACACACAAGCATAACCAGGCAGAGTTACACTCTTAGACAACACATATCCAGAAAATAGATTCTTATGAACAAGAATAAGAGGGTTCCTCTTTGTGGATTTGAAACCTGGAATGCTTTCTGAAAACAAGTCTTTGGAAGAGAGATGCCAACTGAGTCGACAGTCATTGTCAAAGAGTACTGTTTTTTTAACCAGAGTTTTCTACCTCAATCCCTCTTTCCCTGTGCTTGAAGTCGCCCTTGTTTTCCAAGTAGAATCTACCTGCCGACTGGCTGGCTCCAACAGCGAAGCTAGAGAGGAAGAAATTAGAAATGCATATGACCCAAAATTGGGACGATGTGCTCCATACTGGCAGCTAGGGAAAGCATCGGTCAGCTGTCATACCATTGAACGTCGGGTACAGACAAAAAGACAATCAGTCGCTAGCAGACCCTCCATTGTGTGGAATGGGGTGAGTCATGCTCCATCTCAAATCTATTAAGTGGAAAGCATTTTTTCACTCTAAAATTTAATGTGTCCTGAGCTTCAGTACCATTCTCCTAGAGGAGAAACCTACCCCAGGCCTGTAGATTAACGCATGGCGTGTTCCCTGCAACATCAATACTTAAAACAAAAAATAATACAACCTACAAGATTGGAACTAGACGGGGAAACAGCACCCATTTGTGATATTTTCCTCGCCCGCAATGCCATCAGACAGACAACTAAGATAATTATCCTGCAGAGGACCATTCATAGATTATGTTACGATTCCTCAACAAAAGAATTTGCTAGTTCTCACAAAAACAAAAATTTCTGCGAAGAATAACACAAAGCACGCATGCCTCTCTTCCATTTCCACCCAAATACCTCTCTTGCCGGAGGTCTTCAGCTTGAAATATAGAGCAAGAGAACCATGACATTTTTCATTGAATCTTAATTTCTGATCCCATGGCCATCAGAGACCTGATTATTTTCAAATGGATATTTCTTCATTGTCATCAAAGATTAGAAACCACCAAGAAGCAAAACATCCACTTGTTAGCTAGGCATACAGGCAATGAAATCATGAACTAGGACAATACTACACAAATAATATTTTAAATCCTAACAGAGGTAGCATCTGTCATGTGTAATGCGAAGATGTCCGCTTTGATATGGTAACCAATGTCACAACACTTTATGCTGAATCTAGAAGGTTAACATCCTGTACAATTGCGGCAAACAAACTTAGCAGAGTTGCCATGATACAAAGGCCACATGATCAATTTTTCATATGGATCACTTACGACCAAGCCTCTGCAAGTGCTGTTGGTGTTTGGCTGCAGCCGCCTTGTCTGCAGCCTCTCGCTTCTGCGCCCTTTTAGCCCGCCTACCTGTCATATCTTTTGATGGTTCTTTCTTCTTGGGGCACCGGGATGGACCAGCACCAGAGTCATCAACAAATTGTCGATGGACAGGTCGTGCTTCCTTCCGTCCTGCCCTCACATAACCATTGTCACCCCACCTCCTGTTCCCGATACGGATACTTGACGAGCTGCTAATATAGTAAGATTCATCTAGATCATCATCATCATCTTGATCATCATAATACTGGGCATAGTCTATGAGATCTTCAGAAGCCTCTTCTTGGGCCTCTACTGTCAGAGGCACAAACCAAGTAGCTCGCAGGAGAAGACAAACACTCTCCTCAAACATGTAGTCATGAATACTATATGAAGCAATAATGTTACAGTATTATTGAAAATCCTAGCACAGTGACCACTCCTTTTCAAAAGAAAACATGCATAAGTGGTATTACCAGCCATCAAGTGAGCGAAGAACGTTGAGGGACTCAAATGGATGCTTACACTGAGGGCAAGATGGCTTCTGATTGTATTGTGCCCACCTCAAGATGCATGTCACACTGCTCGTACAATAAGAGGACTAATTTTTAAGATAAGCCTTCCATGTTATGCTCAATCATTAGTTACATAAATTCAATTTTAATAATCAAGTTCGCAAAGCATAACATATAATACACCTCCAAAAGTTGGCACCGACCTGCATAAATCTATGGCTAAACTGCAATCAGTCAAATCATTAACAAAATGAATTTTAGAACTCATAAGCAAACCCAATGGCACAGGAAAATTCAACATCTCAGACATCTAAAAACTAGCTTTCAGCGCATGCATAGTTTTAACATTAGCGTATAACAAGTTAACAACTATCATAGGTATACGATATTATGCGATTCTCTCTTTCCAAGGTGATACACTTGGAGGGGCGTTCGGCATGATTCCCTTTTATTATTTGGACAGACACTGACACCTCAGCTAAAAAACTGCATCTGACGAATCAAATTCCACAAGCACAATATGGTATGAGGGTGAACCAGAAATGAAAAGAGAGTGGGAATATGTTATTCACACAAAAGTTTGGGTTTTATGTGTGTCTATGTGTCTGTTTGCTTGCATGCAAGTATGCATTTGTTGTCATTTAATTTCATGGTTGTCAAAGAAGTTTAAATGACTATAAAAGAGTCATCAATCATTGAACATTCTAACGATCTTTCTTTTTTCTTTTTTTAACAGAAGGGAAAATTGATTAAACTTTATTGACAATGACTTTGTATAACACAATGATTAAACTTACTAAACTATTAAACATTATGATTGTTTAATCTATATGGAATGTGATATTATCACCAAGACTATAAGTAAAACAAGGAAAAAGATTATAAGCAAGAATAAAGACATAATGTATGATGATTTTATGATGACAACAATGAGAAAAAAAGGGATAAAAAGAAATTTGGGTTAGATTTTCGCATGCAAGAGAGTACATTAAAATGAATTACAGAGGGAGAGGGGGGAAAAGGAGTGAAATTGATATTGGAATGTGACATTATCATCAAGCCTAAAAGTAAAAGGGGAAAAGAGAAAATTATAAACAAATACAAAGACATATCATAATGATTTGGTAATGGGATAAAGGAAAGTTTCAATCAGATTTTCAAATATAAGAGAGGCATTGAAATGAATTGGGAAGAGAAGGTATGTACCACCACTATTCTATTTATCATACTTAGATGTACTTTCATGCAACAAAATCAAGGTTCCTATGCTTTGAATGGAAGCAAACTGAAAAGAAAACAAAATAGACTCTGGCAAACCCCAAATCCTGAGAATTATGCCTCCCTTCTCTCTCTCTCTCTCTCTCTCTCTCTCTCTCCCCCCCCCCCCCCCCCCCCAGATGACAACCAAATCCAATCAATCCCACACTAGGACAATGACCAAGAAGAATGTTTACAGTATAGATGATATAAGAAAAAAAGAATGAAATGGAACTCTAAACTCCTAGCATGCACAAATTATTCATGTTAGGAGGTATAAAAGAAGAAGATTATCTGCACATGCATTTGCACATAAACTCACCCCACCACACCCCACAAACAGACCCACATCCCCACCCAGCTGCCCACAAATGCCCACATCTAAGCACAATTACGTGACATTCATCCTTTTAATTGATGCAAAAAGTACTTAGTCAAATTGCCAAGCATTTTCCTTGCTTTTATAACCTATTAGCAATTCTTGTTAACCATGGCAACTTAGTCTTTCTTATGATTACATGTATGAAAATTACTATCACATATAAATCTAACTTTTTTCCTAATCTAAAATTATGAAAGCTCCTCAGTTTTTGTTACATTGAGGGATCAATACTACACATCAAAATCAAGTCACAATACTCAGAAATGCACAAAAAACTCTTTTCAAAATCAACAACAAGGATTTATGAATTGCAGTAAGCGCATCATCACTATATCTTATCGAGCCTTCAAATATCACAACATATACTGGTGGGAAGATTGTTAGAAAAATTCAATCCTACAATGCAAGTATAATTGTCCAACATTATCTTGCAAATTGACCTAACACCAGGTAAGCATATCAACCATTTTTGTTCATTTCATAAAATACCTTACTTGCTATGTCACTAAAATCTGGCAAGAACAGCATGAGTTGAAAATATTATTAAACAAGAAATTGATAGAATTAGATCAAGATATTTACAGAGGAAAAATTACATGACTTGAGAAATCTTTTTAAAACTTACAAGACTTGAGAAATCTTCTTTCTCTAGTGAATATGACCATATATTGCACATGAACTATTGGTGGTATGAATCTTAAACAAGAAGCCTAATCCCATAGTCAAGTGATCAGTTTTAAGAAGCAAGGAATGGTTTGCCAAAATTTCAAAATGTTCTTATAACTGATTCTCAACTTGGCACCAACCTTATATAACTCATAAATAACTTTGAGAAGAACATAAATACATATAAGAGCAGCCCTAGCCATTTGAAAGATGTCTCTGTTTTAAGAGCCACCCTAGTCAACCTAAATCATCTTTCACCGGATCATCAAAATAATTAAAACACCACTTCACTAACACTAAGCTTTCTAAACAATCATATCACCAATTCCATGATTTGCAAATTAAAAAACGCAATCAAACATTTTATAAGAGTATTCCAGGTTTCTTTCATGCCAATATATATTTTAATTCTTGCGAACCCAAACCCCACCTACAATCGCAACAGTTTCAATCGTTAATCAAATATTTATTCATTTTACCTTCTTGTGAAAATGGGCATCTCCCCACCTAATTCTGGACTATAAACATTAATTCTTCGAGAACATACACACAGATTCACTCCAGTGGGTACCATCTGCTCAACTTGCATATGCCCATACCCAGAACAAAATATAGCAGCAATGTTTTTTTTTTTTTTTTCAAAAGAAAAAAGCAATTTTCTCAAGAAAAACAAAAAAATATTGAATTAGATGGAAATACTCCTACAGGAACAACAAACCAAATGTTAGAATCAAGAAAGGCAGAGAAAATATTTCCAGATAAGAGAAATTTTTTAGACAAACCAGTAAGCATGCTCGCAACCTTTCACAAGCGCCGTCTCCTGAAGAACAATCTTCTCCAAACAGATCGAGCAGAACCCGAAATCGGCAGCTGATCCACACGAATCAGCAACTTCTTTCCCGTTCGCATCGCTGCCCACCTACCCTCAAATCACCAAAAACACAAGGAAATCAAGAAAAACACCACACGAACACCGAAACCCTTAACAAAGAACCAATCAAATCCCTCGACAGATCTAGAACACAGATTCCCCCAAGCACGCAGATCGATCAAAAGAATCAAAAGACAAGAACATGGAGATCCACCGATTACCTCTTCCTCGGGTGGGGACAAGAGGGCGATCTCGCGCTGGTCCTCCATGGGGGGCGGGGCGCTTAGTTTGGGCAGGACGGGAAGGTCGGCGAGGTGGTGGAAAGAACAAGGGGCCGAAGGAGACGAAGAAAGATAGGAGGAAATGGGAGGAGGGCGGGGGGTCCTCGCCGGGGAAGACCAGGAGAACCCAGGGCAAAGATGCGGTGGTTTATTCGTCGAATTAAAAAGTATTTTTCCCGGAATAGCCTTATAATATTTGAATTACATATATGTCCTTATAATTTTTATTTACTTATATAGAAATAAATAGTAAATTTATGAGAAATAAAAATATAAATTATAAATCCATTACTTAGACTTAGCTCCCCAAGCCACGAATCCAAGGACGCAAAAGGGTGAAATTATGCGGTTTGAACGAGGGTAAAATGGGAATTCTGTGTTGGAAATTGATTTATCTTGTCGGCCAATCGGATGGGCTCTCCTTTCCGCTCGGAAGGCGATGGCCGCCGAGGGCCTGGCGAGAGCGAGAATATTCCGATTCCGATTCCGATTCCGATTCCGATGTGCCGGGCGAAATGAATGAGGACTTGTGGGCCGTCCACGTGGAGGTGTCTAGTGGAAACGTGGCGTCGTCCTTTGCAGCTTGCAAGGATAAGTGACGTCTCCTGTTCGTTGGACCGTAACTCTTTCAGCCGTGCTGGCGGTAATGCTCCCGTGACTACATCGCCAGTGGTGTTAGAGGCCACGGAAGGCGCCACAACGTATGGTCGTTTTCTGAGTCCTACTATTGGAGTTGGCGCTTGAGGAGCTAGAGCTCGGTGGAAGGGGAATTCCACGGCAGCACACTAAAATTAAATAAAAAAAAGGTTTAGTTTCTCGTTTAAAAAAAATTTATTGCATCATTTTTTTTGATACAGTAAATATACATTAATCATACAAATTACTCATCTATATGCACCGGCATACATATAATACACGATAAAGCTTATTGGATCATTGCATGCGCTTCAACACGCGCGCGGATGCTAATTCGTATGATGTACTTGTTGCATTGGATGAAGCATACTTTTTTTTTTTTTAATATGGGCTTTTCATTAAGATGTGTCGCCATGTATGTCTAGCTAAAAAAAAAAAAACTTTTCTAAATAATAATGAAAAGGTTATCATTTCAAACAATTAAAACAATACCTCTCAAATGGTTTAAATTAGGGCTTACTTAACACGGTTAGGTGGCTTGCCCAGTCCACCGGCCTAAAATTCTATTGGCTTGGACACTAAAAAAGAGCATTCTTACTTAGATCCTAAACGAGGGAAGGGGAAAAAAAAAAAAGAGAGGTTAAGTTGGGTGTGGTTTTAGTATAGCTTAATGGCCAAGCCAAGCTTAAACTTGAACAAGAGCATTAGGCCTCCTAGTATGTAGCATGGCTCGAGCCTGATTCAGCTTGATATTTAGCCGGTCCTAGTTTAAATGAAGGATTTTATTATGTCTACCTGTGGATTAGGTTGATCGAAACTACTTCAAGATAGAATGTACATAGGTTTTAATATCATGGGCAGGGCTTAGGCCCAATGTTCAAATCTCAAACTTGTTTTGGGCCTATATTTCATTTCATAAAATCAGAGGTGATCCACATATATAGTGGAGAAATTAATGGATGGTTGTCATTTATCGATAAGATTTTCACCCCTACTCTCTTTTAATGTACCAACCGCCTGTTCGATTACTTGGTAACCTAGCTTTGATAGTTTTTTTTTTTTTAATCCTTTTCAACTTCCCTATTTACTTATACGTCTATCTTATATCTATCTTACTTCTACTTTTCCTTTCATTTTCTAAATAAAGAATGATTAGGGTACCATCTAATTGTTCTATGAAAATGGTATTGTGCTCGATCCTACTTTTATACAAGCTCATAATCCAATAAAATAATAGGATTAAGTAATCCTTTGAGCCTAAAGAAAAAGAAAAAAAAGAGGTGGAATAGAAGAATTAGGAGTGCGGAAAAAAAATGGTGAGGAAAGAAAAATAAAAGGTCTTTTACTGTTGTCTTGTTTCTTTGATTAAAAATCATATAATTTTTTATCAAGATAAAATTTTAAAAATAATTATTTGTGAGGTGTTCTTCACATTTAATGGTTTGATGCTGATTCCATTCTCCTAAGCAGTATTTTTTTACTTTAATTTAGATGTTTTTATTCCATTCTTTTGTTGAAATCGATTTATGTTGGATGAGTAAATAATTTTTTGAGTGATCTTTGTCAGCTCGAAGGATTTTTTGCAAACCTATTATTGATCTGAGTAGTGAAAGATTTTATTGGTCTGACTTTTGTGGTTTTTCTTTTCACGTTGAAGGTTTTTTCATGTTAAATCATGGTACTCATGATATATTTTCATAATTTTATATATTATATATTCTTGATTGCACATATAAATCAAAAAGGAGCTTAAGGCCTTCCAACAATGATACCAGAGCCAGACTTATGTATTTGATTTTTGTATGTGAACCAAAATGGATGCAAGCACTAGAAGTTGTATTATACTATAAAAATCTTTTTGGACTAGTTGAAGAAGAAAAAGCCAAACTAGAAAAGATAATAGTTGAAGAATGGAAGATATTAGATTGAAAAGATATTAGCTACATTCGATATTGGGTGGATGATAGTATTTTTATCATGTTAGTAATGAAACATCAGAACAAGCCCTAAAGAAGAAATTGGAAGACCTACATGAGAAGACAACTATAAAAAAACAAGGCTTTTCTCATTAAAAAGCTAGTAAATTTAATGTACAAGGATGGTGGATTTATTATAAAGCATCTAAATGAAATAAAAGCATTATTAATTAGTTGACTGTAAAAAAATGTCACTAGATGGTGAAGTTCAAAGGTTTCTTATTGTCGAGTTCTTTGTCTAACAATTAGAAGACTTTGGTGACATCTTTAAGCAACTCAGCACCAGATAGAGTTGTTAGCATGAGTTTAGTTCTTATTCTGAAGCGCTTGTGATAGAGAGATATGGTAGAAGTAAAAGTAACAAGCTTTAAAATCTTAGTAAGTTTAGAAAAAGATCTAAATAAGGAAAGATTAGGGATGTAATTTTTCATTTGGCTGTCTATCTGGCTGGTACCATTTTTAACGGGTCGAAAAATCTTTGATCTAAATAGCTTAACGGGTAACGGAGATTTTTTGTTAACGGCTAAACGGGTAAACGACCGGAATAATATTCTTCACCCCATCCTCATTTACCATCACCGTCCCCATTAACTTTAATATAATATATTTAATATATATATATATATATATATATATATATATATATATTAAAATTAAAATTAAAATAAATAAAAATATAATCCTAACTCTTGCTCTTCTTTCTTTCACGCAGCCATCTTTCGCTCTTTCTTCGTTCACGCAGCCTGCTCTTCCTTCTTTCATGCAGATCAAACGAGAACCTAGCTCCATCACCAATCGCTGCCCATCAACGCCCTCACACCTTTTTCTTTTTCTGATATGCTCATCTCTTTCTTTATTTTTAAAGAAAGATATCTCTTTATTTTTTGCTTTAAAATTTGAATGTATTCTTTTTTTTTTACGATTGTTGCATTCAAAATCTTTATTTTCTGATTTTTTTCTATTGTTAGATATTTTCTTTTTCACTTTCCGTTCTCTTCTTGCTTATCTAGAAGTCAAAGAATCTCTTATATATCAATATCATCATTTGGTTATTCTCGATTAGTCTCCATCTTATTTTTAAAAAAATTTTTTTTAATTTTAATAAATTATAAATTTAATAAAATAATTTTATTTTTTATATAAATGGCTAAACGGGTACCCAGTGGGTATCTGTTTACCCTATCCCCGTTTTTCTCCATTAACTATAACAGCTTATGGAACAAAAAACATGGATTTTTTCTAACGGGGATGGGAACCGGTATAGACTGTTTCGGGCCATTCTGGGCCGTTGTTATTCCTAGGAAAAATATTGAATGCTATTGCTATCACAAAAAGAATCACATGCACAGAGAGTATCATAAATATGAGTACAAAAAGGAGTTAATGAAGAAAAATGGAGAGAAAAGAGACAACTGTAGTGACATTTGATAGTGATATTGGCATTTTGGCAACTTCTGATGCGGATTATCTTCTAGTAAATGATGTAAAAGCAAATTAGGTTATTAATAGTAGAGCATCTTTCCATGTTACTCCTTATATTGATTATTTCTCATCTTTCTAATGAGGTAAATTTGGAGTTGAAAGATGGGAAATAAAGATGTTTCTTAAATTGAAGGGAAAGAAGATATTTTGATTAGAACAAATTTTGGGCATAGGATGATGAAGGGAGAAACAATCTCGAGGCATGCATGTTTTAAATTATTGATAACAATTATCAATGCGAAATTTAAAGATTACATACTAATCTATCTAACATGCATCAAGATCATATCTTTGCCTTGTATATAGGATCGATTGATCCAAAATATGCATATAAATAAAACTATCAAGATCATGTCTTGATCTTCAAGGCAAGAAGTCATACTTCTTATCTTGAAGCATGCCTTAAGATCTAGGGATCATATCACTTACCTTGAAAGGCAATTGGTAAATCCTTTTATGCTCTGCAGCCGTTCAATCGTCCGGCCTCTAGTATCGTCCATGCGAAGCCCCGAATGATCGGATTTCCGGGAGTGCTAGCTCGCGGAAAATGACTTTGCTGATCTTGAATCCTCCACTTGAATTCTTTAGGATCCTCCACACTTCCGTTAGCAATCACCAGGATTTTTTATTCTAATTCTTTAGAAAATCAATTTACGACATATCGTGTGTTGTTTTTTTTTCTTTTGTGTAATCTGGTGAGGGATGTCCTCTATTTATAGTCTCTTTTTAGCTAGCCCATTAAATTCTAACATTTAGAATTCCTCGCTTGGCAAAAACCAAAGAGACGCCGAACCGTAGCGCTTGGTTAATTCCGACGTTCGGTAAAGAACCAAAGAGTCGTCGAACCGTAGCGCTTGGTTAATTCCGACGTTCGGTAAAAACCAAAGAGTCGTCGAACCGTAGCGCTTGGTTAATACAAAGAGGCGCATTTATTCTAACACTTTAGAATTTCGACGAATTGTTTGGAGAAGATTAATGCAAGACATTAAATTCTATATGTGAATTTAATCTCTCAGACTTAT
This sequence comes from Calamus simplicifolius, assembly GCA_900491605.1. Classification (NCBI taxonomy): domain Eukaryota; kingdom Viridiplantae; phylum Streptophyta; class Magnoliopsida; order Arecales; family Arecaceae; genus Calamus; species Calamus simplicifolius. The sequence goes on along the minus strand of UESW01001608.1, from coordinate 34,594 downwards.
GCGAGAGGTTTGGGTTTAGTTTTTGGTTTAAGCTAATCTGAATTTATTGGACTGAACCCACATAGATCATGGTCCTAGCCCAAATCAAATTTGGCTAGTCCTGAATCTATTTAAATCCAAATCAAGTCTAATTTTAAATCAATATTTGAAATTGACTAGTCCTTCTAATAGACTTAAACCAAATTGAATCTTATTCAATTGTACTTAACCCAATTGAGATAATTCAATCAATCAAATTGATTAATTAAATCATATACGATTCTCAATCGTTGATCAGCAAACAGATCATCCTAGGAAACTTCTATGCGTGTGACTCTCTAGGTTCGAACCTAAGCCGGTAGCATAGAAACAACTTTCTATACTAATCGATGTGCCCATCTAGCAATGGAACCCGACGTCCGGATAGGTCGAAGAGTTACCGAGCAAACTCCAAGAACCCTAAGAAACAGTTACCGTATAATTCATCCTCTTGACCACAAATGCTAAGGATGGCTTAAGAGCCTGTCAACTCTAAATAGCAAATCCATAAAGTGATTTCAATTTTAGTGATCATGTGACTTTCACATGAAGTGCCTTGGCCAAGGTCTTGCTAAATTGAAACACAAGCATTTCTCCTTTTAACGGGATAGGTCAAATTCCATCTTGATCCACAACTGACTACCACAAGTACTTGACTGCACCCAGTAACCTTTCGTAGCTGGATTAGAAATCCAGGTGGTCGGCACCTAAGTACAATGAGTTGCTTGTAAGCCACTGGTTGTGATCTTCAGGTCTGAAGGATACTTATACCTATATCTTCTCGGATTAACTCTTGACAGTAGAGTATCCGGAAATGAGTCACGTTCGGTGAAATGTACTCCTACACTTTCACCTGTATGTCATACCAGTGTCTCTACACTCCTTGGTTAAGAGGACAACCAACAAATATGATATACAACGTCCTATAATTGATAGTACTATGGCCCTGTCATAGTATATCATATGGTCGCGAACCTTTTTGAGGACCTTCAAAGATAAATCCTCCTTTATCGTGAAGGAAGATCCTAAGGGCTTCATTACAATCAGGAGTATTAAGAAGATGTTCTTGTAATGAATAAACTGCCAAATAACTTTTATTAATATATCAATTTATATACAATTTACATTAGCACAATCATCAAATGATTGGCTTTAGGATACAATTCCCAACAAACTCCCACTTAGCCTAAAGCCACTCATTACAGTATCTAATACCCATCTTCAACTTATAGTTGTCAAACTCCTTGATGCTGAGTGCTTTAGTAAATGGGTCACCTAGGTTTTCCTTTCCATCAATCTTCTGAAGATTTATGTCACCTCGGTCTACAATCTCTCGAATAAGATGAAACCGGCGCAGTATGTGCTTGGTGCGCTGATGTGCTCGTGGTTCCTTTGCTTGAGCTATGGCACTAGTGCTGTCACTGTACAACAGGACTGGTCCATCTATGGAAGGTGTCACTCCAAGCTCGGAGATGAACTTTCGCAGCCACACAGCTTCTTTCGCAGCATCTGATGCAGCGATGTACTCTGCCTCGCACACCGAATCTGCCACTGTATGTTGCTTGGAACTTTTCCAGCAAACAGCTCCACCATTCAGGATAAACACGAAACCCGATACACTTTTGCTATCATCATGATCTGATTGGAAACTGGAATCAGTATATCCAACAAGTTTCAAATCAGACTCTCCATAGACTAACCACTGGTCCTTAGTATTTCTCAAATACTTAAGGATTGTCTTAACAACTTGCCAGTGTTTTTCTCCTGGATCAGATTGGTATCTACTCACTACTCCTAGTGAGTATGCCACATCTGGTCTTGTACATGTCATGGTGTACATAATCGATCCCACTGCCGAAGCATATGGAATTCGACTCATACGTTCTCTTTCATTAGGAGTTGTCGGACAATCCTTCTTAGAAAGATGAATTCCATGGCCTATCGGAAGATAGCCTTTCTTGGAATTCTCCATGCTAAACCTCTTTAGCACTGTGTCAATGTACGTAGATTGGGATAAACCAAGCATCCTCTTAGATCTATCTCTATAGATCTTCATCCCTAGGATGTATGATGCTTCTCCCAGATCTTTCATGGAGAATTGTGATGATAACCATGTCTTTATTCCTTGTAATGCAGGGATATCATTCCCGATTAAGAGAATATCATCCACATATAATACAAGAAATACAATAACGGAATCGTTAGCCCATTTATAAATGCAAGGTTCTTCTTTATTTTTAATAAAGCCATAAGATTTGATCACTTTATCAAATCGTATGTTCCAACTCCTAGATGCTTGCTTAAGTCCATAAATGGACTTCTGTAGCCTGCACACTTTAGACTCATCTTCAGATATAAAACCTTCAGGCTGTATCATATACACCTGTTCTTCTAAATCACCATTTAGAAAAGCGGTTTTAACATCCATCTGCCAAATCTCATAATCGAAGTGTGCTGCTATAGCTAGCATAATCCGAATGGATTTCAGCATTGCCACAGGAGAAAACGTTTCGTCATAGTCAATACCATAACGTTGACGATACCCCTTAGCAACCAGACGTGCTTTATAGGTCTCAACCTTTCCGTCTGCGCCTCTTTTCCTCTTGAAAACCCACTTACACCCTATGGGTTTTATCCCTTCGGGTGGGTCAACTAATGTCCATACATTATTATCCTTCATGGAGTCAAGTTCGGATTTCATGGCCTCAAGCCATTTATTAGAGTCAGTCCTTTGCATAGCATCCATATAGGTGATCGGATCCTCGTTGTTCTCATCGAGTTCAACAGGATCATCACTCTGGACCAAGAAACCTAAGTATCTATCCGGTTGATGTGGTACTCTACCAGATCGCCTTAATGGTGCATCTAAAATGGGTTTTGAGTTTGATCTAATCAACTCAGATTCTAAGGGTTCACTGGTTTGTGTTGTTCCTTCTACTTGATGAACTTCCTCAAGTTCAACATTAGAGCTATTTGTTCCTTCACTAAGGAACTCCTTTTCAAGAAAAACTGCTCTATTACTAATGAACAACTTTTGTTCTTCAGTATTGTAGAAGTAATATCCTTTGGTCTCTTTCGGATAGCCGATAAAAAAATATTTGTCAGATTTGGGTTCAAGTTTGTCTGATTTTGCACGTTTCACATAAGCCGGACACCCCCAGACTCTCAGATAGGTAATAACCGGTTTATGTCCATACCACATCTCATGTGGAGTTTTAGAAACAGACTTACTTGGAACCTTATTAAGAATATGACAAGCTGATTCTAATGTGTATCCCCAAAATGATATTGGCAAGCTCGCAAAACCCATCATGGACCGAACCATGTCTAACAGAGTTCGATTCCTTCTTTCGACACACCGTTATGCTGCGGTGTTCCAGGAGGAGTCCATTGGGAGAGAATCCATTCTCTCTTAAATATGTCACAAATTCATTGGAAAGGTATTCGCCTCCTCGATCTGATCGAAGGGTCTTAATACATTTTCCTGTTTATTTTTCTACTTCTTTATGATATAGTTTGAACATTTCAAACGACTCAGATTTATGTCTCATAAGATAGACATAACCAAACCTAGAAAGGTCGTCTGTAAAAGTAATGAAGTAGTAATATCCACCTTTGGCACAAGTGCTCATTGGTCCACATACATCAGTATGTACTAGACTCAATAGCTCTTTGGCTCTTTCACCTTTTCCAGTAAAAGATGACTTGGTCATTTTACCAAGAAGACAGGATTCACAGGTAGTTAATGATTCACAATCATCAACTCGAAGGATGCCCTCCTGAGTTAACCTGTTTAATCTGTTCTTATTGATATGACCCAGCCGATGGTGCCAAAGATAAATGTCTGTGACATCAGTTGTTCTAGGGCGCTTACTTGAATTGTACACTACATTCACAGGCTGTGATAATATATAAATGCCATTAGATAAATGCCCAGTCATTACAGTGACTCCATTCATAATGATATTCAAAGTAACATCCTTTATTGAAATTTCATAATGACTTTTGGCCAGAAGGCCTACAGAAATTACGTTCAACAAGAACGTTGGGCAAAAATGACAATCATTTAGTATAATGACATTTCTATTGAAAACTATTTCAAGAACTCCTAATGCCAGAACTGGAACTAATCTTCCATCGCCGACATTAAGGAATCTTTCATTGTCCTCAAATCTTCTGGTGACCTGTAGTCCCTGCAATGAATTGCAAATGTTAAAAGGACTCCCGGTATCCAATACCCAGGTCTGATTATCATATACAGAAAAATTACAAGGTGTTATCATATAAATACCTTGTTGAGCAACATCTTGCTCCTTTTTCTTCTTTGGCCTGTTTTGATCAAGTGTGGCAATGTAAAGAGGACAGTTCCTCTTCCAGTGCCCTTGCATCTTGCAGTGAAAGCATTCAGCTTGACTTTTATCAACTTTCTTCTTCTGCATCTGACCCCTTATAGATGTCCTAGCATGTTGCACCTTTTATTATTCTTTTTCTTCTTCCCTTTCCCAAAGGGTTTACCCTACCTTAGATCCTTCAACCACATTAACCAAACCCTTAGAGAGCTGGTTATCCTTCTCAAAGTTCTGTAACAACCCCAACAAACCGTGGTAGTTGACTGCAGGCTTTGTCATTCGAAAATGAGTAAGGAAAGGTCGGAAGGATGGAGGCAAGGAATTCAGGATCGCATCTTTTTCCAACTGCTCATGTAAGGGAAAGCCGAGCTTGCTTAGGAGTTCTATCTTCTCGATCATGTACAATACATGATCAGTGACAGGAGATCCATCCCTCATTCGAGCATTGAAAATAGCACAACTAGTCTTGTGCCTTTCAACATCGTCGGGTGTGCCGAAAGATTCATTCAACGCTTGAATGATTTCTTCTGGCTGAGCATTCTCGAACCGGCGACCGAATTCATCGTTCATTGCTGCTAGCATGATACAACGCACGCTAGTTCTATCATTGAGCCACTTCTGATAAGTGTCTCTCTCAGAACTTTGGGTGTTTGCATCAGGTATCTTTGGTGCAGGATTATTCAGAATATATAGAATCCTCTCATGCTCAAGGACGATCTTAAGTTTTCTGAACCAGCTATTGAAATTGGAACCATTCAACTTGTCACTATCCAATAGGGACCTTAATGATAAATTAGTGGCCATGTTCTGCATAAGGAAAAACTAAAGTTTATTAGTATATAAATTGATTCAGTCTAAAGACTTGGACTTTAGTCTAAAGATTTCACTATTTTGTTCAAATTGGCAGCCTCTACACCCCAATTCGAAGAATTATTCTTAATTCTTTAGCGGGCACTAAGATCTACATAAACTACATACAGGCCCAAGTGAAGCTTGGCTAACCCATATGCATCTAAGAGTAGGTTCAAAACCAATTGTTTCCCCAAACAATTCTTAGTGTTCAGTTTTGCCCCATATACCTCTTCAGCAGGCATGAAGTGCCTCCACTGAAAGTTCTGGTTAGGTCCAACCATTAAATGATATAATCAGTGTAACTATCAATAGACAACCAAGCCCGAGTGAAGCTCGGCTCACCTGACTGTCTATGTAATAGTTACGCTGACTTATCATATAATGAATGATAATTCCGATGGTTGACAAGCACCAGGCATGGAGTGCCTCCAATGATTATCAAGACATCGGACTCATTATCACCCACCTTAATGGGAGGCTATGATTTAGTTATCATATAACTATTTCATTTTAAGGACCTAATAATTTTAGAGGATTTAATAATCTATAGATAAATTGACTAATCAAGTTCTCACTGAATCTATGAAATCGGTAGAATGAAACAAGATTAAGTCAGGTTAAGTGGCACCTAAATCAGTCAGACTGATTTCCTTACAGGCATGGGTCAACCCGAATCAGGTAAATGATCTGAATCATAAATGGTTCACCACATTGACCAGGTGAGTGAGATCGATGGGAGGGATATGTCATTAACTCGTTAAAGACGCATCAATACGAGTAGCTCCCAATTAAAAACCATTCGATCGTTGATCCTAGAGCAACTTGCCAACTCACCTTGACATCATATGGTTAACCAATTCTGATTTGATCATCTAAGAGATTCATGCTCAACCACAGAGCCTAATCTACTTCCATTTGGTTTAATCAAAGAGAAGGACATGATCAACTACAACTATTGTTTGATTTAGAGCATTCTTAACCTAATCTAATTAGATTTGATCAAATACTCTTATAGTCCAGTTGATTTAAACCTTAGGGTCTAACCCTTTATGGACCCGATTTAGCTAACCCAAAGGATTAAATATATTTCATATTTACATTTCATATATTTCAATCAAGCATCACAGTATTATGTTACTACTCATAATTCTTATATTTAGATCATATCTAAAGAGATTATGAATTAACATTTGACATTCAAATTAGACTCTCATAAATATTTGTATGTTTCATAACATAGATCATGCCATCATATATCATATCTATGTTTTATACTAAACATGCAAATATCATGTTTTTATACAACATCAATATGTATCAAATATAAAACATATTTTGAGAGTGTGTAATCAGTGTTTTGAAGCCAAAGATCAATTTAAATTATCACGGCAATATATCACAGAATACCTCGTTGAATGGGTAATTTGGATTTTCAATCCATCTGTGACCGAATAGACCTTGATTTGTTTTAGCCTTGATTACACAATTAATAGGAGCATTAATTTATATGCAATAAATTAGATCAATATGAAGCTCTGATATGGGAGAAATAATCCGAGGCATGCATGTTTTAAATTATTGATAACAATTATCAATGGAAATTTAAAGATTACATACTAATCTATCTAACATGCATCAAGATCATATCTTTTTCTTGTATATAGGATCGATTGATCCAAAATATGCATATAAATAAAACTATCAAGATCATGTCTTGATCTTCAAGGCAAAAGTCATACTTTTATCTTGAAGCATGCCTTAAGATCTAGGGATCATATCACTTACCTTGAAGGCAATTGTAAATCCTTTTATCTGCAGCCGTTCAATCGTCCTGCCTCTAGTATCGTCCACGCGAAGCCCCGAATGATCGGATTTTCGGGAGTGCTAGCTCGCGGAAAATGACTTTGCTGATCTTGAATCCTCCACTTAAATTCTTCTTCTAGGATCCTCCACACTTCCGTTAGCACTAGAATCACCAGGATTTTCTATTCTAATTCTTTAGAAAATCAATTCACACATATCGTGTGTTTTTTTTTTCTTCTATGTAATCTGGTGAGGGATGTCCTCTATTTATAGTCTCTTTTTAGCCAGCCCATTAAATTTTAACATTTAGAATTCCACCACTTGGCGAAAATCAAAGAGACGCCGAACCGTAGCGCTTGGTTAATTCCGACGTTCGGTAAAGAACCAAAGAGTCATCAAACCGTAGCGCTTGGTTAATTCGATGTTCGATAAAAACCAAAGAGTCGTCGAACCGTAGCGCTTGGTTAATATAAAGAGGCGCATTTATTCTAACACTTTAGAATTCCGAAGGAATTGTTTGGAGAAGATTAATGCAAGACATTAAATTCTATATGTGAATTTAATCTCTCAGACTTATGCAAGAGGTTTGGGTTTAGTTTTTGGTTTAAGCTAATCTGAATTTATTGGACTGAACCCACATAGATCATGGTCCTAACCCAAATCAAATTTGGCTAGTCCTGAATCTATTTAAATCCAAATCAAGTCTAATTTTAAATCAATATTTGAAATTGACTAGTCCTTCTAATAGACTTAAACCAAATTGAATCTTATTAATTGTATTTAACCCAATTGAGATAATTCATCAATCAAATTGATTAATTAAATCATATACGATTCTCAATCGTTGATCAGCAAACAGATCATCTAGGAAACTTCTATGCGTGTGACTCTCTAGGTTCGAACCTAAGCCGGTAGCATAGAAATAACTTTCTATACTAATCGATGTGCCCATCTAGCAATGGAACCCGACGTCCGGATAGGTCGAAGAGTTGCCAAGCAAACTCTAAGAACCCTAAGAAACAGTTACCGTATAATTCATCCTCTTGATCACAAATGCTAAGGATGGCTTAAGAGCATGTCAACTCTAAATAGCAAATCCATAAAGTGATTTCAATTTTAGTGATCATGTGACTTTCACATGAAGTGCCTTGGCCAAGGTCTTGCTAAATTGAAACACAAGCATTTCTCCTTTTAACGGATAGGTCAAATTTTATCTTGATCCACAACTGACTACCACAAGTACTTGACTGCCCCCAGTAACCTTTGTAGCTGGATTAGAAATCAGGTGGTCCAGCACCTAAGTACAATGAGTTGCTTGTAAGCCACTGGTTGTGATCTTCAGGTCTGAAGGATACTTATACCTATATCTTTTGGATTAACTCTTGACAGTAGAGTATCGAAAATGAGTCACGTTCGTGAAATACTCATACACTTTCATCTGTATGTCATACAGTGTTCTACACTCCTTGGTTAAGAGGACAACCAACAAATATAATATACAACGTCTATAATTGATAGTATTATAGTCCTGTCATAGTATATCATATGATCGCGAACCTTTTTGAGGACCTTCAAAGATAAATCCTCCTTTATCGTGAAGGAAGATCCTAAGGGCTTCATTACAATCAGAGTATTAAGAAGATGTTCTTGTAATGAATAAACTGCCAAATAATTTTATTAATATATCAATTTATATACAATTTACATTAGCACAATCATCAAATGATTGGCTTTAGGATACAATTCCCAACAGATGATTCTTAAAGATGTTCAATATGTTCATGACTTACGATTCGATTTGATTTCAGCTAGCGTCCTTGATGAGAATCATTTTGAGAGTTATTTGGATAATGAAAGATGTAGACTAACAAGAGATTCACTTGTTATTGCTAGAGGAATACAGTTTTTCACTCTTTACAAAACTAATATGCAAGTTCTCAAAGGAGAATTGAATATTACTTCAGAGGATATCTCTTTAGTATGGCATAGAAGGGCATTAAGATTTTAACAAAGAAGAACCTTCTTCCTAAAGGTATATATATCCTCCCATGTGATCATTGCTTATATGGCAAGCAACATAAAGTTACCTTTGAAATGCTTTAGAAAAAAACACTAAGCCTCTGAATCTTATTTATTCTGATGTTTGCACTATGAAAGTTAAAGTAATTAGGGGTGCACTATATTTTGTTACATTCATAGATTATGTATCAAGAAAAGTGTGGGTTACACCATGAAAAGCAACGATGAAACCTTTGGAATTTTTCAAAAATTTCAAGCCACGTTAGAAAGGAAAATAGGTAGATTTCTTAAGTGCTTGCACACTAATAATGGGGGAGAATATACTTCTAACATGTTTAAAGAATATTGTGCCATACATGGAATTAAATATGAATTAACTATTCCTTTAACTCTTTAATAAAATAGATGGTAGAAAGAATGAACAGTACTATTGTAAAGAAAATAAGATGTATGCTCTCATCAACAAAATTGCCTAACTATTTTATGCCGAGGCTATGAAAATTGCCATATACTTGATTAATTTATCTCCTTCATTTTCTTTGAAAGGTGATATTCCTCAAAGAATTTGACTAATAAAGATGTCTCTTATTCACATTTACATGTTTTTGGCTGCAAAACTTTTATGCATGTGCCTAATGAGAATGAGTCAAAGCTTGATGCCAAAGCCATCTCGTGCATTTTCTTGATTGTGGTGATGACGAGTTTGGATATAAGCCGTGAGATACTACATAGAGGATTTAAGAGGACAAGAATAATTTCAAAGATATATAACAAAGATTATGTGATGCTTATGAGCTAAAGGATTATTAAGAAACTCAAGTAGATGAATCAGCATATATGGAGAAAACCTATGCAGGAAAAGATGGATTTACTGCATAAGAATCATATAATTAAGCTAATAGAGTTGCCTAAGGAGAGAAAAGCTTTGAAAAACAAATGAGTCTATAAATTAAAGTAGAGATTGATACAAAGCATACTAGATACAAGGCTAGATTGGTGGTTAAAAGATTTGGGCAAAAGGAAGAAATTGATTTTGATGAGATTTTTTCGTTTATAGTAAAGATGCTATTGATTAGAGTTGTCCTGGGTTTAGCTTCAACTTGGTCTTAGAAGTGGAACAACTAGATTTTGATATAGCTTTTTTACATGGTGATGTATAGAAAGAGATATATATGGAGCAGCTAGAAGGATTCAAGGTGAGAGATAAAAACACTTGGTTTGTAAGCTAAAAAGGAGCCTATATAGGTTAAAACAAGCTTCAAGGCAATTATATAAAAAATTTGATTCATATATGATGGATCAAGGCTAGCTATAGACATAATACCATTGTTTATTTTAAAAAATTTCTTAATGATGGTTTTATTATTTTACTACTATATTGATGGCATGCTAATTATTTGGCAAGATATTGCTCTATTGCTAAATTGAAGAAAAATCTTAATAAACCTTTTGATATGAAAAATTTGGAACCAAAAATATTGGGGATAAGAATTTTATGTCATAAGAAAGCCAAGAAGCTCTAGTTATCACAAGAAACTTATGTTAGCCAGGTACTTGAAAGGTTTAATATAAAAGATGCCAAATTAGTAAGTACATCTTTTGTAGCCAAATTGAGTTCTCAGCAATACCCTTCTAGCGAGAAGGAGAAGAGAAAAATAGAAAAGATTCCTTATACATTAGCAATAGAAAGTCTGATGTATACCAAGATAGGCAAAAGGTTAGACATAGCATATGTGTGGGTGTTATGAGTAGATATTCTGCCAATCTAGGAGAATAGCATTGAAAAGCAGTAAAATGGATACTAAAGTATCTTAAAAGGCTCAACAAATGTTTGTTTTTGCTTTGGTGGTTCAAAATCTATTTTAAAAGGCTTCATAAATGCAGATTGGGCAAAGAACTAGATAAAAAAGTCTACTTTTAGTTACTTATTTATATTTACAAAGGGAGCAATTTCATGGTAGTCTTGGTTGCAAAGGTATGGCTCTCTCTATAATTGAAGAAGATATATAAGATGAAAAGGAGATATTGTAGGTAAAGAAATTTCTTTAAGAATTAGGTTTGAAACATGAAAACTTTGTTATATATATACTTTGATAGCCAAAGTATCATAAACCTAAGCAAGAATGTCATGTATCATTACAGAACAATGCATGTTAATGTCAAATATCATTGGATTTGAGATGTGTTAAAAAGGATTTGATAAAATTTAAGAAGATTTATATAGAGAAAATCCATCAAACATGATGACAAAAATTATATCGAAAGAGAAGACCGAGTTATGCAAGAAGTTAGCAAGCTTTGTTAAACCTTCCACATAAATCAAGAGGAAAAAATGTGCTGGTCTGGGTTCTACTTTCATGTGAGCCCATGACCCAATAAAAATAATAAGTTTAAGTCCTTTTGAGAAAAAAAAAGAAGTAAACAAGGAGAAAATAAGTGTGAAGGAAAAAGCAGCAAAGAGAAGAAAAATAGAAGATCTTTAAATGCCAACTTATTTCTTCGATTGAAAAATCATACAATCTTCAATCAAGGTGAAACTTTAGAGGATAATTGTTTGTGAGGTGTTTTTCACTTCTAATGGTCTGATATTGATTTCATTTCTACTAAGGTATATTTTTCTTAGCCCTAATTTGGATGTTTTTGTTCCATTTTTTTTTGTTAAAGTTCACCTATATTGGGTGAGCAAATAATTTTTGATAATCTCTGGCATTGCTAGGAGGATACTAAGGTATCTTAAGTGGTTTTCTCTTCACCTTCTTCTAACCCATGGGTTCTAGCTATTGTATATGCTAGTACCTGTTGGTGGGCCAAAAGAACTTTATTTTTTGAGTTGAAAAATGTTTGTGCTCTCAATCTGCCTATAGTGATAGTAGATGATTTTAATTATATTCTTTTTTAGAAGGAGAAAAAAGATGGGTAGGGGTTTCCTATAGTTAGGAATTGACAAAAAAATTGTTAGTCCCTTCAATTAGCTAGCTTCGCTAATAGGAGTTTAGTAGGTCAAATTCACTTAGTGTAATAACAGATTAAGTAGTGCCAGGATATGGGGAATGACTAGATAAGGCTTTGGCTATAGGTTTTGATGTAGGAGCAAGAGTTAGAAAAAGATTGCAGGGTTCCATTTGGATCTCTGAACCCTAAAAGTTTTATATTTTCTAGTTGGTCGAGTCTTGTCTATTACTGAGTCAGTTAAGTTTGGTTTAGTCCAATGTCCAGGTCATGCATTTTATTTTATTTAAGTCATGTAATAATTCAAGAGAAGTGTATTACTCTTATTAAGATCCTGCTGAAGATATTTAGAAGTAGCCCAGATTAGACAGTATTGGACAACCATCCAATCTTTTCCATCCTTATTCATATCCTACCCTGAGAGCTCTGCATGGATTGGATCCGTCTATACCAGGATTGATGATGTGGAATCAATCTTGTCCCTCCATATCGCCACTAATAATTTTGGCAACCTTGGATGCCCCATGAGGAAGAAATTTGATGGTCCCCTGCTATGCTTTAATGGGAATAAAGATTAGTGTCTCAACCATTCTGGAAAGGATTTTGCGTCTCATATGAACCTAGCTTGTTGACAAAAGAAAAGAAAGAAGGATGTCACTCCAAAGCTTCCTTCTTTGCTTATGGTCCCTTGCCTCCACAATTGGAAACCATATCTTGCTGTTGCCATTTTGGTTGAACCAGATAAATGAAAGAAAAATTTTTACTCTATGATGATAATATTCTACCATATTTTGTAATCCCTATCATTTAGTACTCTAATTGTTGAACTTACCTTATGATGGTATGAGAGGTCTATAAAACCCTTCTCTTGAAACGATGAATGGATGATATGAATGAATAAAAAAAAGTTTTGATAACTTTCATTCAAGTTTAATTTTCGTTGCCTTGAGCAATTGATCCTCCGTGAAGGAGTTAGGCATAAGGCCGAAGTGTTCTTGCTACCAAATCCTAGTCTAATCCATTCCTCTACCAAACTCTACCAAATAAACCCTAATCCTCATATCACCATCTCATAATCGATCACTAACCCTCTTTTCTTAAATTTTAGGCATCCATACTTGAAACCCTAGCCGTCGTCCTCTCCCTTGATCCATCTTCAAAGCCATCGCCCTCTTCCTTGATCCATCTTCAAAGCCGCCACCCTCTCTCTTGATCCATCTTCAAAGCCATCGCCCTCTCTCTTGATTCATCTCCAAAGCCGTCACCCCTCTCTTGATTCATCTTCAAAGATGAGGATGCCTTCTTTGTCCCTGAATCAAGATCAAGGAACCTTATATGAAAGATAGTTTTCTCATCCAGAAATTCTGCTCACTAGCGAGAGATCTTCTACTAATACTAGGAATGCATCATCGTCGGATAAATCAACCTTTCCATTACTCGGTGATTCTGATTTTATGAAAGTTCATGAGCATGTATTCTCTGAAGTTTCTCAATTCCAGACTATTCTGATACGCTTCTTTATTTTCTAAAAGTTCTGTTCCTGAACCATTACTTTCTACATTACAAAATCTACTCTCTTACTCTTTCTCTTATTTTTGGTATCTTCTAAAATACTTAAAAAATTAATTTTTATCATTTCATTGACTGCATAATCATCCCTGCTCTTATGCTGCATCAGGTTCTTGGCTTGACCTATTTCCTAGTACTCTTATTAAACATCTACTTAAGATTAGTTCAGACCATTGTCTCTTTCTCATCCAGCTTGGAAGGGAGAGCTATGGTCCTAAACCTTTCTAATCTGAGAGCATTTGGTATGATTATGAAGAATCTTGAGAGGTTATCAATTTAAGATAGCTGGTCCAGTTGGTAGAGTCTCCTATGTTTAGAGTGGGTAAGAAGCTTAAGCTTGCTAAGGATGCTCTCTAAGTGTGAAATAAGACATCCTAAACATTTTTCATAAACTTCAAGCCCTTGAACATGACATTGAAATGGTCCAAGCTAAGGAAGAAGAGGTGGTTGGGTTATCATTAATGGACTTACAAGTTTTGAGGGCAAAGTTATCATATTATCATGGGCTTTTATGACATATTATCATGGGCTTTTATGACAGTAAGAAATTATGTGGAGGTAGAAATCTAGAATCAGTGGTTGAGAGATAGAGATTAGAATACCCCTTTTTTTTGTAGCATTGTGGTTTATCGCCATAGGAACAAGACTACCCATCTTAAAGCTACTTATGGTGATATGTTACTCACAAATGATAATATCAAAGGTGAATTCTTTTCTTTTTTTTTCAAGAGAGATGGGATACTCAAAATTAGAGGAAGTCCTTTTAAACTCCAGAAGATATTTTAGTGTTTAAGGAGGAAATAAAGTGTCGTTGTGCCAAGATGTTACAATGGAAGAAATTATCAAAGCTCTAAAAAGTATGGGCTCTGATAAAGCTCTAAGGCTTCTTGGGTGAATTTTCTTAAGTTCTATTAGGATGTTGTGGGGCCCAAGGTCTTTAGGGCTATTCAAAAATTTTTAGAGCAAAGGTGATGCTGCAGTCTTTGAAGGTAACCTTTGTTGCTCTAGTTTCTAAACAGACTAATCCAATTGAAGCATCCCACTTTAGGTCGATCAACTTGTGTAACACTAGTTATAAACTAGTTGCCAACATTCTTACCCTTAGAATCAAGTATGACATTCCTAAACTAATTTCTAACGAGTAGGCTATGTTCATTGTGGGTAGAGGTCTAACTAATAATGTTGTCCTAGGATAGGAAATCATTCATTTCTTATACAAAGCATCCTCTATTAAGCCACTTATGGTAGTTGTTGTCACCAAATCATCCTCCTCGAACATCAGGTGCGATCTGAAACCTGATATTTGATGAGGATGGGCCTAAGGATTCTTTGATACCTCCGCCTCGGACTAGGATCCTGCAAAAAAGTCTCTGAAGGCCGGTTGTTCAGGCGGGGATCCTTTGATGCTCAAGTGAGTGGTCTAGAAAACAGTAGTGTATCTTTCTTTTTTGGGAGTTAGCTAAGAACTTGAAGAAATTTTAGAAGTTGGAGAAGTTGAAGTCCTCCTCTCATCATGAGTGAAGGTTCTTATACTTGGTTCAGAGTCCCTCTTACCCATTTTTGGATAGTTGTTGATTTTGAGATGTCGCATTCTGACATGGAACAAGCGGTAAGGCCAGCAACGATAGATGGTGTTTGCCTCATGGCTTGTCAAAACTGGAAGGCCACCTCTTTGTCTGATATGGATGGCTACAGCTAGTTGATGGGCCACGTCTTGTTCGATGTGATGCTGTAGATGATTGGTAGGTCAGGTCTTGTTAGGCATGCGCCGCAGCCGGTAGGTAGGATACGTGAGGCTGCATGTGGGTCATGTGGGGCCGCAGGTGGTAGGTGGGCCATGTGATGTTGAGGCCAACTCTGGAGTCGATGCTGAGGCCGACGCTGGAGTCAGTATTGGGGCCAACTCTAGAGTTGGTGCTGAGGCCGACTCTAGGTTAGTATTAGGGCCAACTCTAGAGTCGGTGCTGGGGCCGACGCTGGAGTCGATGCTGAGGATGGCTATGGAGTCAGTGCTGAGGCCAAGGCTTGGGGTGACACATCGGGCTGCAATGAAGGATTTTAGTTGTCTAATTTTGCCTTCATCAGTCAGCCTCGTCCGTTAACTCTAGCGTGGCTTGATCAGCCACATCAGATGCCCCCCGTTCTTGAGCTCGTGCAGTCACATCTCTAGCTGAGCGAAAGGAGTGTAGACTTCTGACACCCTCAATTCTCACCCGTGATTAATCATGGGCCCACGCCTTGGGGGAAGTTAAAATCTCTTCCATTTAAAGGAGTATGGGACGCTATACCACCACCGTGCAAAAGATTATTTCTTGGAAACCGAAGAGATTTGCCTTGGAATTAAGGCCGCTTCCATCGGATAAAGTAGTAGCCATCATTAGCGTCCTATCATTGACCGTAAATCATGCCTTTTTGCACCTAGTCGAGGCATTTCATCTTGGGCGAATAAGATCGTGCGATGGTTGGGATGATGCCTTTAATTAGGGATGTCCACATGGTGAACTGAATCGGACGGGATGATTCGAATGCCAAATATAAAAGAAGGGGGTCGTCCCTATCATCGAGCTCCTTGTGCATCCGAAGCTTACTTGTCCATCCTGAAACCGGAGTCCTCAGGGCCCTCCTCCTTCGAAACCTATGTCCGTTGTCTCCTTTCCTGCTCCAGGTTAGTTCTTTCTGACCTCTCTTTGTTTTCTTCCTTATGGGCCCCGATAGGAAGGTCAAGAAGCCCGTAGTAGCCTCTTCATCCTCATCCTCCTCTGAGGACAGGGTTCGCTTGACACAGCTATGGGCTGTAGGCGGGATCTCGATCTGAAACTGTCTGGTAGCCACAGTTCCACCATCACCACCCATAGCTCAGCCACCTCCTAGGGCTAGTAGGGCATCTTCTTCGATCCTTGCCCCCACCTCAGCGGGTTCGGAGAGGATCGCTTCCACCATTGCCCCCGCAGACATAGAGTCCCTTAGGGTCACTTATAGGATCCCTAGGAAGGTCTGATTTTCTGCCCATGGACCCAACGATAGGGTGACCTTCGGTCCTTCTGAAGGAATCGCCCTACACGAGAAGTTTCTTAAGGCAAGCCTTCAACTTCTCCTCCATCCCTTCATCGTCAGTCTCCTTCATAGGTATGCACTGACACCGGCACAGTTGGTTTAAAACTTCGTTCGAACTATCTGTGCCTTCATGGTGCTGTGTGGTTACCACGACATAGTAGACTAGGTATCTTTGTTCTGCAGCATGTACACCCATCGCCATCAGTCCGATGTCGGGTGGTGGCTATTCACACCCAAACTCGGTTGAGCCATCAAACTCAACCTCCCCTACTCGATTAAAGGATGGAAAACTCGTTTCTTCTTTGGATACATTGAGGAGGTGAGACAGAGTTGGGGGATCCAAACTTGGAACCGAATAAGAATTCGACAGTGATTTTGAGGGATCGGGAGGTCTATGAGCAGCTGCTATCCTCCCAGGTGCCCCTTTGCTGAGAGCTCCTATCGGAGGAGAATCTTCGGTATGCCGGTCTAGCCTCGGTGATGGTGAGTGACTGTGTCCTTCTTCTTTCTTCTTTTTTTTTTTTTTTGACTAATTTCTGGTGTGTGCAGATATTAGGATATCCATGGATGCAGTGAAGAGGGCAGTCGAAAAGAAGAGGCGGACTGTCGAGGGTGATGCTAAGAGGCCGAAGAAGAGGTCACATCCCCGGTCATTGGTCCCTCCTTCACGCAAGCACTAGACAACCCCGGAGGAGCCTACACTGCTGATCGATCTCACCGCCCTATCATACCAGGAGGAATCGAGGGGCAAAGTGGCCTCAAAGATGAGAACAGCTCCCGTAGAGACGGGGCCAACCCCATCGAAGATGGGGCCAGCTCCGGGAGGAGATCTGCCGAGGGAGCAGGCCGGTGAGGGAGCCTCGACCGCGATAGAGCTGGCGGCAAAGGAGGCTGCCACCCAAGAAACTGGCCATGAGGAGGCCGTCGCCCAAGGAGCCAGCCATGAGGAGGCACCACCTGCATCCAACCCTACACCCATGACCTCGGGGGTAGCCGGATCCGCAAAAATGGGTTAGTTGGTGGACATCCTATCGTGATCGTCCCTGATGAACCATTACCGTGTGGCGGAGCGGCTGCTGGCCAAGACATGCTTGGTGGAGTTTCAAAAGGAGCTCCGCTGCCAATGGACAGCTGATGTCTTTGGGGATGCGTTTGTGGCTTTGCTTCGGGTAGGTATTCCTTCGTCCCCTCATAAAGTTTTCTCACTATATTGTACACTGATAGGGGTTATTTTTGTGCAGTCAGTGAACTCCATGTTCGTCGCTTAAGACGTTGCCCTCCGTGCCGATATAGTTCTCTCCCACGCCTGACGGGATGCCTCCGCCACCCAAGCCCAACCCGAGAACCAGGCGGCAATGGAGCTTGAGGACACTCGGGTCACCGAAGTGAAGTTGGGGGACGTTGTGGCTAGGCTGAGTGTGCACGACTGTCAGCTCCACACCGTTATCCTGCAAGTGAGGGTGGCCGAGGAGCGGACTGATGATATTGAGGCGATCGCTCGAATGGCCAACGCCAGGGCGGCCAATGCCAAGGCAAAATGTGTGCGGCAAGGGCGAGCTGAGTTGGAGGCGGCGATGCGAGTTAATAAGGAAAGGGCCACAGCGACCGAAAGGAAGGCCGTGGAGGCGGTGGAGCACTACCGGGGCTCTGCCGATTTTGAGGATAAGTTGGTGGAGGCCTCCGTCAGGGTTTGCTTGCAGGGCTTCAAAGACTGCAAAGAGAAAGTGGCCAGGGTCATTCACGTACATCTCCATGTTATGCCCGATTTGATTTTCAAAAACCTTATTCATCAGTCTCTGGTATGTGGCCCCTACATTTTTTAGTCCAAAAGGTATTACCTTGTAGCAGTAGATGCCTTTCTCAGTCACAAAGGAAGTAGCCTCCTCGTCCTCCGGCTCTATCTTTGGGGCTCATGGCAGGACGTGGCGTCTACTAACTAATCGATTTTGGGTAGTGAAAAATTATCTTTGGGGCATGCTTTGTTGAAGTCGATGAAGTTGATGCAGATCCTCTAGCTTTTATTGGCCTTGCGAACCATCATCACATTGGCCAACCAGTCCGGATAGTGCACTTCTCGGATGTGATCGGTGATGATCAGCTTGCGGACCTCCTCGTCGATGGCCCTCTGCCACTCGGGAGTAAAGCTCCTCTTCTTCTTTTGGACTGATCGATACTTTGGATCAATATTGAGCATATGGGTGATCACCTCCGATGGTATGCCCGTCATGTCTGATGCTAACCAGGCGAAGATGTTCGAATTAGCCCACAGAAAGGCGAGAATCTGGTCTCTTGCTTCCACGGGAAGGAGTGCACCGATTTGAACCATTTTCACTGAATCCCCCCTAGCAGGAAGGGTAGCAGGTGCTTGGCTGGCTCTCCCCTCCTCTCGAATTCTCTGGGGTCGAGCAGCTCTGGAATCGGTGGAGTGGCCGTCTCTTGAGGACTGGGAGCTGTGTGGTAACAAAGTGCCACTGGGTTTCGCTCCCCATGCATCTCCCCAATTTCTTCACTAGTGAGAAATTTGATGAGCAAACGCTTAGGATGACAACATCTAGGAGGTTTAAACCAGACCATTCAAGTATGGCATTATAGCCAGGGGCACTCAGACAACTAGAAACCTCATGAGAACTATACTCTGACACAGTGGCATCCATGTTGTGACCGAAAGGGTGATTTCTTCTTCTACCCTTATAAAATCTTCGGTAAAACCAACCAGGGGCGTAGTCATGGGTCGAAGGGAGCTAGATGACAGGTTTATCCAAACAAAAGCATCGTAAGTGAGAATATCGGTCGAGCTTTCACTATCGACAAGAATCCTCTTTACAGGATGCTTAGCGATTGTCATAGACACGACAATGCTATCATAATTAGGATTATCTACCCCCACTAGGTCCCCTTTACAAAAAGAATTACAGTTTCTTATCCCTCGACCCCCCATGGCCTTTTGAAAGTACCGCCTACCCCCTAGAAAATCATGGCCACGGTCTTCTCAATTAGGGCATTATCGATGTTGACTTGGGCGATCGAAGGTATCACCTGGTCTAGAGCAGTCGGGTTCCCCTTTTGGATGAACTTTTTGAGGTAGCTTCGCTGGATGAGCTCATCGATCTCCCTTTTTAGATGACGATAGTCCTCCGTGCCATGGCTGTGGTTCCGGTGAAAGCGGTAGTAGAGGTTCTTATTACGGGAGGCTCCTGGCTTCAGAGGAGTGAAACACTAAATGTATGGCTCGCCCTCGATCTCCATTAGGATGTGGGATCTTGGGGCGAGCAGAGGGATGAGATGTGAAGGGAGAAACAATCTCCGAGGCATGCATATTTAAAATTTAATAACAATTATTAATGTAGAAACTTAAAGATTACATATTAATCTATCTAACATGCATCAAGATCATATCTTTGCATTATATATTGGATTATTTGATCTAAAATATACATATAAATAAAAACATCAAGATCATATCTTGATCTTCAAGATGAGAAGTCATACTACTTATCTTGAAGCATGCCTTAAGATCTAGGGATCAAATCACTTACCTTAAGAACAGTAGGTAAATCCTGTAGGAAATTGTATCCTAAAGCCAATCATTTGATGATTGTGCTAATGTAAATTGTATATAAATTGATATATTAATAAAAGTTATTTGACAGTTTATTCATTACAAGAACATCTTCTTAAAACTCCTAATGGTAATGAAGCCCTCAGGATCTTCCTTCACGATAAAGGATGATTTATCTTTGAAGGTCCTTAATAGAATTCGTGACCAAATGATATACTATGACAGAACCATAGTACTATCAATTATAGGATGTTGTATATCATATTTGTTGGTTTTCCTCTTAACCAAAGAGTGTAGAGACACTGGTATGACATACAGGTGAAAGTGTAGGAGTACATTTCACCGAACGTGACTCATTTCCAGATATTCTATTGTCAAGAGTTAATCCAAGAAGATATAGGTATAAGTATCCTTCAGACCTGAAGATCACAACCAGTGGCTTACAAGCAACTCATTGTACTTAGGTGCTGGACCACCTGGATTTCTAATCCAGCTACGAAAGGTTACTGGGTACAGTCAAGTACTTGTAGTAGTCAGTTGTGGATCAAGATGGAATTTGACCTATCCCGTTAAAAGAAGAAATGCTTGTGTTTCAATTTAGCAAGACCTTGGTCAAGGCACTTCATGTGAAAGTCACATGATCACTAAAATTAAAATCACTTTATGGATTTGCTGTTTAGAGTTGACAGATTCTTAATCCATCCTTAGCATTTGTGGTCAAGAGGATGAATTATACGGTAACAGTTTCTTAGGGTTCTTGAAGTTTGCTCGGCAACATTTCGATCTATCCGGACGTGGGTTCCATTGCTAGATGGGCACATCGATTAGTATAGAAAGTTGTTTCTATGCTACCGGCTTAGGTTCGAACCTAGAGAGTCACACACATAGAAGTTTCCTAGGATGATCTATTTGCTGATTAACGATTGAGAATCGTAAATGATTTAATTAATCAATTTGATTGATTGAATTATCTCAATTGGGTTAGGTACAAGTGAATAAGATTCAATTTGGTTTAAGTCTATTAGAAGGACTAGTCAATTTCAAATATTGATTTGAAATTAGACTTGAATTGGATTTAAATAGATTCAGGACTTGCCAAATTTGATTTGGGCTAGGACCATGATCTATGTTGGTTTAGTCCAATAAATTCAGATCAGATTAAACCATCACCTGAACCCAAACCTCTCGCATAAGGATCTCATATAATGAGATGGCTGAAATCTCATCTCATGAGAGATTAAATTCTCATATAGAATTTAATGCCTGACATTAATATTCTCCCGTTGGAATTCTAAGTGTTAGAATTCATGTACCTCTCGAAATTAGCCAAATTGTGACTCTTTGGTTTTCGCTAAACGTCAGCTAAACGTCAGAATTAACCAAGCTCCGCGTCTCTTTGGTTTTCACCGATCTCTTTGCTTTTTACCGAACGACGGAATTCTAAATGTTAGAATTTAATGGGCTGGCTAAAATGAGACTATAAATAGAGGACATCCCTCACTAGATTACATATAACAACAACACACGATATGTCGTGGATTGAAATTCTAAAAAGTTAGAATAGAAAATCTTGGTGATTCTGGTGTTAGCAAAAGCTTGGTGGATCTTGGAGGAAGATTGGAAGGATTCTAGATCAGCAAAGTTATTTTTCCGTGAGTTAGCACTCCCAAAAATCTGATTATTCGGGGCTTCGCGTGGACGATACTAGAGGCCGGACGATTGAATGGCTGCAGAGCATAAAAGGATTTACCAACTGCCCTTAAGGTAAGTGATATGATCCCTAAACCTTAAGGCATGATTCAAGGCAAGAAGTATGACTTCTTACCTTGAGGATCAAGATATGATCTTGATGATTTTATTTATATGCATATTTTAGATCAAGCGATCCTATATATAAGGCAAAGATATGATCTTGATGCATTTTAGGTAGATTAATATGTAATCTTTTAGTTTCCGCATTGATAATAGTTATTAAATTTTAAAATATGCATGCCTCGGAGTTTATTTCTCCCTACAAATGATATCAGAGCAATGGTTTCGTATTGATCTAATTTATTGCATGTAAATTAATGTTCTTATTAATTATGTAATTATGACTAAAACTGATCACAAGGTCATATGGTCACAGATGGATTAGAAATCCAAATTACCCATTCAATAAGGTATTCTATGACATATTGTCGTGCAATTATTTTATCATCGATGCTTAGTTTAAAGATAATTTAAATTGAGCTTTGGCATCAAAACATAGATTACACTCACTCCCAAAAATTATTTTATATTGATGTTGTATAAAAGCATGTTATTTGCATGTTTAGTATAAAAACATAGATATGAGATATGATGACTTGTTGTCTATGTTATGAAACATACAAATATTTATGAGTTTTATTTGAATGTCAAATATTAATTCACAATCTTTTTATATATGATCTAAATATAGGAATTATGAGTAGTAACATAATGCAAGTTATGCTTGATTGAAATATATGACATGTAAACATGAAATATATATAATCATTTGGGTTAGCTAAATTGGGTCATAAAGGGTTAGACCCTAAGGTTTAAATCAACTGGATTAAAAGAGTATTTGATCAAATCTAAATTAATTAGATTAGGTTAAGAATGCTCTAAATCAAACAATAGTTGTAGTTGATCATGTCCATCTCTTTGATTAAACCAAATGGATGTAGATTAGGCTCCGTGGTTGAGCATGAATCTCTTAGATGGTCAAATCAAAATTGGTTAACCATATGATGTCAAGGTGAGTTGGCAAGTTGCTCTAGGATCAACGATCGAATGGTTTTTAATTGGAAGCTACTCGTATTGATGCATCTTTAACGAGTTAATGGCATATCCCTCCCATCGATCTTAATTACCTGGTCAATATGGTGAACCATTTATGATTCTGATCATTTACCTGATTCGGGTTGACCCATGCCTATAAGGAAATTAGTCCGACTGATTTAGGTGCCACTTAACCTGACTTAATCTTGTTTCATTCTACCGATTTCATAGGTTCAGTAGGAGAACTTGATTAGTCAATTTATCTTCAGATTATTAAATCCTCTAAAATTATTAGGTCCTTAAAATAAAATAGTTATATGATAACTAGATCATAGCCTCCCATTAAGGTGGGTGATAATGAGTCCGATGTCTTGATAATCATTGGAGGCACTCCATGCCTGGTGCTTGTCAACCATCGGAATTATCATTCATTATATGATAAGTCAGCGTAACTATTAAATAGACAGTCAGGTGGGCCGAGCTTCACTCGGGCTTGGTTGTCTATTGATAGTTACACTGATTATATCATTTAATGGTTGGACCTAACCAGAACTTTCAGTGGAGGCACTCATGCCTGCTGAAGAGGTACATGGGGCAAAACTGAACACTAAGAATTATTTTGGAAAACAATTGGTTTTGAACCTACTCTTAGATGCATATGGGTTGGCCAAGCTTCACTTGGGCCTGTATGTAGTCTATGTAGATCTTAGTGCCCACTAAAGAATTAAGAATAATTCTTCGAATTGGGGTGTAGAGGCTGCCAATTTGAACAAAATAGTGGAAGAATCTTTAGACTAAAGTCCAAGTCTTTAGACTGAATCAATTTATATACTAATAAACTTTAGTTTTTCCTTATGCAGAACATGGCCACTAATTTATCATTAAGGTCCCTATTGGATAGTGACAAGTTGAATGGTTCAAATTTCAATAGCTGGTTTAGAAAACTTAAGATCGTCCTTGAGCATGAGAGGATTCTATATATTCTGAATAATCCTGCACCAAAGATACCTGATGCAAACACCCAAAGTTCTGAGAGAGACACTTATCAGAAGTGGCTCATGATAGAACTAGCGTGCGTTGCATCATGCTAGCAGCAATGAACGATGAATTCGGTCGCCGGTTCGAGAATGCTCAGCCAGAAGAAATCATTCAAGCGTTGAATGAATCTTTCGGCACACCGACGACGTTGAAAGGCACAAGACTAGTTGTGCTATTTTTAATGCTCGAATGAGGGATGGATCTCCTGTCACTGATCATGTATTGTACATGATCGAGAAGATAGAACTGCTAAGCAAGCTCGGCTTTCCCCTACATGAGCAGTTGGGAAAAGATGCGATCCTGAATTCCTTGCCTCCATCCTTCCGACCTTTCCTTACTCATTTTCGAATGACAAAGCCTGCAGTCAACTACCACGTTTGTTGGGGTTGTTACAGAACTTTGAGAAGGATAACCAGCTCTCTAAGGGTTTGGTTAATGTGGTTGAAGGATCTAAGGTAGGGCATCAACCCTTTGGGAAAGGGAAGAAAAAAAGAATAAGAAAAAGGTGCAACATGCTAGGACATCTATAAGGGTCAGATGCAGAAGAAGAAAGTTGATAAAAGTCAAGCTGAATGCTTTCATTGCAAGATGCAAGGGCACTGGAAGAGGAACTGTCCTCTTTACATTGCCACACTTGATCCAAACAGGCCAAAGAAGAAAAAGGGGCAAGATGTTGCTCAACAAGGTATTTATATGATAACACCTTGTAATTTTTCTGTATATGATAATCAGACCTGGGTATTGGATACCGGGAGTCCTTTTAACATTTGCAATTCATTGCAGGGACTACAGGTCACTAGAAGATTTGAGGACAATGAAAGATTCCTTAATGTCGGCGATGGAAGATTAGTTCCAGTTCTGGCATTAGGAGTTCTTGAAATAGTTTTCAATAGAAATGTCATTATACTAAATGATTATCATTTTTGCCCAACGTTCTTGTTGAACGTAATTTCTGTAGGCCTTCTGGCCAAAAGTCATTATGAAATTTCAATAAAGGATGTTACTTTGAATATCATTATGAATGGAGTCACTGTAATGACTGGGCATTTATCTAATGGCATTTATATATTATCACAGCCTGTGAATGTAGTGTACAAATCAAGTAAGCGCCCTAGAATAACTGATGTCACAGACATTTATCTTTGGCACCATCGGCTGGGTCATATCAACAAGAACAGATTAAACAGGTTAACTCAGGAGGGCATCCTTCGAGTTGATGATTGTGAATCATTAACTACCTGTGAATCCTGTCTTCTTGGTAAAATGACCAAGTCATCTTTTACTGGAAAAGGTGAAAGAGCCAAAGAGCTATTGGGTCTAGTACATACTGATGTATGTGGACCAATGAGCACTTGTGCCAAAGGTGGATATTACTACTTCATTACTTTTACAGATGACCTTTCTAGGTTCGGTTATGTCTATCTTATGAGACATAAATCTGAGTCGTTTGAAATGTTCAAACTATATCATAAAGAAGTAGAAAAACAAATAGGAAAATGTATTAAGACCCTTCGATCAGATCGAGGAGGCGAATACCTTTCAATGACTTTGTGACATATTTAAGGAGAATGAGATTCTCTCCCAATGGACTCCTCCTGGAACACCGCAGCATAACGGTGTGTCGGAAAGAAGGAATCGAACTCTGTTAGACATGGTTCGGTCCATGATGGGTTTTGCAAGCTTGCCAATATCATTTTGGGGATACGCATTAGAATCAGCTTGTCATATTCTTAATAAGGTTCCAAGTAAGTCTGTTTCTAAAACTCCACATGAGATGTGGTATGGACATAAACCTATTATCACCTATCTGAGAGTCTGGGGGTGTCCGGCTTATGTGAAACGTGCAAAATCAGACAAACTTGAACCCAAATCTGACAAATATTTTTTATCGGCTATCTGAAAGAAACCAAAGGATATTACTTCTACAATACTGAAGAACAAAAGTTGTTCATTAGTAATAGAGCAGTTTTTCTTGAAAAGGAGTTCCTTAGTGAAGGAACAAATAGCTCTAATGTTGAACTTGAGGAAGTTCATCAAGTAGAAGGAACAACACAAACCAGTGAACCCTTAGAATCTGAGTTGATTAGATCAAACTCAAAACCCATTTTAGATGCACCATTAAGGCGATCTGGTAGAGTACCACATCAACCGGACAGATACTTAGGTTTCTTGGTCCAGAACGAGGATCCTATTGAACTCGATGAGAACAACGAGGATCCGATCACCTATATGGATGCTATGCAAAGGACTGACTCTAATAAATGGCTTGATGCCATGAAATCCGAACTTGATTCCATGAAGGACAATAATGTATGGACATTAGTTGACCCACCCGAAGGGATAAAACCCATAGGGTGTAAGTGGGTTTTCAAGAGGAAAAGAGGCGCAGACGAAAGGTAGAGACCTAAAGCACGTCTGGTTGCCAAGGGTATCGTCAACGTTATGGTATTGACTATGACGAAATGTTTTCTCCTGTGGCAATGCTGAAATCCATTCGGATTATGCTAGCTATAGCAGCACACTTAGATTATGAGATTTGGCAGATGGATGTTAAAACCGCTTTTCTAAATGGTGATTTAGAAGAACAGGTGTATATGATACAGCCTGAAGGTTTTATATCTGAAGACGAGTCTAAAGTGTGCAGGCTACAGAAGTCTATTTATGGACTTAAGCAAGCATCTAGGAGTTGGAACATACGATTTGATAAAGTGATCAAATCTTATGGCTTTATTAAGAATAAAGAAGAACCTTGCATTTATAAATGGGCTAACGATTCCGTTATTGTATTTCTTGTATTATATGTGGATGATATTCTCTTAATCGGGAATGATATCCCTGCATTACAAGGAATAAAGACATGGTTATCATCACAATTCTCCATGAAAGATCTGGGAGAAGCATCATACATCCTAGGGATGAAGATCTATAGAGATAGATCTAAGAGGATGCTTGGTTTATCCCAATCTACGTACATTGACACCGTGCTAAAGAGGTTTAGCATGGAGAATTCCAAGAAAGGCTATCTTCCGATAGGCCATGGAATTCATCTTTCTAAGAAGGATTGTCCGACAACTCCTAATGAAAGAGAACGTATGAGTCAAATTCCATATGCTTCGGCAGTGGGATCGATTATGTACACCATGACATGTACAAGACCAGATGTGGCATACTCACTAGGAGTAGTGAGTAGATACCAATCTGATCCAGGAGAAAAATACTGGCAAGTTGTTAAGACAATCCTTAAGTATTTGAGAAATACTAAGGACCAGTGGTTAGTCTATGGAGAGTCTGATTTGAAACTTGTTGGATATACTGATTCCAGTTTCCAATCAGATCATGATGATAGCAAAAGTGTATCGGGTTTCGTGTTTATCCTAAATGGTGGAGCTGTTTGCTGGAAAAGTTTCAAGCAACATACAGTGGCAGATTCGTGTGCGAGGCAGAGTACATCACTGCATCAGATGCTGCGAAAGAAGCTGTGTGGCTGCGAAAGTTTATCTCCGAGCTTGGAGTGGCACCTTCCATAGATGGACCAGTCCTGTTGTACAGTGACAGCACTGGTGCCATAGCTCAAGCAAAGGAACCACGAGCACATCAGCGCACCAAGCACATACTGCGTCGGTTTCATCTTATTCGAGAGATTGTAGACCGAGGTGACATAAATCTTCAGAAGATTGATGGAAAGGAAAACCTAGGTGACCCATTTACTAAAGCACTCAGCATCAAGGAGTTTGATGACTATAAATTGAAGATGGGTATTAGATACTGTAATGAGTGGCTTTAGGCTAAGTGGGAGTTTGTTGGAATTGTATCCTAAAGCCAATCATTTGATGATTGTGCTAATGTAAATTGTATATAAATTGATATATTAATAAAAGTTATTTGGCAGTTTATTCATTACAAGAACATCTTCTTAAAACTCCTAATAGTAATGAAGCCCTCAGGATCTTCCTTCACGATAAAGGAGGATTTATCTTTGAAGGTCCTTAAAAGAGTTCGCGACCAAATGATATACTATGACAGGGCCATAGTACTATCAATTATAGGACGTTGTATATCATATTTGTTGGTTGTCCTCTTAACCAAGGAGTGTAGAGACACTGGTATGACATACAGGTGAAAGTGTAGGAGTACATTTCACCGAACGTGACTCATTTCTGGATACTCTACTGTCAAGAGTTAATCCGAGAAGATATAGGTATAAGTATCCTTCAGACCTGAAGATCACAACCAGTGGCTTACAAGCAACTCATTGTACTTAGGTGCCGGACCACCTGGATTTCTAATCCAGCTACGAAAGGTTACTGGGTGCAGTCAAGTACTTGTGGTAGTCAGTTGTGGATCAAGATGGAATTTGACCTATCCCATTAAAAGGAGAAATGCTTGTGTTTCAATTTAGCAAGACCTTGGCCAAGGCACTTCATGTGAAAGTCACATGATCACTAAAATTGAAATCACTTTATGGATTTGCTGTTTAGAGTTGACAGGCTCTTAAGCCATCCTTAGCATTTGTGGTCAAGAGGATGAATTATACGGTAACTATTTCTTAGGGTTCTTGGAGTTTGCTCGGCAACTCTTCGACCTATCCGGACGTCGGGTTCCATTGCTAGATGGGCACATCGATTAGTATAGAAAGTTGTTTCTATGCTACCGGCTTAGGTTCGAACCTAGAGAGTCACACGCATAGAA
The DNA here is from genome assembly GCA_900491605.1 of Calamus simplicifolius. Lineage (NCBI taxonomy): Eukaryota > Viridiplantae > Streptophyta > Magnoliopsida > Arecales > Arecaceae > Calamus > Calamus simplicifolius. The sequence goes on along the minus strand of UESW01001608.1, from coordinate 5,908 downwards.
GTTTCCTAGGATGATCTATTTGCTGATCAACGATTGAGAATCGTATATGATTTAATTAATCAATTTGATTGATTGAATTATCTCAATTGGGTTAAGTACAAGTGAATAAGATTCAATTTGGTTTAAGTCTATTAGAAGGACTAAGTCAATTTCAAATATTGATTTGAAATTAGACTTGATTTGGATTTAAATAGATTCAGGACTAGCCAAATTTGATTTGGGCTAGGACCATGATCTATGTGGGTTAAGTCCAATAAATTCAGATCAGATTAAACCACCTGAACCCAAACCTCTCGCATAAGGATCTCACATGATGAGATGGCTGAAATCTCATCTCATGAGATTAAATTCTTATATAGAATTTAATGCCTGACATTAATCTTCTCCCGTTGGAATTCTATGTGTTAGAATTCATGTACCTCTCGGAATTAGCCAAACATTGTGACTCTTTGGTTTTCACTGAACGTCGGAATTAACCAAGCACCACGTCTCTTTGGTTTTCACCGAACGTCGGAATTAACCAAGCGCCGCATCTCTTTGGTTTTCACCGAACGTCAGAATTAACCAAACGCCGCGCCTCTTTGGTTCGGCGTCTCTTTACTTTTTACCGAACGACAGAATTCTAAACGTTAGAATTCAATGGGCTGGCTAAAATGAGACTATAATAGAGGACATCCCTCACCAGATACATAGAACAATAACACACGACATGTCATGGATTGAAATTCTAAAAGTTAGAATAGAAAATCCTGGTGATTCTGGTGTTAGCAAAAGCTTGGTGGATCTTGGAGGAAGATTCAAGTGGGAGGATTCAAGATCAGCAAAGTTATTTTTCCGCGAGCTAGCACTCCCGAAAATCCGATCATTCGGAGCTTCGCGTGGACGATACTAGAGGCCGGACGATTGAACGGCTGCAGAGCACAAAAAGATTTACCAACTGCCCTTAAGGTAAGTGATATGATCCCTAAATCTTAAGGCATGATTCAAGGAAACAAGTATGACTTCTTATCTTGAGGATCAAGATATGATCTAGATGATTTTATTTATATGCATATTTTAGATCAACGATCCTATATATAAGGCAAAGATATGATCTTGATGCATATTAGATAGATTAATATGTAATCTTTTAGTTTCCGTATTGATAATAGTTATCAAATTTTAAAAATATGCATGCCTTGTAGTTTATTCTCCCTACAAATCCTTATTGCTCTACAGCCGTTCAATCGTTCGGCCTCTAGTATCGTCCATGCGAAGCCCCGAATGATCGGATTCCCGAGAGTGCTAGCTCGTGGAAAAACAACTTTGCTGATCTTGAATCCTCTCACTTGAATCTTCTTCCAAGATCCACCAAACTTTCGCTGACCCAGAATTACACTAGGATTTTCTATTCTAACTCTTAGAAATTCAATCCATAACATTTGTTGTTGTAATCTGGAGGGATGTCCTCTAATTATAGTCTCATTTAGCCATTGTTGAATTCTAACACTTAGAATTCTGCCGTTCGGTGAAAACCAAAGAGACATCGAACCAAAGAGATGCAGACGTTCGGTGAAAACCAAAGTGGTGCGGCGTTTGGTTAATTCTGATGTTGGCGAAAACCAAAGAGATGTGAATTCTAACACTTAGAATTCCATCACCTGGTTGATACAAAGAGGCACATTTATTCCATATAAATTCTAACACTTAGAATTCCAACGGAACCGTTTGGAGAAGATTAATGTTATACATTAAATTCTACATGTAAATTTAATCTCTCATATTTTAGTTATCTCATCATGTCAGATACTTATGCAAGAGGTTTAGGTTTAGGTTTTGGTTTAAGCTGATCTGAATTTATTGGACTGAACCTACATAGATCATGGTCCTAGTCCAAATCAAATTTGGCTAGTCTTGAATCTATTTAAATCCAAATCAAGTCTAATTTCAAATCAATATTTGAAATTGACTAGTCCTCTAATAGAGTTAAACCAAATTGAATCTTATTCACTTGTACTTAACCCAATTGAGATAATTCAATCAATCAAATTGATTAATTAAATCATATACGATCAATCGTTTGAGCAAAATAGATTATCCTAGGAAACTTCTATGCGTGTGACTCTCTAGGTTCGAATCTAAGCTGGTAGCATATGAACAACTTTCTATACTAATCGATATGCCCATCTAGCAATGGAACTCGACGTTCGGATAGGTCGAAGAGTTGCCAAGCAAACTCCAAGAACCCTAAGAAATAGTTACCGTATAATTCATCCTTTTGACCACAAATGCTAAGGATGGCTTAAGAGCTTGTCAACTCTAAACAGCAAATCCATAAAGTGATTTCAACTTTAGTGATCATGTGACTTTCACATGAAGTGCCTTGGCCAAGGTCTTGCTAAGTTGAAACACAAGCATTTCTCCTTTTAATGAGATAGGTTAAATTCCATCTTAATCCACAACTGACTACCACAAGTACTTAACTGCACCCAGTAACCTTTCGTAGCTGGATTAGAAATCCAGGTGGTCCGGCACCTAAGTACAATGAGTTGCTTGCAAGTGACCGGTTGTGATCTTCAGGTCTAAAGGATACTTATACCCATATCTTCTCGGATTAACTCTTGACAGTAGAGTATCCGAAAATGAGTCACGTTCGGTGAAATGTACTCCTACACTTTCACCTGTATGTCATACCAGTGTCTCTACACTCCTTAGTTAAGAGGACAACCAACAAATATGATATACAACATCCTATATTTGATAGTACTATGGCCCTGTCATAGTATATCATTTGGTCGCGAACTCTTTTAAGGACCTTCAAAGATAAATCCTCCTTTATCATGAAGGAAGATCCTGAGGGCTTCATTACTGTTAGCAGTTTTAAGAAGATGTTCTTGTAATGAATAAACTGCCAAATAACTTTTATTAATATATTAATTTATATGTAATTTACATTAGCTCAATCATCAAATGATTGGTTTTAGGATACAATTTCCAACAAACTTCCATTTAGCCTAAAGCCACTCATTACAGTATCTAATACCCATCTTTAACTTATAGTTGTTAAACTCCTTGATGCTGAGTGCTTTAGTAAATGGGTCACCTAGGTTTTCTTTCCGTTAATCTTCTGAAGATTTATGTCACTCATTCTACAATCTCTCGAATGAGATGAAACCGATGTAGTATGTGCTTGGTGCGCTGATATGCTCGTGGTTCCTTTGCTTGAGCTATGGCACCAGTTCTGTCACTGTACAACAGGACTGGTCCATCTATGGAAGTTGTCACTCCAAGCTCGGAGATAAACTTTCGCAGCCACATCTTCTTTTGCGGCATCTGATGCAGCGATGTACTCTGCCTCGCACACTAAATCTGCCACTGTATATTGCTTGGAACTTTTTCAGCAAACAGCTCCACCATTTAGGATAAACACGAAACCCGACACATTTTTGCTATCATCATGATCTGATTGAAAACTGGAATCAGTATATCCAACAAGTTTCAAATCAGACTCTCCATGGACTAACCACTGGTCCTTAGTATTTCTCAAATACTTAAGGATTGTCTTAACAACTTACCAGAGTTTTTCTCCTGGATCAGATTGGTATCTACTCACTACTCCTAGTGAGTATGCCACATTGGTCTTGTACATGTCATGGTGTACATAATCGATCCCACTGCCGAAGCATATGGAATTCGACTTATACGTTCTCTTTCATTAGGAGTTGTTGGACAATCCTTTTTAGAAAGATGAATTCCATAACCTATCGGAAGATAGCCTTTCTTGGAATTCTCCATGCTAAACTTCTTTAGCATGGTGTCAATGTACGTAGATTGGGATAAACCAAGCATCCTCTTAGATCTATCTCTATAGATCTTCATCCCTAGGATGTATGATGCTTCTCCCAGATCTTTCATGGAGAATTGTGATGATAATCATGTCTTTATCCTTGTAATGTAGGGACATCATTCCCGATTAAGAGAATATCATCCACATATAATACAAGAAATACAATAACGGAACCGTTAGCCCATTTATAATGCAAGGTTCTTCTTTATTCTTAATAAAGCCATAAGATTTGATCACATTATCAAATCATATGTTCCAACTCCTAGATGCTTACTTAAGTCCATAAATGGACTTCTATAGCCTGCACACTTTAGACTCATCTTCAGATATAAAACCTTCAGGCTGTATCATATACACCTGTTCATCTAAATTACTATTTAGAAAAGTGGTTTTAACATCCATCTGCCAAATCTCATAATCAAAGTGTGTTGCTATAGCTAGTATAATTCGAATGGATTTCAGCATTGCCACAGGAGAAAATGTTTCGTCATAGTCAATACCATAACGTTGACGATACCCCTTGGCAACCAGACATGCTTTGTAGGTTTTTACCTTTTCGTCTGTGCCTCTTTTCTCTTGAAAACCCACTTACCCTATGGGTTTTATCCCTTCGGGTGGGTCAACTAATGTCCATACATTATTTTTCTTCATAGAATCAAGTTCGGATTTCATGACTTCAAGCCATTTATCAGAGTCAGTCTTTTGCATAGCATCCATATAGGTGATCGGATCCTGTTGTTCTCATCAAGCTCAATAGGATCCTCGTTCTAGACCAAGAAACCTAAGTATATGTCTGGTTGATGTGGTACTCTACCAGATCGCCTTAATGGTGCATCTAAAATTGTTTTTGAGTTTGATCTAATCAACTCATATTCTAAGGGTTCACTGGTTTGTGTTGTTCCTTTACTTGATGAACTTCCTCAGTTCAATATTAGATCTATTGTTCCTTCACTAAGAAACTCCTTTTCAAGAAAAACTGCTATATTACTAATGAACAACTTTTATTCTTCAGTATTGTAGAAGTAATATCCTTTGGTTCTTTCGGATAGCCGATAAAAAGAAATATTTGATAGCTTTGGATTCAAGTTTGTCTGATTTTGCATGTTTCACATAAGCCGGATACCCCCAGACTCTCAGATAGGTGATAACTGGTTTATGTCCATACCCTATCTCATGTGGAGTTTTAGAAACAGACTTACTTGGATCCTTATTAAGAATATGTTGGCTCAGATGACAACCCAAGAGGGGGGGGGGGTTGAATTGGGTTCTTTAAAAAAATTTAACCTCTAAAAAAAATTGTTTGCTTAAGATGAATGAAAGTAAATGCAATACAAATATAAAGCACAATCAATGAGATAGAGATAGAGATAGAGACAATAGAAGCACGGCAAACACAAAGATTTTATAGTGCTCGGTGTATCCAACACCTATGTCCACTCCCAAGATCCACTTGGGTCCACACTATAATCTCCTCGATTACAGCCGAATTGTTTTACAAGCTCACAACCCAAACTTGTTGTTTTACCCGGGATCACAACGAACCCAGTCAGTTTTTCGGGCTCACCAGCACACAACCCTAAACTCAAGCTAATCTAGCTTGACCCGAGGTATACAACCTCCACTAGTTCAATCCCTTTGATTGAACTAGGCACAAACAAAAAGAATATAGTTTTTCAAAGATACACAACTCCTCAATGAGCAAATATTCAAAAATAAGTAAACAAGTTTAGAAAAGCCTGATTTGAAGTTGTTTGGCTTTGAGCTTTTTCTTTTCTTCTTTTCCTCTTCTCCCTTTGGAATGATGAATCAAGCCTCAGCTTTAATCTCTCACAGTCGTTGCAGTTAAGAAGATTGGAAATGAAAGAAACAGAGCTTTTACTTCAATTTGGAAAATCCACCGATTTTTTGATTTGGGTGCCTTGGATTCCTCTTTGAGCTTTTGGAGTGGAAGGATTTGAATTTGAATGCTTTTCTCTTGGATTTCAGGCTCAGGGTTCTCGGATTTTTGATTTGAATTTTTCTATTTTTCGTTCTCTTTTTCCTCTTTTTCAAACGGGTGTTTTTCCCCTTTTTATAGATTTC
>UESW01001607.1:564694-603378 GCA_900491605.1 Calamus simplicifolius | reverse complement strand
ATTTATTTCCTTCTGCTTCGTTTGGGGGGCTTCACGTTTGTGATATTTGTTGGTGAGCTTGGAGGGGATCTTTACTGATAGCTCGAGCTTGCTCTTGCTAATGAGCCTCGGAGAGATATGACGGTGGTGAGTCTCTCGCTAGGGAGATCTCCCACCGGATGGATGATGGCTGGCTTGAGCGACAACTAAAGGAGCAGCATTAGCTCTTGTTTGTCGTTGTGTGGCCATGGAATATCGCTCTCATAGCTTTTGGGCAGCTGCCATTAATGTTGGATTTGCAGAGTGACGGTGGCATGATGTTTTGCCTGAATGGCCCGAGATAGTGGTGATGATGGAGTAGAGAGCCGGCCTCCTGTTGCTCGGTTCGTTGAGGGTGCCCCTTAGCATTACTGGTGGAAGCCTCTTGGGTCTTTATCATCACCATCTTTTTATCCATCATTGTTGTTGTAGAGGAAGTGAGGGCTTGTAACTTAGTGTTGCAGAACTCTACTCTCTCCCTCCTCTTGGCGCTCCAATTTGTTGTTGCCAGATGACCCTCCTTGAGCTTCCGCGAGCGTTCGATCATCTTCTCCAGCGAGCCCAAGATCTTTTGGCTAGCTTCTCACGGTCGGGAGCCTGCAAAAAGTTTCAGAAACCGAAAATTTCGACTGGGACCCTCCGACACTCAAGTCAGTGCTCTGGGCAACAGCCGTGAGCTTGAGGAAGCTCGAAAGAGAAAAAGAGAGAGATTAGAGAATAGCTCTCTATGAGCGAGAATGAGCATATGTTGTTGTGGTTGTTGGTTGGTCGGCTGGTTCCTCTTACCCAATTTATTCATCTTTGGACTTTGTGTGGCTTGTCTGAGAAGTTTGGAGCCTTGTCATCTAGTGAAGAAATGAGTCACATGGAGCCTCATTGATACGGCTGGCGGTTTCCCCGGGGTAGTATTATCTTCCGCACGACTTTCGAAAGCAATGATGTGACAACGAAACCCAAGGCCCCAGCGTCAGCCTCTAGCACCGGCCCCAGCGTCGGCCCTCAGCGTCAGCCCCCAGCGTCGGCCTCTAGCACCGGCCCCAGCGTCGGCCCTCAGCGTCGGCTTCTAGCACCGGCCCCAGCGTCGGCCCTCAGCGTCGGCCCCCAGCGTCGGCTTCCAGCGTCGGCCCCCAGCGTCAGCAGTCCCATTACGCGTTGGCACCAGCGGCTAGCGTCGGTCTTCAGAGCTAGCCTCCAGCGTCGGCTTCCGGCGTCGGCCCCCAGTGTCGGCCGTCATACAAGGATGTTTTAGGCAATGGACCCGCGATTTAAGGCCTACTGCCGAACAGCCTGTTTACCCAAATCTCGGGCAGGTCTCAGCCTGATCAGCAGTTACCGCTATAAGCGGCCCCTATCCCGCAACAGTCCAACAACTTACCGTTCGATGAAGCAGATTCGACGGTTCCAACAGGCCAAGATATACGGGATTCCCAACAGGTATAAAGGGAGGACCCGAGCTCCATGCGAGGGGGACTCTCTTTCGGAAAAACTTCCACTAGAATAATTCAAAAATCATATCCCTGTTCGACGACTCACTAACTTGGGCGTCGGAGGGTCCCCGCCGGAACTACCGGCCCGGGACTTTTTGCAGGCTCCGGAAGGAAGACGGCGGTCTCTCTACGCACACAGTGGCCCTAGCCTGCCCGACGTTCATCAGACGTGATTCGGCCGCAACAGATTGGCGCGCCAGGTAGGGGGAGGCAGAAGGAAGACCAAGTCGAGACTCTCCCCTGAAATCTCTCCGATTTGCAAAGGAAGCGATGGTGACCACGCGAGCACAAGAGGCTTCCTCTAGCCAGGCAGCCGGGCACATCCCGCGAGTGGAGCATTCGGAGGCCAACCCTCATGCTCCACCCCTGGCACCAACGAGCCAACCTGACCGGCTTGATGATCTAGCCCATCAGGTCCAGGATCTGACGACGATGGTCCGAGGGCTGCAAGAGCGCTATGTGGCTGCTGTAACTCAACCCCCTGTGACGGGCGAAGGGTGCGAGGAACAGTACAGTCTCACCAAGGAGGGACCCCGCCTGAGGTCTCTCACCGCTCACCCCCCGAACCTCATCGTCAAGGGACCTCGAAGCGACGACGGTCTCCTTTCCGTCGCTCCAGTCGCCCCACCACCGACCGGAAGAAAAGGAGTCCAAGCGGGCGCCTTCTTTGCGCCGTCGATCTTCTCTCCGACTCATCCCAAGGGACCTCGAAGCGACGACGGTCTCCTTCCCGTCGCTCCAGTCGCCCCCACCACCGACCGGAAGAAAAGAGTCCAAGCGGGCACATTCTTTGCGCCGGCAATCTTCTTCTTCCGACTCATCTCGAGGTAACACTCCCCGGAAAACCACTAGGCGGGCCGAGCAAAGGCTTGACGAATACCATCGGCGGTTGGACGAACTCAGCCGTCAGATCGCCGATCCCTATGCAGCGGAGTATGAACGTCGCCCTCCGCTTTCTCGCCATATCATGAAGGAACCGGTCCCCCCCCGGTTTCGTCTCCCTCAATTGGATCCATATGATGGAACGACGGACCCCCTGGACCATCTGGAAAGCTACAAAGTCCTCATGCAGGTCCAGGGAGCGACGGATTCCTTGTTATGCGTCGCCTTCCCGGCTACGCTCCGTAAGGCGGCACGCGCGTGGTACTCCCGTTTACTTCCACGCAGCATCAACTCCTTTCGGCAACTTGAGCGGTCCTTCCTGGCTCATTTTGATGCCTGTCGAAAGATCCCACGAGTTGCCGATAGCCTCTTTGCTGTCCAGCAGAAAAGTGGCGAGACCTTAAAGGATTTCGTCGCTCGATTTAAGGAGGCAGCGCTGGAGGTGTACAACCTGGAAGACTCTGTCGCCACCTTGGCCCTGAAGAGAGGACTTCGCCCGTCCAGATTCGCTTACTCTGGATAAGAAGCCTCCGCGTTCCTACGCCGAGCTTCTGAGCCGGGCACAGAAATACATCCGCGCTGACGAGGCAGATTCTTCCCGGAGAGACATTGACAAGAACCCCGGTAACAAACCGCCGCCTTCTGACCGCGCTGGTGCACAACCTAGGAAGCCCGAGCCTCCACGACGCTCGGATCGCCGGCCACAAGCGCTGGTTCCTAAAGAGCAGTTCACTCCCCTCATGGCCCCCATCTCCCACATCCTACTGGAGATTGAGGAGGAACCATATTTCAAGCGACCGGCTCCCTTGAAGTCCGGAGCCCCCCGCAACAAGGAGTTTTACTGCCGGTACCATCGGGACTACGGCCACGACACCGAAGACTGCCGCAATTTAAAGGCCATCGAGGAGCTGGTTCAGCAGGGCCACCTGGGCAAGTTTGTTCGAAGGGGAATCTCCCCGCGGTGGGCCCCATGGCGCCCCCAAGTCATCCGGCTGGCGTGGATAATGCCCCGACTGAAAAAACCATAGCTATGATCTCTTGGGGAACGGATGGTGGTTCGAAAAGGCCGCGCGAGGGAATAGACTCTGTAATACCTTTTTTCGGAAAGGATCTAGACGGGGTAGTTAATAAGCACGACGACAGCGTCGTAGTTTCTATGACTATAGCTAAACACCCTGTAAAAAGAATTTTAATTGATAGTGGGAGCTCTGTGGATGTCTTGAGTTACGAGGCTTTTGTTCGGATGAACTTATCAAGGTCCTTGCTTCGACCTGTTGCCACACCACTAATGGGCTTCACGGGAGACTCAGTGAACGTCGAAGGCGAAATTGCTCTCCCGGTCACGGCTGGAACTCCTCCATGTCAGAGTACAGTGGTCGTAAACTTCCTGGTGGTCCGGGTCCCGCTGGCTTATAACGCCATCTTGGGAAGACCGGGGCTGAACCTGCTGGATGCCGTGATCTCCACCAAGAGACTGTTAGTAAGGTTCCCTACCAACGAAGGGATCGGAGAAATGAAGGGGGAGCAAAGCCCACTGCCGCCCTTTATCATCTGTCGCCCAGTCCGCTGAGTGCAGAGTCAGCGACAGCCTCTGAGTCGCTCGATCCTAGGGAGTTGGGAAGAAGGGGAGAGCCGGCAGAGCACCTTCTAACCCTCCCCTTGGACGATAACCCGGCAAGGACTGTTCAGCTGGGGGCATCACTCCCGGAAGAGGCACGTCGTCAACTCCTCGCATTCCTGCGGTCCAACGCTGACGTCTTCGCATGGTCTTCTTCCGACATGCCAGGCGTCCCTGAAGAAGTAATTACCCATCGGCTTAACCTCAAGCCAGAGTGTCGGCCAATCCGACAGAAGAAGAGAAACTTCGCTCCAGACAGAAAGCTATCGACGAGGAGATCCGCAAGCTTATGGCTGCGGGCCACATTCGGGAAGTCCACTACCCTGAATGGCTAGCTAATGTGGTGTTAGTCCGCAAGGCCAACGGGAGCTGGAGAATGTGTGTAGATTTCACCGACCTCAACAAGGCGTGCCCCAAAGATAGCTTTCCACTACCTCGAATCGATCAATTGGTGGATGCTACATCCGGCCATGAGGTCCTCAGCTTCATGGATGCTTTCTCCGGATACAACCAGATCCGGATGAATCCGGAGGATGAAGAAGCTACCTTCATAACCGAAAAGGGGCTATATTGCTACAAGGTGATGCCTTTCGGGTTAAAGAACGCGGGGGCTACTTACCAGAGGCTGATGAACAAAGTCTTTGAAGGACAGATAGGGCGTAATATGGAAGTGTATGTGGATGACATGCTGACGAAAAGCGTTCGTGCCCTTGACCACATCACGGATCTGGCAGAAACTTTTGACAATCTTCGTCGATATCAGATGAAGCTGAACCCTCGCAAATGTGCATTCGGAGTAACAGCTGGGAAGTTCTTGGGTTTCATGGTGACCCGGAGAGGAATTGAAGCTAACCCGGACAAAGTCCAAGCCATCTTGGACATGAGGCCTCCCCAACAAGAAGGAAGTACAACGCTGACAGGAAGAATAGCCGCCTTAAGCCGCTTCCTATCCAAGTCCGCGAAAGGTGTTTGCCTTTCTTCAAGGCGCTTCGCAGAATCAATAAGTTCGAGTGGACCAAAGAATGCCAGGAGGCGTTCGAAGGGTTAAAGACGTTCCTATCCACCCCGCCACTGCTAGCCAAGCCGACGGGCGGAGAGGAGCTCCTTCTATACCTTGCAGCCTCTCCTGAGGCTGTTAGCTCCGTGCTAGCCCGTGTGGACACTGATGGCACACAAAGGCCAGTATACTATACAAGTAAGGTGCTTCATGATGCTGAGACTCGATACTCAAACATGGAAAAGATCATCTTTGCGTTAATCGTGTCGGCCCAGCGTCTGCGGCCATACTTCCAAGCCCACCCGATCGCAGTAATCACTGACCAGCCTCTAAAGACAATTCTAGCTCGTCCGATACTTCTGGCCGGCTGGCCAGGTGGGCCCTCAAGCTGGGGGAGTTTGATTTATCTTTCCGCCCTCGTTCGGCCATGAAGTCTCAAGTCTTGGCAGATTTCTTGGTCGAATGTACTTGGGGAACCGAGTTATCCAAAGAACTTCCGACGGACACTCAACCCTTGGAAGCCGTGACGATGAGTGGGTCCTTCACGTAGATGGGGCATCGAACTCTCAAGGGAGTGGAGCAGGCCTCATCTTGGCTAACCCGGATGGGGTGGTTACTGAGTGTGCACTTCGCTTCCTCTTCCCAGCCACTAATAACCAGGCGGAATATGAGGCTTTGTTATCCGGAGTAAGACTGGCTCGGGAACTTGGGGTGAAACGCCTTAGAGCTTTTACCGACTCCCAATTGGTTGCTGGCCAGATCACCAAGGAGTACGAGGCAAAGGATCCCATCATGGCCCGTTACTTGGACGCGGTGTTCTCAATGACTTCTCCATTCACTCACTTCAGCGTCAGCTACATTCCTCGACAAGAGAATGCTAGAGCCGACGCCCTATCCCACCTCGCTGCCTCAGCTGATGGGATGTTGGGAAAAGCTTACGTGGAGCACTTAGAAGCCCCAGCATTGATGCACCAATAGAAACTTTACCAGTGGAGCAGGAGCCTTCCTGGATGGACGCCTATGTTCAATACTTTACTGAAGGTATCCTCCCCGAAGACCCTGCCGAAGCCAGGAAGCTTAAGAGACGGGCCCCGAAGTTCTTCCTTATGGAGGGAAGGCTCTACCGAAGGTCATTCTCGTACCCTATCCTCAGGTGCGTCGGTCCTACCGACGCCAATTATATTTTGCGAGAGATACACGAGGGGATATGCGGAAGCCATCTGGGGGGCAGGGCTCTTGCATATAAAGCTCTACGTCAAGGGTATTACTGGTTGACGATGAAAGAAGACGCATCTGAACTCGTTAAAAAGTGTGACAGCTGCCAGCGTCACGCCAACGTCCAACATCAACCTGCGTCCCAGCTAACCCCTCTGGCTGCACCGTGGCCCTTCGCACAATGGGGCATGGACATCCTAGGACCTTTCCCCCTGCCTCCGGACAACGTAAGTTCCTAGTTGTAGCCGTCGATCATTTCACTAAGTGGATCGAGGCGGAAGCTCTTGCTAAGATCACGGAAGCCAAAGTGAAGTCTTTCTTCTGGAAATCTGTGGTGTGTCGGTTTGGGTTACCACACACCCTGGTTACAGACAACGGCCGACAGTTTGATAACACGGCCTTCCGAGAATTCTGCGAGGGCCTAGGAATCCGTCACCGATTCACCTCCGTAGGGCATCCCAAACCAACGGCGCAGCTGAGGTGACCAATCGCATCATCCTACAAGGGCTCCGGGCTCGGCTAGATAGCTGTAAAGGGCGCTGGGTGGAAGAACTTTCCAGTGTGTTGTGGGCCTACCATACTACGCCGCGAGCACCCACAGGGGAAACTCCCTTCAGCCTGGTCTTTGGGACCGAGGCGGTCATCCCCGTAGAAATAGGGGCTCCTAGTCCCCGGACGGAATTATACCACGAAGAAAGCAACTCCAACCAGCTAAGGGCTGATCTGGATTTGGTGGAAGAATTGCGGGATCAAGCGCATCTTCGGATGGCAGCATTCCGTCAGCGAGTGGCCAAACACTACAACTCTCGGGTGCGGCCCAAGACATTCCGGCCAGGAGACCTGGTCCTACGAAGAGCTGAAGTATCGAAGCCAACGGAAGGGGGCAAGCTGGCACCAAAATGGGAAGGACCATACCGTGTCAAAGAGGTACTCCACCATGGGCATATAAAGTTGAAGAGCTGGACGGGAAGCTGCTCCCTCGAACTTGGAATGCTGACAATTTACGACGGTACTATCAATAGAATTATCGTTATTAACTTGAATCTGTCTGATGCATGAATAATAGACATGTTCTTATTTTCTAATGAGTATGTTTAGCTAAAGACCGGATCCGCTCCGGCACTCCAAGACGGCGCCCAGTCGGCATCAAAAGACCCGCGGCATCGGCAAAAGACTCCGCTCCGGCACCAAGACCGGCGCCCAGCGTCGGCAAAAGACCGGATCCGCTCCGGCACTCCAAGACCGGCGCCCAGCGTCGGCATCAAAAGACCGGATCCGCTCCGGCACAAAGACCAACTCCGCGTTGGCACCTAAGACCGGCGCCCAGCGTCGGCAACAAAAGACCGGATCCGCTCCGGCACAAAGACCAACTCCGCGTTGGCACCTAAGACCGGCGCCCAGCTCGGCATCAAAGACCGGATCAACTAAAGACCAACTCCGTTGGCACCAAGACCGGCGCCCAGCGGGCATCAAAAGACCGGATCCGTTCCGGCAACTAAAGACCAACTCCGCGTTGGCACAAGACCGGCGCCCAGCGTCGGCAACAAAAGACCGGATCCGCTCCGGCACAAAGACCAACTCCGCGTTGGCACAAAGACCGGCGCCCAGCGTCGGCAAAAGACCGGATCCGCTCCGGCAAAAGACCAACTCCGCGTTGGCACCAAGACCGGCGCCCAGCGTCGGCATCAAAAGACCGGATCCGTCCGGCACTAAAGACCAACTCCGCGTTGGCACCAAGACCGGCGCCCAGCGTCGGCAACAGAAGACCGGATCCGCTCCGGCAACTAAAGACCAACTCCGCGTTGGCACAAGACCGGCGCCCAGCGTCGGCAACAAAGACCGGATCCGCTCCGGCACAAAGACCAACTCCGCGTTGGCACCTAAGACCGGCGCCCAGCGTCGGACCGGATCCGGCAACTAAAGACCAACTCCGCGTTGGCACCTAAGACCGGCGCCCAGCGTCGGCAACAGAAGACCGGATCCGCTCCGGCAACTAAAGACCAACTCCGCGTTGGCACTAAGACCGGCGCCCAGCGTCGGCAACAAAGACCGGATCCGCTCCGGCAACAAAGACCAACTGTGCGTCGGCGCAAAAGACCGGCGCTTACGTCAGCCGTACCAAGGACCACCGAATATCGGCCTTGCCATGCTTAGGACGGCATCATGGCTCACGGTCCTATCTAGCGTAACCTACTTATCACTGGCAGTTCACAGCGGCTCGAACAAATGAAGCTCAAGAAATTAAAATATTCATTGATGATGAAGTTTACAAAATTGCCAACAGGAAGAAAACAAAAAGCAGTTAATGGGCATCCGAAGGCGGGGTGTCATCAGGGACGTCGTCAGGCTGCAGCTCCTCGATATCTTCCAAGTCGTAAAGCTCCTGTATTTTCTTTTTGCAATCTTGGAAGCCGGCGTCATAAGCTAACGCCGCTGACTCAGCTACCTCGTCATCGAAGGCTGCGGATTTCTTATAATCCTCTATGGCATTGGCCCCCTTCTCTTCCGCCTCGGTGGCTCTTCTCTGGGCCTCCGCCACTGCCGCCTCCAGATCCGCGATTTTAATATGTGTTGGCGGGTGGCTTCCTTAGCCGCATTGTCTCGGCAAAGGCAGAGCTCATCTGAGTCTTTAGAACGCATACCTCCTCTGCTGCCATCAGTTTCTCCTCGGCCGCCGTCAGCTTCTCCTCGGCCGCTTTTTGCTTCTCTTCCGCCACCTGAGCGTTGTCCAGCTCATTGGCAGCACGGCGCTGGGCAACTTCCAGCGCGTATTCAGCTTTTTCGGCTCTAAGCCGAATAGCCTCTATCTCGCCCTTCAGGGTGGCCCGGGTGTCCTCTAGAGCCATCGCCGCCTTCTCCGCTTTGACTTGAAGGGAGACCATCTCCTCCCGCGCTTGCTCAAGGGCGGTGTCGCTCAAAGTCCAGAGATCTTTGAGGGCGACAAGGGAGTTCAAGGCCTGGAAAAAATATATATATAAAAGAAAAAGGGAAAAGAAAAGGACAATAGTGGCACAAAACTCACCCAGAGGTGCGCCACCGAGCTTCACGAAAGAAGGTAGCACACTTTCGACTTCGGAGATATTCTTGCATCTCCTCCACTGAAGCTTCCTCTATGACCCGCATAGCCCAGCGGCTATGGTTCGCCAGCAGTGACTGGAAGGAAGGATCGATAGCCTCCCTTCCCTGGGCGTCGGGCCTACAGAGGCTGATTCCGCCTCAGAACCTGCCGCCTCCGGCTCTTTAGCTGGTGGAGGCGCTTCAGCTGTCGCCCCCAGGGGGCAAGGCAGCGGCTGGAGTCGCCGCTATTGCCGCCGGAGCTTTACCCGCCTCCTTAGGCGGGGAGACGGCGTCTTCCCCTCAGGAGATAAATCAAGTAAAATAATTGGAGGAGCCGGGGCTGGAGATTCTCTCCGGGGCTTTGCTCCACCTCCTTGCCGGCCTTGGCCCCGCGTCTTCCATGACGGGTTCTTCGGCTTGGGGTTGGATTGCCTCGCCTATGCACACGGGCCCCACTGCTTTGGCCCCTGGGCCTCGACTCCCAGTGTCGGCCCTTTTGGGGCCGCCCTTCTTCAGGACCTTTGGCGCGTAGGGGCTTCACGACTTAGTTCCAGTGTCGGCCATCCCAGCGTCGGTCTCTGCCACTAACCCTCCGGCGTCGGCCCTCCTGGGAACTTTGGCAGCCCTCCCTTCGGCAGGGGATACAGTCCCCGCGGCCTTCCTCTTCTTGGCGGCCACCTGCTTTAAGCTTATGAATGTCGGCGCCATCCCTACACAAGCAAGGGATAGTTAAAAAAAAAAAAAAAAAAAAAAGAGAAGGAGAAGAGGAGAAGAGAGGCGAGTGACTAATGCTCACCCCTCGCGGGAATTAACCGGCACGTTGAAGATTCTCCTCGGCTATCAGCTTATTACACTTAGGAATGTCGGCAGTCAGAGCTGCCCAAACGCCATCCGGTCTCGTGGAAGGATGGAGGGTCCCTATTGGCGTCGATATTGGGTATCCCCCAGCTTCCACGAACCCCGCTGATGTCCGCAAAGAAGAACTTGTCCTTCCACCCTTTAACGGAGGAAGGAAGGCACAACCTAAGAATCCTATTGGACTAGGGTGAAAGACCACCACCCCGACTGTTTGCGAAGGGTATAGAAGCTGCGGAACAAGGAAATGCTAGCCTCATACCCTGCAGATGGCAGAGTACCAAAAAACCAACATAGTTCGGAAGGAATTGGGAACTAGTTGGGAGGGGTCAAGGAGTACCGATCCAGAAGATTAAGAATAAAGGGGTGGATCGGTAACCGGAGCCCGGCCTTAAAAAAGGCCCCGTACAAAGCAACCCTTCCGGAACGGGAAGAGGTTACCCTGTCGTTGGGGTGGGAACGAACAGGTGAAGGTCCGGAGGGAAGCCGTACCTGGCCCTTAGGTTTGCTATGTCCTGAGCAGACATGGGACGCAGTCCCTTCGGGGACTCCTTGGTAACCCTAGAAGGACCGGCAACCGCGGCCGGGAACGGAAGTTTGCCGCCGGCCGGACGAATCCCGGTTAGGGACGATCGACTGGTCGTGGCTCCGGTGAATGGTTAGAAGATGAGGTGGACCATTGGATGGACGGGACTCAGACTGAGAAGAATGGTGGGAACCCCCCCAGAACCAGAGATGGAGCAAGAAGGAGAAGAAGCCATGGGAACTAACCTGAGAAGAAAAACGCGAGCCAAGGACAGAGCACGGGGAGAATGAACAGAAGACAGAAACGCTGGCGGACTCAAAAGGGGGCAATGGCGGAAGAAATGGGGAAGATAGGAAGATAAGGGCAATTTGTCCATCATTACGCCATCTCGGAACACCCCTAACCGTCCGATTCAACCACGCGTCCGTCTTCAGTTGGGAGGCGTTTCGACGGCCCGCCAACGATAAGATCGAAAAGACCACCAATGTAAAAGGGGGCATTAACCTTATCGCAATGATACCGTCCGCCTTTTCGTAGCTGCCCGAGGGAAATCCTCCCTAATCCCAACAAAGCAAATGATAACGTGGAAAACCGGCCCCCTAGAGATATTCACACCCCTTTCGCGGGTAAGTAAACGCTCACCAATCTCAGGGGTGGGGGGGCATCTGATACGGCTGGCGGTTTCCCCGGGGTATTATCTTCCGCACGGTTTCGAAAGCAATGATGTGACAACAAAACCCAAGGCCCCCAGCGTCGGCCTCTAGCACCGGCCCCAGCGTCGGCCCTCAGCGTCAGCCCCCAGCGTCGGCCTCTAGCACCGGCCCCAGCGTCGGCCCTCAGCGTCAGCCCCAGCGTCGGCCTCTAGCAAGCGTCAGCCCTCAGCGTCGGCCCCAGCGTCAGCCTCTAGCACCGGCCCCAGCGTCGGCCCTCAGCGTCGGCCCCCAGCGTCGGCCCAGCGTCGGCTTCCAGCGTCGGCCCAACGGGCACCAGCGGCTAGCGTCGGTCTTCAGAGCTAGCCTCCAGCGTCGGCTTCCGGCGTCGGCCCCCAGTGTCGGCCGTCATACAAGGATGTTTTAGGCAATGGACCCCGCGATTTAAGGCCTACTGCCGAACAGCCTGTTTACCAAATCACGGGCAGGTCTCAGCCTGATCAGCAGTTACCGCTATAAGCGGCCCCTATCCCGCAACAGTCCAACAACTTACCGTTCGATGAAGCAGATTCGACGGTTCCAACAGACCAAGATATACGGGATTCCCAACAGGTATAAAGGGAGGACCCGAGCTCCATGCGAGGGGACTCTCTCTCGGAGAAAAACTTCCTACTAAAATAATTCAAAAATCATATCCCTGTTCGACGACTCACTAACTTGGGCGTCGGAGGGTCCCCGCCGGAACTACCGGCCCGGGACTTTTTGCAGGCTCCGGAAGGAAGATGGCGGTCTCTCTACGCACACAGTGGCCCTAGCCTGCCCGACGTTCATCAGACGTGATTCGGCCGCAACACTCATGATGGACCATAACTTTTGGGCTCATTCAATTTGAGTAGTTGGGGTGTCATAATGACTGATGACTTTTATGGATGAAATGTCAGGGCTGATGTCTATGAGACTTAAAGTGCTGCCACTTGTTAGAGTATTTATGAAGATGCTTACTTTTTAGTGGCATATCAGAGCTACCGATTGTTCCATCAAAGATGGATAGCTGGCTCCTTCCAGTGCATTAGGTTCGAGTCCTTATTTAAGCTTCGACCTCTTCCAATCCTCCTGAATTGGCCAACTGCCACCAATATGATCAGACTCGTAGACCACTTGAGGGTGCCCTTCTAGCCCAGGTCCACGTCATCGATACATGGGTTGATAATGTTCACCCACTCCCTGTACTGCAGCATTTTCCCAGATGATTATTTAATTAAGAGGAAAAGATCTATAAGGTTATGGGTGGCAGAAGGTTTTATCAAAGAGGGAAGGGGAGACATCTCAATGGATGAGGTGGCAGAGGATCATCTCGACCAACTTATCGGCTGGCGTAAGCTCCAAATCATGAAAAGGAGTGAATTTGGGAGGGTAAACCACTGCCAAGCTCATGATTTGATGAGAGACCAGGTTGCAGAAAGCTGATGTCATCTAGGAGCAGAGAAGCTGGGATCCGACTACTGGAGTCGGGGACACTGAGGGCTTTTGTGGGCCATCCGTAGAATGTTGGACTTGGTTACGTGGAGTCTGAAGCCGGTGTCGGGATGCCTGGAGGCTGTAGCGAGCGTCCGTGGCCGACTTGGGAGTCCACGAGTCGGGCCGCCTAGTAGATCCGTTGTGGGGGAGGTCGGTGAGAAACTGAGCCGACTTGAAAGGCCACCGAGATACTGGACCGATTTGAAAGACTGACGATGATGGGATCACCTTGGAACATGCCGTCATCGTGGCCCTTGGGGTCCACTGGCCCATCATAGAGAATTAAACAGATGATGATTTCAAGCAACCTGAGTGGATATAGATCGTGAAGCCTTTTTTTTTTAACTCGATAATGAAGTCAGAATATTGGCTGCTACAAATCAATGTGTTTTGTATGTATTGCCCTTGACTGACACCCCTCTCCTCTCGTTTCGACGACGACTCTTAACAAAGGCCTGCTACATTTAAAAATCAAACCTGAATGACGAGGACTACTGGAGAGCTTAAGTCTCCGGTTGGTGTTCCAGGTCTCTTCGGACCATTTCACACCCATACTCTTACGGTGTATATATATATATATATATATATATGCGATTCATTCATGATGGTGAGCGATTTGAGATAAGCGCAGCGGATGATCTGATGGTGTATGGGTGCCGAGGAACAGGCAGGCACCACTCTTCTTTCCAACGAAGGATCATCTAACGCCGGTCCCCCATTGGAAGAGCTTGCGTAACACGGTCATAACGAATGACGATGGAAATAACACCACCATCACAGCAGCAGCAGCAGCAGCAATAATATAATAAGACAATAACATCTTATCCTATCCGTGCACCAGTTGATGGTTCCTATAATCAATTACCACATTCCATTACGGCAGCTGCTAAGAAGAGTGCCTTTCAGATCAAGGCAAAATCACCTCACACTTCTATTATTATCATTATCATTATTGTCATATTGGGGAAGGAAATTCCCTGCCCGAATTTACCATTCCACAATTTCCCCCAAATTACAATTGAGTTTTTCATAACTGACATTGAAGGCTTACAATAAATAAAAAAGCCCTCTGTGTTTTATTATTCTAAGCCAGCGTAACACCATCAGTTAGTGCACGGCCACTGGTCTCCAAAGGCAACAGAAGCGTGGCCACCCCTGAGAGCAAGATCACGGATTCGAATAAAATAATCGCTCCAATTTGATGACAGCCATGAACCAAACCAACAGCCACCAGTGGGCAAATGATCCCACCGATTCTTCCCACTGAACTTGCAATTCCAACCCCGGTGGTCCGGACTGAGGTTGGGTACACCTGCGCAACGCAATAAGGAAGCAAAGCTCCACTAGTAATTTTCTACATAATAATAATAAGAAGAACGTGCAGCAAGAATATGAAAGGATATTTTGATTAGCCACAGAATTAGATATAGAGCAAGACAAGCTAGCGTTCACTTGACAAACGGAGGATATCAAGCAAACCCAGGCAGTTGTAGCATGGGAATGACAATAGATGATGCATTGTGTGCAGGAGATCTAATTCTAGCTAGTGGCAGCTGAAGTAGAAAGAGATGCGCTTCATCTCTTTCTCTGAAGCTTCACGCCATCTGCATCGCCCTCTATCCTCCTCATCCTTCAAATGAATTTCAAGTCAAAATCACGCCACAGTGACAGAACAGTGAAATCTCTTCATTTCATGAATTTCTTGGGAGATGTTCATTAATGTCACTGGCTTTATGAATTCAGATTGATTTACTAAAATCTGCACGCATTATCCCTCTGGCCCTTGTGCTGATAATATCAACTTTCCATGAATTGGTGCCAAAAAAAAAAAAAAAAAACAGCTTACCAGTCAAACAAATTATTGATGCAACGATGGTAGCAGTCAATGCGGATTTGGTTATCTCTGCAAACTTAGTCTTCCACTGAATTCAGGGCTCAGTGTTTGGAGATGTTTTCATGAATTTTCTTTCATTGATTTATGCATAGCTAGGACCATATCCCCTCATGCTGAATGACATTACAACAGAATGTCCATATGTAGCATCAAAAGGAATGACAAAGAACAGAATGTCCATATGTAGCATCAAAATAATAGCATTTAGAAAAGATCTTGTAAATTCCATTCACTGACCTCTGGAGCATATACATATATAATTGTGAAGCTTCCCATGATGCACGCCCGAGCACCAAACAGAAGGGTTGTTGTCAATGCTTCTTCCTGATGAATATCAGTGGAAGCAGAAAAATGCAACTTATAAAGAGCAATCCTGCCATTGAGAGCTTACGGCCAAGCCTGTCCACAATTGCAGCTGACACGAGAAGCCCAGGAACCTCTGATTAAAGGATTAAAGTAAGAACAGCACCTTGTTTGATCAAAATAATATAACAGACATGGTTCAGATGTTATTCAATAGAAAACGTGAGAATAAGTTATAGCATAAACCTACCAGAAAAGCTAGTTATAAATACATCTTTGTAGAGGTTGGCACCCTGTGTTTGGACTGAGGGCAACTCCTTCCACGAGCAATCTCCATTGTCATTGCTTAGCTCAGTGGTTAGCAAAACAATGCCATAATATGCAAAACCGTTTCCAAAGAAAACCATCCAAATGAGAATAGTTGTTCTCATCAATTTTGGTGATAAAAGCATATATAAGGCGCTGATTCCTCCCACATTAGATCCCATATCCTCATCATTGGCTGTTTCCATGTTTTGAAGTGCGATCAAATGTGTTTTTCTGATGGATCAGAATTTTCATCAAGTTTTGCTTTCCTATTAGAAGCAAGCATGCCAAGAGGGAGCGTTGCACCATTTATCTCAGCTATCATCTCTAAAACAACCATTGCATCAGCTGTTCTGCCTTTGATGCAGAGATACCTTGGCGACTCAGGCACGAAACCATAAAATAGAAGCAAAAGAAATGATGGTGCAGAGGAAAAAGCCACTAACCATCTCCAGCCCAATGATGGCATAACAGCCTGCATAAATAAATATATGCAGAGAATTGAATTCATTCTGAAATGTGAACAAAGTGTATTTCCCAGCCCCAAAACATCTTGACAGGTGGAATCATCACCAGTCACCACTGCAAGCTCTAACAAATTGAATATTTAAAATGGAGAGCCTTTTCTTTCAACAAAAATAACTGCAGGATCTTTTTCCAACCCAGACAATCCAACTCATACAGGTTTCCAGAGAAATCCTAATTTCAGATTCCTAAAAGGCAAACTAAGACACTACATGCAAACACTGAAAATTGGCATAAAAAAGGAAATATAAAACAAATCCAAGAATATCATACATCACTATAAAGCCAACCGGCTAATGCCACCATAATCTGATAGAAATAGTTAAGCATGCCATTAAAACAGTAGAAGAAAAAGTTCAAGACAGCATGCTGCTCTGATCCCAAATTGTTCACAATGGGCAGTATGCATTCAAGTCTCCAAGTCCGTACTAGCTAAGATAAACACTTCGAAAATTGAATTCGAAGTTATATCATGAGGCATGCATAAGTATCAATATATAGCTTATAAGAAGCAAGCAGAGGGACATGAAAATGACCATACCCATGCAAGAGAGGCCTCCGAAATTGAGCCAATGGTCCAAAGAATGAAAAAACAACCATCCAATAACCTCTATTTGGAGAAGGAACAAACTCCAAAACCAAGAAGCAAGAATAGGCCCACCTCCCAATCCCACACCAACAATAAAACGGACACCGATCAAGCATAGATAATTAGGCGAAAATGCACTGAGAAAACCAGCAACACTGGTAATCAGCGCTGTGAATAGAAACCCGGTCCTGCAAAAAAAGAAAAAAAAATAGTTCAAACAAAAGAGACCTGAGCATGTCAATCTACCTACAAGCAAAATTGAGGGAAATAAGTTGTCTCAGGTCTTTTTTTTTTTTTTTGAGAAAAAAAAAAATCTAACTTGAGACAGTTATAGTGTCATTTGGTCATTAGATTCAGAGGAAATGCACTTCTTAATTGATTTGGATCACATTTAGAGGATGTAGAAAATTTTGGTGCATTGGCGGAATGCATTTTGAAGCACCTATAGAACACCTAAAGTTATACTAGAAGTTCAAGTTTATAATTTAAAACTTAACTATGTGTGTATTGATAGAGATAGACTAAAAGATATGCTTTATGTCTTTACATTTTTAATGAGAATTCATTTTGAGCAATGTGTGCCATTTACTATATATATGTGCATGTGTCTAGTATTTCCAAAGAGTATTTGATCTAGTGTGTAGAGTACGGCTTACACACAGAAGACTAGATCATCGGTTCTTTTGGAATACAAGTTTATTGTTCACAGTTTTAGATGGAATTGGACACACCATCAGTAGAGCTGTAGCACAAATTTAAGTAGGTCTGTCTTGACTACGGGGAATGGTTTATTCTAACTATTTGTGCTAGTACACTTTGTGTGTATTGAACAGGACCCAGTTGAGTTGATTATTTTATACTGACTTTATAAAATAATTTAGAACTCATGAATATTATGATTACTTATGCTCTTAATCTGAATTCTATTTCTAGACACGTGTATGTAGTGTTTATTGCTTTGATTACACATAGAGTGAGATTCTATATGAGTCAATAAACTCAGTGGGTTGGGCAATAACATTATGTATATGGTGAATATTAATAGTTGAAGGAATCCACGTCCGGTTAATTTGGACTGATGATATCCCCTTGAGAAAGCTTATAAGTTTTGATCGTATCAAATCTTGCAAGTGGATTTTGAATCCGATACGTCAAATAAGTTAAGTGGATAAGTCTCAAGGATAAAACAGCCAATTAAATTATATGTCAGTATTTAAATTTAATTGGTGGATATCTGTAATCTTAACGTGGGGAGATAATAAGTATTTAATATTAAGGCTCGAAAATATAAATTCGAATATGATTAGGAGTACAATTATAATTCTTTAGTGGAATGAATTATAATTTACGTAATTAAATCCTAACCCGGGATAGGATTAGGAGATTTAATTACGTGGGAAGTCCTTTTCATATTTGCCTATTAGGTCCCTGTTGTAGCCCTATAAATACCCTCTCAATTGGTTGCTAGGGTTAACGCTTTTGAGAAAAAAGAAAAGCAAGAAACCCTAGGTCGGCCGAGAGAGATCCCACCATCTTGTGAGAGAAGCAGGTATTTCGGGAATACGGCGGAAGGCCAAAAGGTTGAGGTCGAGCAATCAAATCAAGTGTTCCAGCGTTCAAGTCTGAAGGTATAATCTTATACTCATAGATTAGAACGGTAAAAGATTTTTGCATTACTCATATACGCTATAGCCGTGATCTTGGGGGTATTCCGCGCTCCCCAACATGTATATGTTACTGCCAAGAACATTTGTAAGGTATCATAGCACATGAATAAACAATGGTAAATTTCAGAAACAGGAATAGTTGCACAATTTTTGACCTGGATGACACATGACTCCCTATTAGTATCATTATTATTTCTGCCGATAAAGTTAGAAACAAGTATGCATTCCAGACATAAAAAATAACAGGCAATAGGATAATTGAGCAAAAGTGCGGCGAATAATTGCAACAGTACATGATGAACTATATATGCAAGAGGAAGAACAATGAATTAGGACCTGCCTCCTTCCATAGTTATCTGAAACTATGCCCCAAGAGTATGCTCCGATCAGCATCCCAGCAAAAACAGCGCTCGTGATCAGGCTCTGATAGGAAGAAAGATTCCACTCCGTTTGAACAGAAGGTCCCACAAATGAGAGAAGCATCATCTCCATCGCCTCTGAGACCCAACCCATCCCTGCATAAGCAAGCGCCAGGGCTTGGAATTTCCCAAACCTCATGGACAGGAGCGCATCATCCACGGTAAACAACGTAGCGCCAACATCCGTCATCTGCCCAAAAGAATATAATAATAATAATTACACAGAAGAGACACTTACTTTGGTAGCGACAATGGATTGCATTGCTGGTGTGCTATAACTTTGTCTCTGTAAATTTTTTTTTTTTTTTTTTTTTTTCGTTTTTTTGCATGCTATGTGCGCGCCCGTGCCATGCTACACGCAAACACGCTGCAGCACCAACGATAAACGCAACAAAATCAAGTTTTTTAAACCGAGAAAAGCTATTGAAAGCCTCCATGTTTGGAATTAAATCCTTGACAAATCTATCATATGGAGTCTTCTCTGATGAGCGGTAAGCAAAATTAATTGGTAGTCAAGTATTGAAAGATGATGATGATGGTCATGATGTAGTTGGAGACCATTTGTTGAACAGAACACCAGATAATTCAGAGAAGAGCATGGATTCCATCGAAACAATTAAAGGAAAAAAAAAGACACAAGAAAATTCAGAAAGCATGGAATCCAACGAAACGATTAAAGAAAGAAAGATAGGAAAAAGAAAAAAAGGATAATCTAAAGGAGGAAAACGGAGGGGGAAGAAAAGGATGCCTATAATATTCGTTTTTGTTTCTTAAACGCCCAAAACATAAGGCAAACATATATTTTTTTTGGAAAAAAAAAAAAAAACCCATCGACTCAGAGGAGAATTAGAGAAGCAAAGGTAGATTCGATGGCGTACGTCGTGCAAATCAATTATCCTCACCGTCGTTTTGCAGGTGTTTGTTCCCGATGATGGGATTCTCTACTATTCCGTCGGTGAGTTTGCTCAGAGTTCGGGAGGCCGTCGGTGGTCGAACTCGAATGGATCTTCTGGCCGGGGATGCTTCCGCCCTCGTCGACCCTCGAAAACAGCGTATGGGAATCAAACCTATGACATCGACTTAACATTATATCGGAAAGAGTTTAGGCCAGAGAATATTCCCCTATTTACGGGATTTTTTTTTTTTCAAAAAATTAAGGAAGGGACGCAGCCAACGTTTCCAAAAGCCTTGGCAACTCCTCGCATTAATCGACGGTGCGCAGCACAGGCCGGCTCGGCTCGCCGCCTCCGTTGCCCTAAGGGCTAAGAGGTAGGTAGGCTGACCCTGCCCCAAAATTTTTAGACTTTCAAAGCCAATTTTCTGCCTCTGATTGAGAGCAGGGGCAGAGAGTTTTTAAGCGATGCAAGCATGGTCTGAAAATCAAACCTAGTCCATCGATCGAATTGATCCAATTTTATTATTAAAATTAATTTTTATGTGATCTAATAAAAATTTAAAAATTTATTGAACCGATCTAATTTTTAAATTTTTAATTTTAATAAATAAAATAAAATTAATTTCTTTAATTATTATTATTATTAATGTTGCAGTTGCATTACGCGGGCCTATGGAAAAGCATCGTGACCAAATCGGCTGATGTTTGTATATATGTTATACCGATGCGGTTTGCCAGTCAAATCCTCCAATGTCATTTGCCTATTGGATCAATTGTGCTCTTTTTTTTTTTTTTTTTTTTTATGCCCTGCTTTTCGTACAGCCAGGATAGATTGTTCACAGTATTTTGCTATTATTAGAAATATAAAATTCTCAACAATTTTATACTTATTAATTAGGTTATTAAAAATATTAAAATTATCATATTTAATTTATCTTATCACTATTAGCTTAGGTTTTCAGTATTGCTGCATCACATATTATTATATTCTTAAATTCTATTTATATTTTATTAAATATTTTTTTTTTTAGTGATTGTCTTTTTTTTTATCTTTAAATATGAAATATTTTAGTATAAAGCAGTAATTCTTAATAATATTATTTTAAAATAGTATATATTCAAAAATATAAATATTTAATATATATTATATAATATATAATATATATATATTATACATTCAATAGTATATTATATTATTTAAATATTAAAATAATGTTTATAATATAAATGATATTAGATATATATATTATTTATTTAATATGCATGAAGTCTAAAAATATTTAAAAATGTTAAATTTAATATTCATATGATATATTTATTTTATAATACTTAATTCTTAATATTGCTAAGTATATATTAATATGCAATTAAATTAAATATTATTAGATATTTTATACCGAAGTGAAGATTGTAAGCGAATATTAATAGGCTTTGATAATTTTAGATGCTCATTTTTTAAAAAATTAGGTTATCATAATTTATAATTATTAAAAATTAAATATTATTATCTAAATTGTCATGTCTAATTATTCAATATAATAATTTTAAATTATTAAAATAAAATTAGTTTGAATCAAATAATTCTTTTATATTTTAGAATATATTTGTTTTACCTACGTACGTATGAGCAAGTGATCAGCGTCTTTCAGCCGGCTGAGCATTTAATGAAAGAATGCACCACGCGACGTGAGCAGAAAAATACAGTGTGCTGGTTGGTGCCTTAAAATAAAAGGGTAACTTTTGTGGCTGATTGAGAAAAGAAACACCCTATTTATTTTTAAGGTCACATGGCCCTCTGGTTTCGTGGACATAAAGTCTTTCCATATGTTGTTGACCCCTTTGAAAATTTATTAAGATTTAAGAGCTGGCCTGGCACCATGCGATGCGCCATCAAGACTTCCTTCTTATATTGTCTTGAGCATTAAAAGATATATATATATATATATAGGTCCCATGAAAATAGACTCCAAAGGAGGAATCATTAATTCTTTTATGTTCTTTTGTTTTACAAACCTCTCCCACCCCACCATCGCTTTTCCGTTGCTGTTGTTAACTGTTGTTTAGAGACATCACGTCACCTGATTTGGACCGTAACAAGGCGCCTAGCTGCATATTTGCGCACTGATACTTTTTCTAAAATACTTCTAATGGGGCTTAATTTGTATCATGTAGCAGCAGCACATAGACGTTCAATTCATGTACCTTTTTTATAATTCTATGCACCAACCTTTTTTTAGTCACCTTATGTAGCAGGACATCCCTTAATTTGTTTCAAGACTTATTGATGACGTTTTTTTTTAAAAAAAAATTGTTTTACAATAGGTGCTGTTAAATTATTTGGAGAAGCTTTTTTTAATTTTTTTTCTTCCATTTTCTCTAGGATGGTGTTCTAAAACTATTATATGATTAATTACCTGTTGGGTTCCAGGGTATATATGTTTCATATATATTTTTTAATGAAATAAAATGGAGTGATATATATACGCAATATCACTCCATTTTATTTTATTAAAAAAATACATGAAAATGAAATTGCTTTTTTGCAGCTGGATCATGCTCAAATGGAAATGGTTAGAAAGAAGCAATGATCATTTATTTATGCATGGCAGTTTGAGAAGGATAAAATTATCAAAACATATATAATTGATGATGGGTCGATTGATGACAGCTGTATGTTGTGCCTGCCATTCTTGCTAGATTTGCCACCACTTATAATGTCATGAATTAGTCCCCTATAGGGTAGGTTATAATGTATCAATTTCTATTATATGTTTGGTTGATGTTAAGCTAATTAAGCTAGCTCGCAAAATCATGTGAGCCCAAGTTGCGCCATTGGCCACCCAACTTGTTTTCAATGGTTAGCATGGTGGCACAAATTTAGGAGATAAAGCAATAACAAATTAAGCTATTGCCGTAAAGTTCAGGATAAAGAAAGAAGCCGTGAACCTCTTGGTCGGGGATCGTAGGACTCAGCTGCTATATATTGATGGTGACGGCAACGAGGGACTCGTGGGTGGGAGGGAGGAGAGAAAAAAACAGAAAGATTTTTTTTTTAAAAAAAAAGGGAGAAAAAAAATTAAGATATATACTCATACTGCTGCAACTCGATCATGCCACGGAACGATAGTCGACCCATAACAAAATAGTCTTGAATTAAAGTATAATAAGTAACATAATTTATAATGCAATCAAAGTTGCAGCCATTCAAATAAGTGGGCTAGCTTGCTCTCAATAGTTTGAGCTCCAAGAGGCTTCCTTTAAAAGGACTCAATCTAAACAAACGGTTAATGACTAGAGCTGCCTGATGTCAAGAGATGATAGAAAACAAACGGGGTTAATGATGAGTAGAGTTGGGGAGGTCCCCCCAT
This sequence comes from Calamus simplicifolius, assembly GCA_900491605.1. NCBI lineage: Eukaryota > Viridiplantae > Streptophyta > Magnoliopsida > Arecales > Arecaceae > Calamus > Calamus simplicifolius. The sequence goes on along the minus strand of UESW01001607.1, from coordinate 580,589 downwards.
GATGGATGGCCCTTAATTCCATGGGAGGGTAAAGTTTGGCAACAACCCCATGAGGAAAGGCTGGGTGCTTGCTTGTACATCCATCAAATTTCGAACACTATATTTGATCCCACGGGACCTCCCATATATACTATCATGATCTAATTCCTCCTCCAACTCTTCCATCGAGGATTAGTTTGCATCCATGGAACCATCACCATCATCAAGACACTACTACAAAAAGTTAAATAGAGTACGGTAGGTTTTAGGACAAAGACTACATTTTTTTGTACAAAATATAGTCTAATATTTTATACTACGGTTTCATAATTTATCATAAATTAAAAGACTACATCTTTTATTAAAACATAGTCTTATATTATCTTATATATAAAAAGACTAGTTTACGTTTTAATTAAGACGTAGTCTTATATTATCTTATAATATAAAAAGATTACATTTTTAATTAAGACATAGTCTTATATTATCTATAATATAAAAAGACTATATTTTTTAATTAAAACATAGTCTTATATTATCTTATAATATAAAAAAGACTACTTTTAATATCTTATAATATAAATAGACTATATTTTAATTAAGATATAGTCTAATATAAAACTAAAAATTTATCTTTTTTTTCTTCTAATCCACTTCCTCTTTTCCTAAACGAAACCCTCGCGATACCCAAAATCAAATTTCTTTCTTCCATCCATAGTTTTGTTCTAGATTAGGGTTTCGTTTGCGGAACTCTACCGACTATCATGCAGAATTAAGGTTGAGGAAACTCCACTACCATCAGTGTTTCGTTTATAAAGACTCCACCACCAGGCGAGATTAGGGTTTTGTTTGTTGTCTCTTTATCAGGCTGAGATTCAACTGCAGGTAATCTTTCATTTTTTTAATCCAAAGATTGATTGAGGGAGAGAGAGAGAGGGTGAGAGGGCGGTGTCAGTGTGGGAGAGGGTCGTCGGATGGCCTTCTCGGCTCTGGTTTTGCTCGGGCCCGACAGCATGCCCGTTGGCTCAATAGTCCCCATCAGCATCCGTACGGTGTCTGATGGGGTTGCCGAAGAAGGCCGACCGTGCTGCCACTCAAGAAGAAGGATTGTTACGGAAGCAAAACCGGCTCCCACGTTTGGCTTGGGCTCGGGCTATGGGTGACAGCCCCCATCGGTGTCCATACGGCATCCGATGGAGTTTGGTCAGCTAAAGGAGGCAGCGAAGGAGGGTGGTCGGAAGGTGGGTGTCATCCCGAAAGTGTATGGAGTGGATGGGCTGGATCAGAGATCATGCAGCAATCTTGCTTTCCAAGGTCGTGACTTTCTTTATTTTAATCCGATTTTGTTGTGCTAAGTTTTGGTTTTCGTTCAAGAAGATGATATTTTTTTTTTTTTTTCTTTTTTTGTTATCTGGCATTGTGTTCGTTGAGTTCTGATGTTGATTTGTGATCGCTAGAGTGCGGGCGGTGGAGAAGAAAACGAGAAGGTTCATCCATCTTCTTCCTCTCGGATCCGAAAAAGGAAGGGGAAGAAGGGACCTTTGGGTCTAGTTCTCCTTTTGATCTCTCGCTGGTAATCTTCTATCCCATCATTCGATTTCTTTTAACTCTTCGATTTGTCTTGCAGTGAATTCTTGATTCATTTTTCTACGGACTGTTATTCCAAAGAATCTTAAGTTTTATGAATGTTTATATCTCGGATTTATAGCTGATAAATGATGAGTTCTTCTTGGATCCTGCTATCTCGATGCCAAAATGGGTAGTTCATGGATCTGTTTTTGATTTTGGATTGTTATGGTGAGGATTTTGGATTTCCTTTCTTTTGTTTTTGTCTCTACTTGTTTGTATAACTCTTTTGGAGTGTTGCCGCGAAATCTATTCTCCGACTCGGGTGCTGTTGGGGCTTCGAATCCGGACTCGACTCCTGACCAGGACCTGCAAAACAGTCCTCGAGCAGAGGGCGGTTTTGGAGGGTGCCCTCTGCGGAAGACCCTCCGACGCCCAAGTCAGTGGAGATTCACAGTAAGCAGACAATGGGGAGAAGGATCCCTGAGGAAGAGTTCCTCTAAGGGTGGTGCTAGGAGCTCTGTCTGAGCTCTAATGGAATTTTACTGAGAGTGAGAGTGAGTGGAAGAGAGGCGTCTTGAGTATGCAGAATGCCATACCTAAGGGGATCTGAGGCTATGATATTTATAGGTGATCACCTTATTCCTTGGGCACGTCACAGAGGGTCTGAAAGTTGTTGGGATTCGAAATTGATTCGAATCAGGCTGTTACAGGGCCGGTAGGATCCGTATCCGATTGGTTAGAGGATCAACGGCCAGGAAGAGCAGACGGTGCTTCAAGATTCAATGACTAGATAGGCTCTAAGCCATTTCTGGTAGTGTAGGCATGATTTCCTATTTGAAATCTTGTTAATTTAAGTGTATTCCACAGAGGCGCTTGAGTACCTTGGTTAGGCCGAGGTATAGAAGATGGCTGAATCTGCCGAAGTATGATGAGACTCAATTTACCGAGGTATGGGATAATTCGGCCTTCTTGAGACACAGAATGGCTCGGCTATCCGAGGTATGGAATAGCTTGGCCTTCTTGAGACACAGAATGGCTCGGCTATCCAAGGTATAATGAGGCCCGGCCTACCAAAGCACAGGATGGCTCGGTGGCGATAGCTCGGCCTGTGGGGGCATGATAATAGCTCGATCAGCCGAGGTATAATAATAGCTCGGCCAACTGATAACAGCTCGATCAGCCAAGGTATAATAATAGCTCGGCCAACTGTTACACGAAAGCAGTTTGGAGGGGGTAGCCTACTCATTGCTGCCTTTCGAATGTGACAGCTATGCGACAGGGTGTATGGGCTAGCCTTAGCTCGATGTCTTGGATTGCACGAACATTAATGCAATGATATTTTTACCTCTCACATGCCCCCCTCCCTAGTCTGAAGTGTAACTTCAGATTTAGGGAGTAGAGTCTAGAATAATCCTACCCAGAAGGATTTGAAAAGGCGCAACGATGGCTCCGAAACTAATGGGCCGTCAATTCGCTATCATTAATTGCTATTGCACGAAGAGGAAACTCTTCGGATTCTGTGAGCGGCGATTGGGGGAGTCTCGCGTGGTAGAGTCTTCGCGTTTACGACACCTATTGCGGGAGCCTTAACGCTTAAGGCAACTTTCCGAAGCGCTATTTAAAAGGGGAGAAAGGAGGCCAGGGCGGCGTCCTTCCCGCAATACTCTTTCGTTCCTTCCATAGAGACCCTTCTCTTTTCTCTCTTTCCCTCTCCATAGATTTGCCTGTGTTTCATTCCTTTACTATAGAACATGAAGGGCCCACACGATGTGGTTTCGGATATAACTTTGGCGGATCTGGAACCGATACACCGCCATTACAGAGTTCCTCAGGATGTCATCCTATGGCTCCCAAAGGCCGATGATAGGGTAACATCGGAGCCAGGGGCTGGAGTGTTCTGCTACGAGGAAAGCTTGAGGGCAGGCCTTAGGTTTCCTCTTTATCCGCTGGTGCAGGAGGTGATGAGGTTTTATAACATATGCCCCATCATAGTAGCTCCAAATAGTTGGCGCAATCTCATCGGATTTATCTCGATGTGCAGCCGTGTTGGGGTAACCACAACCCTTCCAATATTCCGGGTGTGCTACAACTTAGTTTCTGGGAGGGCCTTGATTGGCCTTACATTGGCCCCCGAAATCTTTTAAGATGATCACAGATAATCCGTCGTCGATAAAAGAGTGAAAATCTCAATTTTTTATAGTTGAAGAGAACATCGGTTCGGATTTTTCTTAGGTGTGGGAGCATTATGTGAAGGATCCAGAGGCGCACCTGGAGTTATCTGAGTGGAGAAGAAGGATTTGATCACCTTGCGTAGCAGTTGAGTACTTCTGGCCAGCGCCCTTCTATCAGAGGATGCCCTTTTTGCTGCTGGATTGAGTCCTATCGACCCTCGTGGTAAGCCTTATTTTGCAATCAATGTGCTAAGGTAATTTTAATTTTGATTTTTGCACGATTTAATCGATGAATCGCATTGTGCATGTAGCCGAAAGGTCAGCATTTGTAGGCCAAATGAGAGAGGAACTGGGCAAACGCCACAGGAGGTCCAGTTCCAGTGACAAGCACAGGCCGAGAAGAGGTCTTGCCACTCTGGCTCCCATTCTAGGGGGCCTAGGAAGGATGGCGCTGGCCGCCGTCCCTCGTCGCCGCGGGACGAAAGTGTTGAAGTACGGCGGCGATTTGCGAACCTTCGGTGCCGGAGGAAGGTCTGTTATTGGGGGAGATCAGGCTACCGAGGGGATTCTGAGGAGGCTAACGGAGTCCCCCCCCCACAAATAGTTGTTTTGTCAGATGATGGCGAGGGAGTAGCGCCAGCTCTATTGGAGGCCGACAGTCCTGAAATGCCACAGGTAGACGTGGGAACGATCCCTGCTTCAATTGAGGCAGGAGAAATGGTTGTGGCTGCCGAAGCTCAGTCTGGGCTACCCATTGGAGAGTCGGCGGAGACAGAAGGGGAAATCGAACCGATTGAACGGTGATTGAGCTTCATAGAACGTCTCCCATCGGAAGGCCCTCCGTCGAAGCACTGAAGGCCCCAAGAGAAACTGAGGCTCTAGAGGAGTCCGCCGGGGGCAAAGAAATGTCTGAAGAGGAAGGAGGATCGCCGAGCGAAGGGAATGCCCAAGTTGGGGCTCCCCTCGTCGGAGCTGAAGCACCCGAGGCTCCTTAGATGAGGGCCTTGGTGGAGGATTAGCCGGATGATGGCTCCAAAGGCCGCAACTTCCCAGATCAGCCCTTCGGGAGTGGACTTTCTCTCACACGACCCGAAGGTGGATGACATATTCGCTGCCTTAATGCGGTCTGTGTTCCATAGGGGAGAGAGTTCCTCGGCGGGAGGATACGATCCGGTGGATCTCGTTAATGCGGCCTTCAGGTATACTGGGGTGCCGAATGAAACTTTCCTCCTCACCAAGATCGATAACCTTGCCCTCACGAAGATTGCCTCGGATTATGCCTCTCGGGTAAGTCGTTATACCGAAACAAAAGTTTTAGTCGGTTAGTTCGATCGCGTTTTCTCACATGCAATTTTTCCGCAGAATGCTTTGATTATGAGGGCGTTAAAATGGCGTTTGTACTTGGCCATCGAAGCTTGGGCTCAAGCCCGGAGAGAAATCGATTGCCTCAAGGAGAGGGTGGACTCGACAACCACTCTTTCTCGATCCCTGGCGACCTCCCAAAAGGAGCTTGAGAGGATGGGTAAGTCTCTTTTGGCTCCAAGAGAGAGGGCTTCTCAGCTTGCTGTACAGGTCAATGAGCTTCAGGGCTTCCATGAGCAATCAGACAAGGCCCGCTTGGAGCTGTCGCAGATTCAATCTCAGCATGCTGAGGAGATAGAGGATATGCAGAAATGCTTCGACAAAAGGTGGATGAGATGAGGGCTAGGACGGATAAAAGGCTTGCTGATGAGGAATGTAGGTTCCAAAGGCAGCAGGAACAAATTACTGACTTAAGCAAGAAATTGGGCGACAGTGAAGATCGGGTTAAATGGCAGCAAGGTCAAATTGCCAAGTTGACTGCCGACCTTGCCCAGTCTTGCCTGGAGAATGAGGGTAAACAATCGCGGATTAATAGTCTTAAGATTAGGCTCTAGTAGGTGGAGACCGACAAATCAAAAGCTCTCGATAAGGTTCGTGGGTTGAACACGAAAATGACTAAACGGGAGGAAGAGGTATGTTATCTCCTACTATTTTTCATTTTGGCTTTTCGACTTTTGCCTTACTCGGCCCTTTGTCTGTAGGTGAGCAAAATGGGGCTTGAGTTTTAGGAGCGGCTGAGGGCCTTCGGAGAGGAAATGGCCTCGAGCCACCGAAGGAACTCCGAACTAGAGAAGCAATTGGCTGAAGCAAACGCACAGACCTCATTGGCGGTGGAGGAATACAAAAACTCTGCTCAATTTACCGAGGAGCATAGGGCGCCTGTGCCGATGCATTTCGGTTCGGCGAGGAGGAAACGCGAGCTAAAATCTCTTAGGCCTATCCTGAGTTGGACTTGTCCTTTTTAGAAGCCGAGCATTACGAGACTCGTACCCTGGGGACCGAGGAAACCGAGTATGAGGAGATCTCGGATGTTGATCTCGAGGCTATTTTGGGCATTGACGCGGCTGCCGAGGTATCTCAACGAAGCACTTTCGAAGAGGGCGAACCGAGTCATGCCTTCCAGGTGCTGCTGCAGGAGATGCTGGGTCTGACCCTAAACTTTGATTTTCCAAGGCTATCATATGTATTTTCTGCTTCTTTTCTTTTGTAGTTCGATCAATAATCAATGAATGAACCTTTTGTTTTCACCTTGTCGCCTTGGCTGTCGTCTTTTCTTAAGCAATTGATTATGTGCATTCGGCGATTTTCCCTTTGCCTATAACAACCCGTATCCCACAACTAGGTTGCCTTTGGCATCTTTTAATCAGGCACCCCACTCAGCCGACTCTGGGCCGAATTTCGCCGAGGAATGTCCTTTCAGGCTTATTCGAAATAGCTCTTCCTAATAGGAGTTGGGATAACTCGGCTAGGGTTGAGGTAAAGTAAATGATTTGTCCGGGCTAAAGAAAAGGTACCTCGGGCCGAGGTTCCCTAGCTCGAAGCGCAGGTTCGGGGGTAGGGAATATAGCTCCAGGTGACATGATCCGAATGGAGGAAGTTTGGTCCCGAGAAAGGGGGCGTATCCCGAGCACCTCACTGTTATTAATGATCCTCTTCGACGAGGGGGCGGAACTCTTCGTTTCCCGCGAGCGCCTACTGTGGCATGACACATGGTGTGTTTCGCGGCAATAGTGTTGGAATTGATGGCTCGGGCGATCGGGATACTTGCCAGGAGTAGTTTAAAAAATGGATGGGGGAATGCCATCGTTAATCACCTTTTCAGCTGATCTTCTAAAATTTTGGATACTGAGATGGCTTATGGAGGTGAGGGGCGATCGACTAAAGCTCCAAGCAGCGACACCAATGGCCGTAGGGGACCCCATAGGAGCTGCACTACAGTAACCGTTGTGGGGAGGTCTTGGCGTCACTGTTCGCAGACCGCGAGCGACTCTAGAGGGTGGCCGAGCAATATCTGGCTGTTTTCATGAGAGAGAACGAGCTCCTTCGTCGGGCCAACAGCCGGCTGGAGGGGCAAGTAGCGTCCCTCCAGCGATAGATTGCCGAGTTAGCTCTGCGGCGTGGGGGGAGCTCGGCAGCGCCCAGAGAAGATGGCAAGCCCCAGTGAGGGCTCGTGTGTCCTTTTCTTTTCTTTTTGTTTTTCCTTTTATGATGAATGAAAAAAGAGTTTTCGCAACTTTCGTGTTTGCTGCCATCTTTGAAATGTTTGTTCTTATCATGTGAGTCTTACGAACGAACCACCCCCTTGGGGGGACCTCTGGTGATCTTGATGAGACTAAGGTATGGTGTCCCCGTTTTAGCCGAGGTAAGGGGAATTTCACAAGTTCCAGTCGGAGTGTAGTACATCGCTCGATTTTGTCGAAACATAACAAGTGTCTCGTTAGCGCCGGGGCGAGAGTTGCTATCTTGGTTTGGACCGGGGGATAAGGGAACGTTCGGTTTTTCCCAAATAAGGAGACTATATCGGCTTTGAGCCGAAGCAAAAAGCGATGTCTTGGTTTAGGCTGAAATATAGCAAATGGCTCGGCTTCGGGCTGAAGCATAGAATAGTTCAGCTAGATCCCCGATAAGTGTCTTGGTCGAAACCGAGGTCAGGCAGATAATTCTGTCAATCCGAAACAGGAAATGGTTCGGTGTGATATGGCCGAAAACTGCGCGAGCACCTTGGTGGATGGTCCTTCTATGAGAAATCATTTCATTTTCTGCCCGGGCTGACGAGACGGATTTGTGATTCGCCAAAGGATGCTTTGTTTTTTGCATAAGGCATTTATCCTGTTGGCCTTTTCCAATGCGGGCCTTTTTAATGTACAAGGTAAGCATTCGATCGCCATTGGAGGGCATTGTTTTCACAAGGTGATTTCCCAGGCCTGTTCATATCCCAAGGACCGACGTACGATTTCCTACATTTAAGGCTCTTGATTCGAGGTCAGAGGAAATCTTTTGTCTTGCGTCATGGCCTGGGAAATGCGTTCGACGCACTTTGGAAAGCGCTCTTTTACCCTGAACCGTCACGTGGTAGCGGGGCCAGGGCGTTTTGAATCCCGGGGTTTTCTGCTTTAATGGCTGCCTGGTCCATTTGCCTATAAAATGGGGAGAGCGGGCCGTGTTAGGCTATCTCCCAAGACTCTCCTTGACCGGCAAGGGTTTTCATGGCGTCTGTTTCATTGAAGTTGAAAGTGGAGAGTTCGAGCCTTCTTTTTGAAGGCTGGCTCGCCCCAGATAGCTGGGGTGATGGGGAAGCTGCTGAAGAGAGGTCAGTCTCAAGGGAGGAATTTGGAGATCATATGAGAGCGCATGGGAGGTCTGCAGAGATCATATGGGGAGCGCACGCATGCGCTCCCTGTGTGTCTTTCGTCACTTGCCATGGGGACCATCGGAAATGCAAAGCATGCATATCTCCATGGTAAGGACGACTTTTCCTTCTTCCTCGGGCTGGATTCCTCAGTTCATCCGACCAGAGAATCTTTCGCCATGTGAAGAGGGTGGAGAGAGTATGGGCTTGCTGGTCCCCTGCCTTTCACAATCGGGCAGTGACCCATAGCCCAGCATCCCGCTTAGGGGGAATGTCTCCCTAGCATCGGCATCCATAGGTCTTCACCCCATTTTGGATCCTTAACTCATCCAGGGGACCCGTGGATGGCCAATCTTTGCTCTTTGGCATTAACCAGTGGTTCAGCCGAGCTGTATGGTTTCTCTGATCATTATTAACCGAAGTTGATCGAAGTTGCTCGGCCGAGCTTTTTATTTGTTTTTATTCCTGTGCCATGATGCACTTGTAATACCTCTCAAGAGGTTGTAATTTTCATTAATAAAGAAAGTATTTTCTTTCCTTTTTAAATACTCATGTCTTTTCTAGCATGGTTGTATTGAGAGTTTCCCTACGCTTTCCGTAGTGTATTTTACTTGTTTCCAGTAGCGATTTTAGCTACTTTGCTTTGGATGATCATTTCAGCGATATTTGGTCTCCTGTGGAGGAAGCAGTCACCTCTGTTTAGGTCAGAGGGAGGCCTGGGCGGCCTTGGCCACATTCAAGAAATAAATCGCATGATATCGCTAATGGGCAGGAAGAAGTCACTACCTCTACCGAAGTATAATAGGATGTTTCGTCATCTTAGACATCTGAGAAGTCACTCGATTCGACCGAGGCTTTAGATAATATTTTAGGTATGGAGATATCACTTGGTTTGTCTGAGGCTCTAGATCATTCGGAGATACATCACTTGGTTGTGCCGGAGCTTCATATTATTCAGAGATATATCACTCGGTTTGGCGATGATTCATTCATTCAGAGATATATCACTCAGTTTGGCCGAAGATTCATATCATTCGGAGATATATCACTCGTTGTAGCCGAGGCTCCAAAATGTATCACTCGGCTGTAGCCGAGGCTTCAAGATTATATTTTACTTGGCGCTGCCAAGGTATGGAGTCCTCCCAGCCAAGCTGGGATATATTTTACTTGGCGCAGCCAAGGTCGAGATCGCAGGATTTATAAAGATTATATTTACTTGGCGTCTAAGGTATGGAGTCCTCCAGCCCAGCTGGGATATATTTTACTTGGCGCGGCCAAGGTCCGAAGATCGCTCGGCCCGGCCGAGGATTTATAAAGATTATATTTTACTTGTGCTGCCAAGGTACGGAGTCCTCCCAGCCAGCTGGGATATTTTTACTTGGCACGGCCAAGGTTCGGAGATCGCTTGGGCGCGGCCAGCCCAGGGGAAGGTTCGCTCGCCCGCCGAGGATTTATAAAGATTATATTTTACTTGGCGCCAAGCCAAGGTATGGAGTCCTCGCTCAGCTTGGCGCAAGGTACGGAGTCCTTGGGATATATTTTACTTGAAGGTCCGGAGATCGCTCGGCCCGTCCGAGGATTTATATTATACTTGGCGACCAAGCTCTCCTCGCTCATCGCCTTTCCTTGAGATATATTTTACTTTTACTTGTTACCCTTTTATAAACCAAGGTTCGCTTTTATACGGCCTGCTTCTTGTTGTAGCTTTCAAGGAGAGTTATAAGAATTTTGCAGGCCTTTTAAAAACCAAACTTAATTAATGAACAAAAAATTAGGTTAGCAAGAGGTACTTTTATTGATGATATGCACGAAGATTATCCGAGTTCCACGTCCGAGGAATAGATTTCCGTTTAGGCTGTAGGTACCGGGCGATGACTTCCGCCACTTAATAGGGGCCTTCCCAGTTCGGGGACAGCTTTCCTTGTTTCGTTGGTTTGGAGATAGATGCCTTTCGGAGGACAAGATCGCGGGCGAGAAAGATTTCCCCTTGACTCTGGAGGCATGATAGCGAGCCACTCTCTGCTGGTAGGCAGCTACTTTGATCCGCGCTTTCTCTCTGATCTCCTCCAGTAGGTCGAGGTTGGCGCGGAGTTGCTCGTCATTAGACTCCTCCGAATAACCTTCCACGCGAGGGGAAGGGAGCCCAACCTCCACAGGAATGACAGCTTCCGTGCCGAAGGTCATTTTGAAAGGAGTTTGGCCCGTGGGCATCCTCTCGGTGGTTTGGTAAGCCCATAGCACGTGGTGGAGCTCTTCCGCCCACTTGCCTCGTGCTCAATTAAGACGAGCCTTGATTCCTTGCAAGAGGGTTCGGTTGGTTACCTCGGCTTCTCCATTAGCTTGGGGATGTCCCACCGATGTGAGGCGATGAACGATGCCATGATCCTCGCAGAATTTCCAAAACTTGGGATTATCAAATTGCTTCCCATTGTCGGTGATGATTGTGTGGGGAAGACCGAAATGACAAATGATGGACCTCCAGACAAAATCTTTAGCCCGAGCCTCGGTAATCTGGGCGACTGTGTTGATTCAATTATTAATTTTGATGATAAACAAAACTATTTGAGTATAACTCATGAAATTACTAATGATTTTGATTAAATGTTTCAGTTTATAACTTGTTTAAATGATCAAAATCTTGAGAGAAATCAAGTTCAGAGCTCAATTCTAATGTCAAGGCAAGATTGCAGACATTAGAGTCGACACCTAGAATCACAGAGTCGACTCCGAAAAATGGCACGGACTAGAGTCGACACCTAGAACCTGTAGAGTCGACTCCAGTAGAAAAATAGAAAGATGGTTTTTCAGGTCTCAAATTAGAGTCGACACCTGAGAAGTTAGAGTCGACTCCAGAAGCAAAATGTGTCGACTCTAGAAAAGTTAGAGCAGACTTCAATCAGACTGTTTGGGGATTTCAAGTTAGAGTCGACCCCAGAAAAGTTAGAGCCGACTCCAGATTGTCAGAAACGACTTTCAGTGTGTCAGAACATCTCTAAACCTTCTTTTTACTTTAAATCTCAACGGCTATACCTTATTTGTTCCTAGCTTTTCTTCCATTTTGATTCTAATGGATAGTTTTCATCTATTCTTAGTATTAGAAGGATCTATAAAAGCATGATGGATGTGACCGTTTAGAAAAAGAAAAATAAGAAAAATAGAAAGAAAAAAGAGAAAAATCTAAGAGAAAATCAGAGGAAAAAATCAAAGGAAAGATCGTATTGTTTATTTGAAAGAAAAGAGAGAAATCCCTAGTCTTCACCCCTTTATTTTTGAGGAGATTTCTAGTTTGAAGAAGCAAACGAGCAAGCCCTAGTTTCTGTTCTTCAACTATTCTTCTGAGCTTCAAGAGAATACTCAAGAAAGATCCATTCAAAATCAAGAAAGAGGAGAAGAATCAAACCATAGAGATCTACAAATCAGCTTTTATTTCTATCTCTTTGTTTGATTAGTTAACTTGTCTATTGCTGATTTAAGGAGCAGTTATTGTATCAAACATTCTTATTCTTCTTGTGAACTGAGTCAATCAGGTGATTGAATCAGTTGAGGCAGTTTGCCTTGAGCAAATAGTTGCTTGTGTGTAAGGTTTTGTGCTGGTGAACCTTGGAAACCAGCTGGGTTCGTTGTGCACCCAGGAAAACAACAAGTTTGAGTTGTGATCTTGTAAAACAACTCTGCTGTAATCTAGGTTGATTATAGTGTGGACCCAAGTGAACTTGGGAGTGGACGTAGGTGTTGGTACACCGAACCACTATAAAATTTCTGTGTTTGCCGTGCTGTCTCTTTATCTCTTCCTCTTCATCTTCTTCTTGCATATTTGTCTTAACTATTGCATATCTTGATTTATTTAAGTTATTTTTCAAAAGGTTTAAATTTTTTAAAGAACCCAATTCACCCCCCCCCTCTTGGGTTGCTATCTGGGCCAACAATTGGTATCAGAGCTAGTGCTCATTTTTTGATCTAACGATCAAGAGCTAAAGATCCAAATGGCAACTCAAGTTGGTCATTTTCTGAAGGTCATTCTACGAATAGACCTCCTTATTTAATGGTTCAAATTATTCTTATTGGAAAGCTAGAATGAGAATATTCATTCAAGCACTTGACTATGATCTATGGAGTGTTATAATCAATGGACCTAGTACACCCACACACTTAATGGCATGGTTGTTCCTAAGCCCGAAAGGGATGGAATGATAATGATAGGAAATGGCACAACTAAATGCTAAAGCCATGAATGTTTTGTATTGTTCTTTAGATGCAAATGAATTTAATCGAATCTTTTGTATTCCGCAAAGAAATTTGGGATAGATTAGAGGTTACCCATGAGGGAACCAATCAAGTAAAGGAATCAAGATTAATATTCTTGTTCATAAATATGAATTGTTTAGCATGGAACAATCTGAAACCATCACATGCATGTTTACTAGATTTACTGATATTGTAATGGTTTAAAAAGTCTTGGTAAACTTATACTAACTCTGATCTTGTTCGAAAATTCTTAGGTCTTTACCAGGACATGGGAAGCAAAGTGACTGCAATCAAGAAGCAAAAGATCTCAACACTTTACCTTAGAAGAGCTTCTGGGATCCTTATGACTCATGAGCTTCAATGAAGCAACATGTTGAGGATGAGTCAAAGAAGAAAAGAATGGCAAAAGAAAAGGAAGAGATGAAGAAGATGATGATGATGAGGACATGCCACAAGAAAATTCAAGAGATTTATGAAGAAGAAGAAATTTGAAAAGAAGAAAGGAAAGATGAGGACAAAGGAAAAGAAAGGAAAAATTTGCTTTGAATGTAAGAAACCGGGGCATTTAAATCTGAATGTCCACAACTAAAAAGGCCTAAAAAAAAAGAAGGCAATGTGGCACTGGAGTGACGAAAGCTTCTTCCGAAGAAGAAGAAAAAAAGAAGTTGCAATCTTTGCTTCATGGCGGACAATGATGAGGTAAGTCCAAGTTTTCTAGATGAATTTACATTTGATGAATTATAGTGCTTTTTATGAATTAATTGATGATTTGCAAATTGAAAAAATTAAAGATTTGAAGAATCAAATGCAAAATCTATCTTTAGAAAATGAAAAGCATATTGTAGAAAATTAATTTATAAAGAAAAAAAAAAATTTGAAAAGAAGTTGATAAATTAAAATTGTTGATAAATTTACCTTAAGCTCATCAAACTAAATATGATTTTGGATAGTCAAAAGGCTTTTTTGACAAAGCCGGATTAGGGTATAACACTTAAAAACAAAAATCTTGAAAAATATTTTGTAATGCTGAAAAAGTAATATTACTTGTTTTAAATGTAAAAAAGGACATAAATCTTAAATGTAAAACTTAAAAATTAAAAGAAAGAAATGGGTTCCGAAAGGAACAATTTTATTGCTACTAACCATGAAGGACCCAGAAAGCTTGGGTACCTAAACATAAAGTTGATTATTTTGCAGGAATGTCTTGTAGCCAAAAGATCAAAAGAAAGTGGTATCTTGATAGTGGCTGCTCAAGACATATGACGGGTGACAAAGATGAATTCATCACCCTTGAAGAAAAAAGGTGGAGTTGTTACATTTGGCGATAATGGTAAAGGTCAAATTATGGGCCTTGGTAAATTCAATAACTCCATCTACATTTAATAATGTACTTTATGTTGATGGTTTAAAGCATAATTAATTAGTATAAGCCAATTATGTGATAAAGGTTTAAAGTTTCATTTGAAATCTTCTATTTGCACTGTAACTAATCCCATTGATAATAGCATTGTTTTTTGGAAATAGAATGGCAATGTATACTTGATTGATTTAGAAAATATCTAAGTAATCATTGCTTAATTGCTGAAATGCTAATATAATGAGATTGGTTGGTTGTGGCATCGTAGATTAGGTCATGCAAGCACACACCTTATTTCAAAACTAATTAAATGGATTTAGTTAAAGGTTTACCTAAATTAGATTTTGAAAATAACAAAATATGTGATGCATGTCAATTTGGAAAACAAACTAGAAGTTCTTTCAAATCTAAAAATGTTGTTTCAACTTCTAGGCCATTAGAGCTACTTCACATGGACCTTTTTGGACCAACTAGAACCACAAGTCTAGGAGGAAAGAAATATGGTCTTGTGATTGTAGATGATTACTCTAGATATACTTGGGTAATGTTTTTAGCTCACAAAGATGAGACTTTCTCGATATTCCTGAAATTCTTCAAGAAAGTCACAAATGAGAAAAACACTACCATAGTGTCTCTAAGAAGTGATCATGGAACTGAATTTGAAAATCACTTATTTGAAAGTTTGCACTGAAAATGGATTAATCATAATTTTTCAGCACCTAGGACCCACAACAAAATGGTGTAGTTGAAAGAAAAATAGGACTCTAGAAGACATGGCCCGTACCATGCTATGTGAAAGCAACTACCAAAGTACTTTTGGGCGGAAGCTATTAACACAGCATGTTACATCTTAAATAGAGCTTTAATAAGACCAATATTAAAAAAACACCTTATGAATTATGGAATGAAGAAAACCCAATATAAAATACTTTCATGCATTTGGTTGTAAATGTTTTATTCATAATAATGGTAAAAATAACTTAGGAAAATTTGATGCTAAATCTGATGAAGGAATTTCTTAGGATATTCAACAACTAGTAAAGCATATAGAGTATTTAACAAGAAAACTTTAGTTGTTGAAGAATCCATTCATGTAGTTTTTGATGAATCTTTAGCATCTAGTTCTGAAAAGATTGATGATGAGGAAGATACAAACATAATTGAAAAAGATCTTGAAAAACTTAATGTATCTTCAGATCATGAACAAGAAGCTAAAGATAATGATTCACCTAAGGATGATGTTAATACTAATCATAATGATATAGATCTTCCAAGAGATTGGAGATATGCTTATAGTCATCCTAAGGAATTGATTATAGGTGATCCATCTCAAGGAATAAGAACTAGATCATCTATGAGAAATATTAGTAATCATCTTGCATTTGTATCACAAATTGAACCTAAAACTATTGAAGAAGCTGAAAAAGATAATAATTGGATGTTAGCATGCAAGAAGAATTAAATCAATTTACTAGAAATAATGTATGGACATTAGTTGAAAGACCTAAAAATCATTCTGTATAGGATCAAAATGGGTTTTTAGAAATAAACTAGATGAAAATGGCATAGTAATTAGAAACAAAGCTAGATTAGTTGCAAAAGGATATAATCAAGAAGAAGGTATTGATTTTGATGAAACCTTTGCACCTGTAGCTAGATTAGAAGCCATTAGACTATTACTTGCATTTGCATGTCATATGAATTTAACTTATTTCAAATGGATGTTAAAAGTGCATTTTTAAATGGATTTATAAATGAAAAGTTTATGTAGAACAACCACCAGGTTTTGAAGATCATGAATTTTCAAATCACGTTTTTAAATTGCACAAAGCTTATATGGTTTGAAACAAGCACCTAGAGCTT
>UESW01001607.1:488477-561300 GCA_900491605.1 Calamus simplicifolius | reverse complement strand
TCAGCCTCCGAAGGTCGGAGGCATTTAAGCAGTGGCATAGAGAAGGACCGTTTGTATAGTCGATCATCAATCAAGACATAATGGGAGGATTGCATCTTCAGTTTCCTTGCCTCTTTTCGGTCGGCAGGTAGTAGCCCTTCTTTGAGATATTTATATATGGGATCCACCCAAGATGGCTTGGTGTCGACTTGCATCATCTGATTAGAATCAGCGATGCTAGATTTTTCCAGGACCTCCAAATGAAATTTTCGCTCAAGGTCCATTGAGTCCGCAGTTGTTAGGCGAGATAAGAGGTTGGTGCGTGCATTTCCTGCCCTTGGTATCTGAATAATTTCAAATTTAGTGAAATGGGATAACAAATCATGCACCTTTTGCAAATACCGAACCATATTCGGTTCTCGGGCTTCGAATTCTCCTCGTACTTGGCCTGCCACCAATTGGGAGTCAGTGTAAGCGTTTAGCTTCTCGACTTTGAGCTCCCGAGCGATGTGGAGTCCGGCAATTAGGGCCTCATACTCTGCCTCATTGTTGGAAGTTGGGAAGGAGAAATGGATGCCATACTCAAACGTCGCTCCTTCTGGACTAGTGATGACAAGACCCGTGCCAGATCCGCTCGCACTAGAGGATCCATCGCGTGAAGTAACCACAGAGCGTTGAGCTTCGGTTGTTCAGGGAAACCTGAGGTAGAGCCATCCTCGGGCATGGTACACTCCAGGAGGAAATCGCCAGGACTTGGCTTTAATGGCTGGACGAGGATAATATTTAATGTCATGCTCGCTCAGCTCCACGGCCCACTTGGTCATCCTTCCCAAGGCCTCGGCGATGGATGATAGATCTGATGGGTTGGTCGGTCAGAACCGCCACGTATGTGCCTGAAAATATGGCCGCAGTTTTCAGACTGATATCACCAGGGCCAAGACCACCTTCTCGACCCGGGTATACCTTGTCTCGACATCCCTGAGCAATTTGCTGACATAATAGATCGGCCTCTGAACGTTGTTATCCTCCTTGACCAGCACTGAGCCAATGGCACTCTCAGAAACCGCCAAATACAAACTCAGCGTCTCTCCTTGCTTCGGACTGCTAAGGAGAGATGATGAGCCGAGGTATCTTTTAAGATCTTCGAAGGACTTCTGGCAATCCGAGGTCCACTGGAAATTCTTCGCTGACCGGAGAGCTTTGAAGAAGGGGAGGCATTTCTCGGCGATCGAGCAATGAAGCGGCTGAGGGCCGCTATCCTCCCAGTGAGACGCTGCACTTCCTTGACCGAGACCGAAGAGATCATTTGCTGCAGGGCTTGGATCTTTTGGGGTTTGCTTTAATTCTCCGCTGTGAAACCATGAAGCCCAGGAACTTGCCGGAATTAACTCCGAAGGCACATTTAGTTGGATTGAGCTTCATCTAGTACTTCTGGAGCATTGCGAAGCTTTTCGCAAGGTCCTCCACATGGTGGGGCACTTCCTTGCTCTTCACCAGCATATCATCAATATACACCTCCATGTTCCGACCGATTTGCTCCTTGAAGATTTTGTTGACCAGCCTTTGGTAAGTGGCACCTGCATTTTTCAGACCAAAAGGCATAACTCGGTAGCAATAGATACCTCGGTCGGTGATGAAGGCTGTCTTTTCCTCATCTTCGGGCGCCATTTGGATTTGGTTGTACCCCGAATAGGCATCCATGAAAGTCAGCATCTGATGGCCCGATGTCGCATCTACGAGTTGGTCAATCCGAGGGAGAGGAAAACTGTCCTTCGGGCATGCTTTATTGAGGTCGGTGAAGTCGATGCAGATCCTCCACTTGCCATTTGACTTTTTCACCATGATGACATTTGCCAACCAGTCGGGGTAATTGACCTCCCGATAAAGTTGGCTTTGATGAGCTTGTCCACCTCTTCCTCGATAGCTTTCTGATACTCGGGGACAAAGCTTCTTTTCTTCTGTTTGACTGGTCAAAATGTCTCGTCCACGCTGAGGTGATGGACTAAGACATCTGGACTAATCCCTGGCATATCTGAGCAGACCAGGCGAACACATCGGCATTCTTCCGAAGGAAATTGATTAAGTCTTGCCGAAGCTTTCCCTTTAGCTATGACCCGATCCTTATGGTTCGTCGGGCCAAGCTTCATCCAGCGGCACTTCCTCCAGTTCCTCGGTTGGTTCTCCTCGCTGCTCAGCAAAGTCTTCACGAGCATCTAGCCCATCCACCTCGGGCTTCCTGGACTGCAAGTCGGCGACAAAGCAATGCCGAGCAATAATCTGGCTACCCCGAACAACCCCTACTCCCCATTCGATGAGGAATTTCATGACAAGATGGGGAATAGAAATGATGGCCTTGAGGGATATCTGCCCCGGCCTGCCGAGGATGGCATTGTAGGGGGACCGAAGCTTAGTCACAAGGAAATCCATGAGCGTAGTGGCTACGCGAGGCCAGGTGCCGGCTTGGACCGTCAGAGTAATGACTCCCTCAAGGGTTATAGATCGCCCGTGAAACCCACTAGAGTGGATTCCACGGCTCGGAGGTTTTCGCCCAGAATTTCAGTCTCACAAAGGATCGAAGTACAAAACATTAACGGAGCTTCTGCTATCAATTAAAATGCGGTGTACATCATAGTTGTTCATATTCAAAGATACAACCAGAGCATCATCGTGGGGGCACTGTACCTCCCGCAGGTCTTCATCAGAGAAAGCAAGCTCATCGATTTGAGCCCTCTTCGGCAGATTTTCCTCCTCACTCGGCCTAGAGTCGATCGCCGCTATCACGTTGACATTGCCAATGACTGGGGAATTTGATGGAGGAAGCTGGCAAGGTTCAGGTTGACGACCTCCCTCATTCGCTGGCTCAGGTGGCCCTCTGAATCGGTCTAATCTGCCCCGTCGGATTAGACGCTCGATTTCATTCCGGAGCTGCCAGCACTCTTCGGTATCATCCCCGTGGTCTCAGTGGAAGCGACAGTACTTGGTCATGTCCCTCGAACCCCGTTACCTCAGGGACAGGAGGCCGAGGAATCTGGTGCTCGATCTCCATCAGAATCTGCGCCCTTGGTGCAGAGAGAGGGGTATAGCGTTGAACCTTCGAGCTGGGCTCCAGGTCCGGTCTCGAGGCGGGGCGGAGGGGCTCCATGGCGGCGAGGTGGGCTTGCGTGGCGATAGGCTCGATGCTTGTCTAAGCTTTTCACCTCCTTCTTCTGCTGCTCGGACTGAGCCGACCTTCTCGACTCCTTGACTCTGGCGTACTTGTCTGCCAGAGACATCATGTCCGAAAGGCTCTTCGGGTAGTTGACCTCCAGGGCCAAATAAAAGTCTCCCGCCTTTGATACCCCTCTGGCCAATGCGGACATGGCCACCTCATGATTGAGGTGGTCGACTTCTAGCAGGGCCGTGTTGAAACGACCGAGGTAGTTCTTCAGGGATTCCCCCTCTCTTTGCTTAACTTCTGAGAGGGAATTAGATCTCCACTGGTGACGATGACTGCTGACGAACTGGCTGATAAACAGATAGCTCAGCTCATCAAAAGAATCAATAGAACCTGGCTTCAGGCTGTTGAACCAGGTTCGAGCAGACCCTCTAAGGGTAGAGGGGAAAGCACGGCATAGAATCGCATTTGATGCTCCATGGAACATCATGATGGACTTGAAGCTACAGAGGTGGTCATCGGGATTAGTAGATCCTTGGTGGGGCTAGATAGTAGGGAGCTTGATATGAGGGGGAATCACTTCCCTCATGATTCTCTCGGTGAAGGGGATGCCCTGATCCGTCTTCGGCTGGGACAGAGGAGCCTGCCTGACGGCGTCTAACTCCTGACGCCATTCCCGTCGCATCTCCTGCATCTGCTGCCTGATTCCTTCATCCAGAGTGACAGGAGGGATCGGGCGATGGGATGGCGGCAGCGGTGTCGAATCTTGGGAAGACACTGGGGAGTGGGAGCCAGCCCGTCGGGATCTGAGCGGGTTCCCTCCTCTGGCCTGATGGGGCATGGGCTTCGCCCTTGCAGGTTGGTGAAAGTAATCCGCTGCCCCGAGCGGATTAGAGGGAAGAGTTATTGGAGGAACGGGGGTGGCCTCTTCTTCATGAAGTGGTGGAACAGGAGCCGCTGGGTGGGAAACCCTTTGAGCTCCTTGAACAAGCTGGGTCAGGCTTGGACCTGCTGAACCAGAGCGGCGAACTGGTCTAGGGTCACCTCCGGAGCTGACGTGAAGGGGTTTCAGCTGGTGGCGGTAGCAAGGGATCCACGTCGTTGGTTGGATCAGGCCTCTGAGATGCAGCCTGACCCTGAGCCTCAGAGGCGGCTCTCTTCCGATTGGCCATTAGAGAATTTTTCTTCGATCTGGATCCTTGTCTCCTAGAATACAAGTTTACGGGACTTGCGACCCTTCCTCTAGCGCCAATCTGTTGCCACGGAAATCCGTTCTTCGACTCCGATGCTTTGGGGCTTCGAATCTGGGCTCAACTCCTGACTGAGACCTGCAAAACAGTCCTCGAGCAGAGGGCGGTTTGGGGGGATGCCCTCTGCGGAAGACCCTTCGACGCCCAAGTCAGTGGAGATTCACAGCAAGTAGACAATGGGGAGAAGGATCCCTGAGGAAGAGTTTCTCTAAGGGTGGTGCTAGGAGTTCTGTCTGAGCTCTAATGGAATTTTACTGAGAGTGAGAGTGAGTGGAAGAGAGGCGTCTTGAGTGTGCAGAATGCCATACCTGAGGGGATCTGAGGCTGTGATATTTATAGGTGATCACCTGATTCCTTGGGCATGTCACAGAGGGTCTGAAAGTTGTTGGGATTCGAAACTGATTCGAATCAAGCTGTTACAGGGCTGGTAGGATCCGTATTCGGTTGGTTAGAGGATCAACGACCAGGAAGAGCAGACGGTGCTTCAAGATTCAGCGACTAGATAGGCTCTAAGCCATTTCTGGTAGCGTTGGCATGATTTTCTATTTGAAATCTTGTTAATTTAAGTGTATTCCGCAGAGGCGCTTGAGTACCTCGGTCGGGCCGAGGTATAAAGACGGCTGAATCTGCCGAAGTATGATGAGACTCAATTTATCGAGGTATGGGATAGTTCGGCCTTCTTGAGACACAGAATGGCTCGGCTATCCGAGGTATGGGATAGCTCGGCCTTCTTGAGACACAGAATGGCTCGGCTATCCGAGGTATAATGAGGTCCGGCCTACCAAAGCGCAGGATGGTTCGGTGGTGATAGCTCGGTCTGTGGGGTATGATAATAGCTTGATCAACCGAGGTATAATAATAGCTCGGCCAACTGATAATAGCTCGATCAGCCGAGGTATAATAATAGCTCGACCAACTGATAACAGCTCGATCAGCCGAGGTATAATAATAGCTCGGCTAACTGTTACACGAAAGCAGTTTGGAGGGGATAGCCTACTCATTGCTGCCTTCCGGATGTGACAGCTATGCGACAGGGTGTATGGGCTAGCCTTAGCTCGATGTCTTGGATTGCACAAACATTAATGCATTTTTACCCCTTATCAGGGGAATCCTGAATTTATGACTGTTGTCACATCATTTTTCCGACAGCGGTTAAATACTGAGATTTCAAGGTTCCATGTTTTAGGCTCTTGATGGTCGGTTTGCTTAGTTTTAGGATTTTTTTTTCTTTTTTTTTTAAATAAAAATCTTGGCACTATTGTACGGATTTGTGATGTTTTGATAATAGCAAGATTTTTGTAGCTGTTGTGCCCGTTTCTTTACTACCTAATTTTTTTTTAAAAAAAAGTTTTGCTATTGACGTACTGCTTGTACGTATGTTATGATAAATTGATGTAGTTTTAATGTCTAAGTAGCAGGCTGAATCAGGAGTAAACAAAATGGTATATATCAGTCATAGATGTGCATCTCTCAATCTAGTGAACTGCAGTAAGGAAATCAAGCAAAGCTCAAGTTTTATTAACAGAAAAAAGGGAAACTCACGTTTGAAAGATTTTAATTTTTCTCAGGTAATTTTGAATAATCATTGATTTTGGATGTTGATGAATCCGAATAGTTCTTGTTTTTCATATATGATAAAATGCACATGATAGATGTTACATCCATGGATGTGCATGTCCACATTCCAAACATCGGAATGTAGGAAGTATGCAATAGTGCACATAGGTTTGATGAGTGGATATATTTCTTGTTTTCTGGAAACAGATTTTATGCTTGCTACAGGCCTTCTAGTGGTTCATGAAAATGCTTTCTGCACCTGATCTGATGTAAGTTCTCTATCAAATGGCATCCAGTTTTGCTGATACTGTAACTGTGAATCAGTGTTATAGCCAGGAAAGTCTTAAAATCTCTTTCAGATATAAGAAAATGTGAGCGATATTGAACTCCCAATTGGCTTGCTTTTAAGTTGATGCAATTGGCTTGCTTGATCTCTTCTCAGGGAAAAAGTGGATGCCTATAGTTACTATTCAAGGCAAACCCTGTTAAAGATTATATTGCAGCTCCCTTTTCTAGTATGTTGTAGTTTATTTCATGACAAGAAAAACAACAATTAAATTGAGAGAACTGGTTGTCCCAAGCTTTGAATGCTGCAAATGGTTAACTGTAGTTAATGCTATTTGATTTGCACTACCCTCAGCAATTGCTCATGATCAGTACTGAAATGAATTTGAAGTACTAGGAGACAACCGAATCAGAGGACACAGAAGGAAGCAGAAAAACAGAGCAAGGTGATCTTCCTTCTATCAAAACAAAGTAAAGATTTGTTTGGTAAGCTTCTTTTGATTTAGTTTACATTATTCTTATTATGTTGATCAAATGTTGGCACGGTATGGTTACACTAAAACATTGCAACTTCAATGATTTATTATGTTCAGCATTATCTTACAAGTGCAATGATAGCTAATTTTTATTCTCTTGCCATATGGTATAGTGCATATCGAACTCCGATCCCCAAATCCAAATGGGGAGGATTTAAGGATGCACATCCTGAGGACCTGCTAGTAGTTGTTCTTAAGGTTTATTTTTTTCAACTTTTTACTGCCACATGATTTGGCAACAAGTAGCATCTTATTTAGCATTTATTTATTCTTGTGTAATAACAAGCATTGTTAGACAAGACTAGACTGAATCCAAGTGAAGTCGGTGATATTCTAATAGGCACCATCCAGTCTCTCAAAGAGCAACTGAGTTCAGGATGGCTGCATTCTATGCTGGTTTTCCTGGTACTTTACATTTCCTTGTTTGATATGAATTTAACTCCTTTTGTTACACCCAGCAGGATAAAAAAATTTTATGGATCCTCCAGAAACTGTGCCTCTTAGAACTGTGACATTGGTAAGTTGCTGATGGTGCTGCTTCTATTAAAGCTGGGTTTTATGACATTGGTAAGTTTATGCCTTTTCTTTATTTGTCGCTAAATTTTCCTATGCAGCATGCTAAATTTAATTTACCCATGCAGGCATTGGTGCCAGGTTAGAGTCTATGACTGCAAATTCAGCTAATTAGGAAGGTCAATAGATACCAAAGTATGCCTCTCTCCTTTTATATCATCATGTATATGAAGGAGAACATTGAGAATCATATCATTTTAACTAATGAAAAGGTAGGTTATTATTGCGTACATGATTCATATAAGTGTACTTTATATGGTTTTAGATTTTTATGTCATGTATTATTTAGTGCTCTTTTTCTAAGTAACTTATGTATATATGCAGTTTGGTGAGAAAAAAATTTATAAACAAAAAGATATCGATATTATGCGCGGAGAATGGGTCGAGTACTTGCAAGGTTTCATTTGAAGAAATATTATGGAAACGTTTATTGAAGTTTGGATTATCTGAAAATGTTATAGATGTTTGTATGACAGTATTGGATATTTCAATTCAACGTATTTGAGGATTTTTGGAATTGAAAGTATATGTTTGTATGACGGTATTGGATATTTCAATTCAATATTTTTAGGATTTTTTTTGAAATTGAAAGTATATGTTTGTATAACAGGATTGGATACTATGTTTTCAATATAAAAACGTAGTCTAAATGTACATAATAGACTACGTTTTCCAATGAAAAAGTAGTCTAAATGTATTTAAAGACTACGTTTTTTGATTTTTAACTACAGCTTCTGATAAAAACGTAGTCTAAATGTATTTAAAGATTACATTTTTCTACTTTTAACTATAGTTTCTGATAAAAATGTAGTATAAATGTATTTAAAAACTGTGTTTTTTTGATTTTTAACTATATTTTCTGATAAAAACGTAGTCTAAATGTATATATTTTTTGACTTTTAACTATAGTTTCTGATAAAAATGTAGTCTAAATGTATTTAAAGACTACGTTTTTTTAATTTTTAACTAGTTTCTGATAAAAATGTAGTCTAAATGTATTTAAAGACTATTTTTTTGACTTTTAACTGCGTCTATAAAAACATAGTCTAAAAGAAGGACTTTAACTATGGTCGTACTTTTAACTACACTCACTTAGACAATGGTTTAGAAAACGTAGTCTATATATAAAAACTGCATTTTTTAGATGTAGTCTATTTAACTATTTGTAGTAGTAAGAGCAGATCAGAGTCGATGGACGTCATCTCTGTGCACCTTCTATGATTCTAAGTTAAATATATTAGTAGAGAATTAAATGGATGATCCGAAATAACCTGAGTGGATATGGATCAAGAAGCCTTAATTTAACTCGATATTTATAGCCATATTGGCTAAAATCGAAGTTTTGTATATATGTTGTTGTCCTTTTTGCACCTACAAAAGAGGCATGAAAAGATCTAGAAGAGCATTTTTATTAAAGCATTGGATCATGATCAATCTTTTTCTTTTTTATTTTTTATTTTTATCTGAAAGATAAATTTGGGTATTATAGACCTACAAATACGAACCTAAGAAGGAGTATTGTAATAACGAGAATCAATCATAAATTAAATCTTCAATATTACAGCATACACAACGAATCTTCAAGAATATGAATTATGAGTTCTGATTGTGACAATCAAATTTAGTACCTATATCAAATTATCGAATTATACTATTGTATTATATATATCTGATTCCATTGTACCTTATTTTTGTTGGATAAGTTTGAGGAAAAGACAGTACCCGAGATGATTTATCTATTTGAATGTATTTGAAAAGATGTTGTGCCATGCACGACACTGTCCTTAAGAGTAGATTCATGCCTCTTGGAGATAATATCTCGATGCAGAAGATCAGAGCACGACTACCCTCCATGATACAACAACAGAGTCTTCTAACAGGCATGCACACACCAATGTCAGAAGAGGATGAACAATCGAATGAGTTGAATGAGTTCCTTCTCTTTGGATAAGTACGGAAGCAAAGGAATGGATCTCTCGACTGGATAAGGATGAAGGAATGGATCTCTGGATAAGGATGGAAGCAAAATGAATTGAATAAAATAAACATCGGCATTGCTTCGAATTTATAAAGAAGCACGCACCGGTTGAGAGCGACGAATCAATCTAATCCAATGGGTTGAATTAGTCCAACAGTTGGTCAACAAAAGACTTATCACGTACGTAGATACGTATAAGTCAAAAGACTAGTCAACAAATCAAAAAGACTTATCCCTACCGATTGATAATGACGTATCAGATAAACGGACTTATCAAGTCAAAAAGGTTTTTGAATATTGAAATACACTAGATTTCCAATAATCCCCCACTATTTCAATATACAAAAGAAGACAAGACATACTTTGAAGGAACTTTAAGAATGTAATGCATAAGCAATGGTGTCTATGTGACTATGAACCAGGCATAGAGAAAACAAGTGTAATCCATAAAAGGTTGGTGAAACTAAGTTTCTATGAACCAATCCTTCTTTTATTGGATCATTGACTTATAACTCACATTCCATCTCTTAGATTTTAGTTGTTCAAGTGGGTTGACACGTTTCGGCCATGCGTCTACTTGGATATTCATGAGTGCTCTAGAGATCCCACCTAAGTCTCATAGGAAGCGGCTACCACCTCCATACTCATATAGGTAGATTGTCATCAAGTATACACTGTAGTTTTTTATATCACCCAAATTATGCTATGACATCCATTAAGAACTTCACATATTAGTTCAACCTAAACACTGCAGAATACTATCTCACACCATAGAAAGAAATTTCACAATATAAATAATTATGATAGTATACTTCAAGTTGTCCAGTAAATTATTTTCCCATATGAACCTTCTTTCCAGGATCTCCTTTCATGAAGATTGCTCACAAGCTTTCTTCTTAGAGGCTTAGTCAGAGGATCGGCCAAATTCAACTCTGACCTTACATAATCCAAAGATATTACTCCATCATTAATAAGCTGCCTCACAATATTATGTCTTAGACGTATATATCTACTCTTTCCATTATAAATTTTATTTTTAGCTTTAGCTATGGCAGCCTGACTATCACAATGTATAGACATAGATGGAGCTGGTCTCATCTAAATGGAAAGATCTATCAAAAGATTCCTGAGCCATTCGGCCTCAGTACCAGCTTTCTCCAAGGCAATAAACTCGGATTCCATTGTAGACCGAGCTATACATGTTTGCTTAGATGATTTCAATGATACTGCTCCTCCTCCAAGGGTAAACACATATCCGCTAGTGGATTTCATCTTATCAGAGTCTGAAATCTAGTTAGCATTATAATACCCTTCTAATACTCTAGGAGTCCCACAATACATTAAACCATAGTTCATGGTTCCTTTCAAATATCTAAGCACTTTTGTAATGCGATCCAATGATCCTTATTAGGACATTGGGTATATCTGCTTAGTCTTCCTAAGCATAAGCAATGTCAGGTCGAGTGTAGTTCATCAAATACATAAGACTACCAATAATTTGAGCATATTTGGATTGTAAGACACCATTGTTTATCTCTCTAAACACCAACTTCATTATTATTAAAATTTAATTAATTAAATCACTTTGGTGAACATTAATTAATATAATTTAATAATATTAGTGCCTTGGATTATGATTATTTATTTTTTCACATAAATCATGAGCACATTCAATAATCAATAAATGCAAATAAAAAGATATATACTATCAACATAAAGTTAGGAGGAAGTCATCAATTTCTTTTTTTTTAAATTCTTGTACGGTCACCAGTGCGTCTTCCGCTCGGTTTTGGTGCTTCATCCCATAAGCTAAAACCTCATCTTCATCGCGCTCATCGCATCTCCCTTCTAAGGAAGAAAGACAGAAGAAAGAAGAACAGGAAAGAAAGACACACGCCCTCTAACCTCATCACATGAGAGAAAGGAAAGGAAAATGCGAAATCACGATACATTTTTGAAAGAAAAAATCATGGCACTTTTTTTTTATTTAAAGCCTCAAATCGAAGACCTCAGGTTAAAACCTGAGACTTATCCACTATGATTAAATGCAATAATGCCTTATCCATCATGATTAGATGCAATAAAAAATGTACGTTGTCTTTTCCTAATTTAGAAGGTCCTTCTCTTTCTCAGGTTTAGGATAAGTCAAAACATATGCTATATTATAAACATCTAATATTGAAAATATTTTCTCTTGCCAACGTTTATAATGGAAACTAGTAAATTGCTCAATCTTGGATGTATCGGGAAAGGACTTAGTAGCACCAACCATAATAGAGTCCATAATCTACTCTTAAGATTGTTGGATAAGTTTGAGGAAAAGATAGTATCCGGGATGATTTATCTATTTGAATATATTTGAGAAGATGCTGTGGCGTGCACGGCACTGTCCTTAAGAGTAGATTCGCGCCTCTCGAAGATAATATCTTGGTGCAGAAGATCAGAGCACGACTACCCTCCAAGATACAACAGCAGAGTCTTCTAATGGGCGTGTACACACTAATGTCAGAAGAGGATGAACAACTGAACGAGTTCCTTCTCTTTGGATAAGTACAAAGCAAAGGAATGGATCTCTCGACTGGATAAGGATGAAGGAATGGATCTCTGGATAAGGATGGAAGCAAAATGAATTGAATAAAATAAACACCGGCATTGCTTCGAATTTATAAAGAAGCACACACCGGTTGAGAGCGACGAATCAATCTAATCCAACGGGTTGAATTAGTCTAACGGTCGATCAACAAAAGACTTATCACGTGCGTAGAGACGTATAAGTCAAAAGACTAGTCAACAAATCAAAAAGACTTATCCCTACCGATTGATAACGACATATCAGATAAACGGACTTATCAAGTCAAAAAGGTTTTTGAATATTGAAATACACTAGATTTTCAACCATTTTTAATCATAGGATTTTATTACTCTATTATATTTGATTCCTAAATTTAAGAGGTCCAACTTGTATATAAGGATAGATCATTGGTGCCAATTACATCCACAGAGATTGAAGATTTAATTTTCATTACAAGTTTTTCACTTTACGGCTAAATCCAATTCAAACCTCTAACATTAATTAACAAGGGCCTGTTACATCTCACACCACGGAAATAACAATACCAAATCACAACATCAACATTAACATCAACATCAACATCAATCTCATCATCCTACGTACCTGTGAACCGGCCTGACGGTTCCTACCATCAACCACCACGTTACGGCCGCTGCCAGGACTACTTCCTCGCTGAAGAGAAGAGGGCCCTTCAGGTCAAGGCACCAGCACCTCACGCCTGGACACAACAGAAACCGACTACACCCAGCCAGGAAGAGGAAGCAGCAGCAGCAGAGAACGATCCTGCTCGAATTTATCATTCCACATCTCCCCAGAACTGCAGGACCTCATGAACCATGCTCAAAATGAGCACAAAAACTATATATATATATATATATATATATATATATATATATATTCTCCAGCCTTGCCCTTTGGAGTCGGTCATCGTGAAGCCATTTCTGGTCCCATGGACTTCCTGGCCCCATGGGTCTCTCTCTCTCTTCTCTCTGAGAGGCACGCCATCGTTAATCTAGTCGCAACTCGAGGAGCAACCAAGGGCCAATGACTATGGCCTTCGTTGCCCCTTGGCCGACCGGCTACTCGGAGCAAAGAGATGGTCTTATTCAACGCAGAGCTTCCTCAAATGGACAATGCATAATAACATAATAAATTAATTAGCATTGTATCGTATCCACTCATCATCGCAGGCCAATTAATCAATCCAGAGACACACTGCCTTATTCAAAGCAAAACTTCCCCAAATTGAGCATTAAAATAATAGATTGATTTAACGTACATCCACCCTTGGATAGGAACAATTTTCGGAAAAAGCTACTAGAAGATTATTGGAATATGGGAAGATCATAAAGACTTTTCCTCTGACCATCTTCTCCTATATAACTCTCAGCTGCAGATATGCGTTGCAGGCTCCCTTCACTCGTCTCTTTTCCCATCTTCAAAAAGAAACTGTGCCTGTTAAGGAAAGGAAATACTATGCTTCAATATAATATACTAACCACAGAATGGACTAGCCACCCTTAAAATTTAATGCTGCTGCGATTCAGGCGCCGCTGCTACTTACCACCGAGGGTCGCAAGTCAACTCAGGGTGAAAAGCCGTTCCGAGCAAGTTCCCTTGCCTGACCGCAACGATCACTCTCTCCTGGGACGCAATTGGATCATTTGTCACCAAGTTGCAAGCATTATTACATTCAAATGAATCCAATTTATTACTTCACATGAATTGGTAATGAGATTCCAAGATTTGATCGGTTCAGATAAGTAAATATGAAATATAGAAAATAAATTTAGAGGCAAGTCAACTTTCTAAA
The DNA here is from genome assembly GCA_900491605.1 of Calamus simplicifolius. NCBI lineage: Eukaryota > Viridiplantae > Streptophyta > Magnoliopsida > Arecales > Arecaceae > Calamus > Calamus simplicifolius. The sequence continues at coordinate 547,603 of UESW01001607.1, read as the reverse complement.
CCATCTATTGCATAAAAATAATATTGAATGAAAGGAACAACTAATCTAACAGCTGTAATTTACTACAACATATATTGATGCTCCACGAGCCTTATCAACTTCTTATAGGATAAATATTGCTGCCCTATCATCTCCTGCAAATGATTATGTCCCCATAATAATAGTTGCAAGATTACCAGAAAATTTTCAATAATTTCAGCTCAGAGACCAATGCTCTGTCGCATCTCATCCTATTTTATCAATGAGAAGCTTCTAGATTTTAATAGTCGAGATTTTTGCAGCTGCAGTTGTTTCTCAACTCAACTCAACTCATCTAAGCCTTTTTTTTAACTATATAGGATCGGCTATATGAATCTGCTTCCTTCACTCTGCTCTATTTAGGACCAAGTCGACATTCAAATTATAAATAGTTATATCTTTTTTAATTATTTCTATCCATGTTAGTTTAGGTCTACCTCTACCTCTATCCTTATCATGAATTGTTAAAAGATCACTCTTTCTAACTGGAGCATCTAAAGGTCTATGTTATATATGTCCAAACCACCGTAATTAATTTTCTCTTATTTTATCTTCAATTGGAGCTACTCCCATCATTTTTTTATATGTTTATTTCTAATTCTATCTTTTAAAGTTTTACCACATATCCATCTTAACATACCCATTTCTGTTACACTTAATTTATTCACATGTTGTTTCAATATTTTTCAACACTCTGTTCCATATAGCATAGCTGGCCTAATAGCAGTTTTATATAATTTTTCTTTTAATTTTAATAGGATGCGCCAATCATACAATATTCTCGAAGCACTCCTCCACTTAATCCATTCTGCTTTAACTTTATGATTCACATCTTCACCTATTTCACATTCTTATTGGATAATTGATCCCAAATACCTAAATTTTTTACTTTTGATATCTCTAGGCTTGCAATCTTCACTGTTTCTTCATTTGTATTTCTACTCCCACTAAAATTATATTTCATATTTTCAGTTTTAGTTCTACTAATATTAAAACCTTTAAATTCTAAAGCCTCTCTCCAAATTTCTAGCTTAGTCTTTATTCCAGATTTAGTTTTATCAATCAACATTATATCATCTGCAAATAACATACACCATGGGATATCATTTTGAATATATTTGGTTAATTTATCCATAACTAATACAAAAAGATACGGACTTAAGGCAGATCTTTGATGTAAACCTATAGTAATTGAAGACTCACTAGTTTCTCTTATTATTGTTTTAAGAATAATTATTGCTCTATCATACATATTTTTATCAATTTTATGTACCTTTTGGTAATTTCTTTTTTCTCTAAAACCTACCATATTATTTTTCTAAGTATTCTATCATATGCTTTCTCTAAATCAATAAAGACCATATGAAGGTCTTTTTTTTTTTCTCTATATCTCTCCATCAATCTTCTTAATATATGCAGCTGCAGTTATTTGACCATTAAAAATATAAAGTTTAAAAATAGAGCTGTAAGAAGATTTGGGGCAAAAAAATCAAGAACTTGGAAAATTCTAGTCAAAGTAGAAATTCTGTTTTTCCTTCCAAAATCATTCTTAAAATCATTAAGGCCCAGTCATCTTAATTTTCTTCCAAGGAGACTTTAATGAGATCATAACCCCACATTTTTCCTTGTTTACATTTTGAAATGAACTCAAAAGCTTGGGTAAAACATTCTTTAGTTATGTGCACTCATTGGCACATGCTCAAGGAAAAGCTAAACAATCCTAGGACACGATTGGTTCTTATTCCACCCATATCAACTCCCTCTGAATCCTAAATCTTATTCCCTCCTCTGTTTAGCATTCTACTCATGCTTGAAACAATATTTAGTGATTATGGATCGCCCTTCATTAGACTGCATACTAGCTTAAGATTACCATATGATTTTAATTACTTTTTATAGACAAGAAAAGAGAAGTAATGTAGCTTCTATCCAATTAATCCATTTTAATTATCCTTCTCCCTGAATGTACTTTTCAATAAAGATTTCTATAATAGAATTCTCATTTCATAATTTCTCAAAGTAAGATCTCCACCTTTCCTTAATTTTCTCATCTTTCACTAATATCCTATTATTGTTACCATTGATATGGTTCGATATCCTTATAATTATTCACAAATTATCATATGCTACATATTGAGCTTTATTTATTATCCTTTTAGTATCTTTCTTATATTTCTTATAAAATCATCAATACCTTTTATTTTTTGCCACTGTTTAAAGCAAATCTATTTTGTTTTAATTGCCTCTAGTACCTTATCATTCCACCATCAAGTTTCTTTAATATATATATATCACCTTCCCTCTGTCTCTTCTAAAAATATTTTTAGCTACCTTCTTAATATGGTTGACCTTTGGCACATTTTGTTCAGTTCCAAATTCCAATTTTTCTCTTTAGTAATTTATTTTTAAAAAATAATAATACTTTTCTTTTGAATGTCACTATCCCAATTTTGGATATTTATTAATCTTTTTCTTTCTTCTTGCCTTTAGCATACGCACCTAAAACTAGCAATCTAAGTTGTGGTTAAAGTCTCTCCTCATATTATCTTGCAATCTTTAGGTTGATATTAATGGAAAAGAATTAGTGTATGAGCAAATACTAACAGACCAGAATATAAAGCAGAATAATAAATAAAATGCACAAACCACACAATTACAGAAACACCAATATTTACGTGAAAAATTCCTTCAAGATAAAGGAAAAAAAACCATGGGCAAGCCAGAGAAGAAGATCCACTATAAAATAATAAATATCCAAAGCTCAAAGTTCCTTGCCTGGACTTGAGAAACAATCACAAGAGAATAATAGGGATATAAGGATTACGTCACTAAGATACGGTTTTCTATGTTATCTCCTTATTTTCTTTTCTTCTCTTCTTCTTCTTCTCTTGGAATCCATCGCTTAGAAGAAGGATGACGCTTCGCTGCACTCCCAAAGCTCCCACAAAAATGCACATCTTCTCTACGGAAAACACCGTCTGGACATAATCTGGAAGCGTGAGAAATATCTCACGAATTTCTGGGAAGTCCTTCCAGAAAGTCTCCTCCTCCATAATTTTCCACAACACTTTCTTTTTTTTTGTTTTCTCACCCGACGGCTAACCACCTAAACCAAAACAGAATAAAAGGAAGGTATATATGTGATAAAGAGAGGCGCTTCCTTTTAGCCCTAATGGGTTGAATAAATGGGCCATAGGCCTAACAACCTCCCCTTTCAGCCCATAAGGGAGGCTGTCTTATGCTTTCTTAGTGTGAAATCATACCGACCAACTGTTGACATATCTCTTACTTTTCTTTTGATAAGGTCTTTGTCAACATGTCTGCCCTATTTTCATCTATGTGAATTTTATGAAGCTGCAACTGCTTCTCTTCAAACACATTTCAAATCTAGTAGTATCTGACATCTATATGCTTTGACTTGGAATGAAAAGTTGGGTTCTTGCACAAATGGATGGCGCTCTGGTTGTTACAATTTACCATATAATTTTTCTGTTTTAGCCCCAATTCATGTAAGAATTCTTTCATCCACAGCATCTCCTTACAGACCTCGATAGCAGCAATATATTTTGCCTCTGTGGTGAAGAGAGCTATACACCTTTGCAATCTGAATTGCCATAATACAGCTTTCCCTGCAAAAGTAAGTATGAAACATGATGTGGACTTCCTTTTATTAATATCTCTCGTCATATCTGCATCTGTGTAACCAATCAGCACAGGTGGACTACCCCCAAAGCTTAAACAAACTTTGAAGTTTTCTCTGAGATATCTGAAGATCCACTTCATTGCTACCCAATGCTCTTTCCCTGGATTTGTAAGAAATCTGTTAGCAACACCCACTGTATATGCGATGTTTGGCCTCGTACATACTATCGCGTACATCAAACATTCGACTGCTAAAGCGTAAGGAACCTTCTTCATTTTTTTCTTCTTCTCATTACTTGAAGGACTCTGCTCTGAGCACAACCTGAAGTGACCTGCAAAAGGAGAACCAACTAGCTTTGCATTGCTCATACTGAACCTATCCAATACCTTCTCAATGTACTTTTTCTATGACAACCATATTTTCTTGGTTCTTCTATCATGAAAAATCTGCATGCCCAGTATTTGCTTTGCTGATCTCATATCCTTCATTGCAAATGACTGGCTCAGCTTCTTCTTCAACCTATCAATCATAGTTATATCTTTTCCAAAGATAAGCATGTCATCAATATAAAGTAGGAGTATGACAAAATCATCACTAAACCATTTGATATACACACAATGATCTGAAGTCATTCTTTTGTATCCATTTTTAGCCATAAATGAATCAAATTTCTTGTACCACTATCTTGGAGCTTGCTTCAGCCCATACAAGCTTTTTTTTAATCTGCAGACAAGATTTTCTTTACCTTTGACTTTGAAGCCTTTTGGTTGCTCCATATAGATTTCCTCCTTCAACTCACCATGAAGAAAAGCTATCTTCACATTTAACTGCTCAACCTCCTAGAGCAACACGAATTGAAGACATTTTAACAACAGAAGAAAAAATCTCTTCAAAATCAATACCTTTCTTTTGACCAAAGCCTTTCACAACCAGTCTGGCCTTATACTTTAGTTGAGAACACTATTGTTGAGTCTTTAACCTAAAAACCCACTTATTCTTTAAAGCCTTTCTATATATTGGTAGTTATACTAAATCATATATGTGGTTCTTCTGTAAGGCATCCATTTCTTCCTGTATACCTACTAACCACTCCTTTTTCTGCTCACTTTCAATTGCCTCATGATAATATTCTGGTTCATCTGCATAAGTAAACATTATATATTCATTTGTAGAATACCTTTTGAAAGGTTGATGTTGTCTGATAGATCTTCTCAGCTGAGACTCTATAGGAGGTTGCTCTTGATCTCCTTCCTGCTCAACATGTCCTACAGGTGAGTTAACATCTGCTCCTGCACTATTTTTTTGCACATCTCTCCCATCACCCTAATATACTGGAGAAGTAACTGGGTCACAGTCTATTAATCCTCCTGCAGAAGACTTGATTGGCACCTCCTTCTTAAAGTCTTGAAGGGTTTGATCTTCAAAAAATATCATCTCTGCTTTTGAACACTTTCTGCTTTTCTGGATCCCAAAGTCTATAACCAAACTCATCATGTGAGTAACCAAGTAAAGCACATTCTTTTGTCTTACCATCCAGCTTGGACCTCTCAATGTCTGAAACATGTGCAAATGCACGTCAACCAAACACTCTCAAGTGCTTATAAGATATATCTTTCTCTAACCATACACGCTCTGCAACATCACCATCTAGAGCTGTATATGGTGACAAGTTTATTACATCAACTGTTGTCTTCAATGCCTTATCCCAAAATCTTTTAGGTAACTTGGACTGTGAAAGCATACATTTGATCTTTTCCACGATGGTGTGGTTCATCCTCTCTGCAATTGCATTATGTTGAGGAGTACCAGGAACTATCATCTCATGCTGAATGCCATGTGATCTGCAATAATTATCAAATAACCCTGTGTACTCACCACCATTATCTGGCCTTATGCATTTCAATTTCTTTCCTATCTCTCTTTCAACTCTGGCATGAAACTCTTTGAAGACAATAATAACCTGATCTTTGGTCTTCAAACCATAGACCCAAACTTTCCTTAAAAAAATCATCTATAAAAGTGATAAAATAAAGTGCACCACTGATACCTGGAACATTAACAGATTCACCATGAGTTTTTGTCCGCAGATGACCACAAACATCTGTATAGACATGATCCAAAATATGTATTTTTCTAGACAAAGCAGGACTAGCAAAAGAAACTCTATGTTGCTTGCCAACCAAACAATCAACACATGGGTTCAGATGTACACCTTTGAAGTCTGGTAGAACTTCTTCCTTGAAAAGAACTTGTAGCCCCTTCTCACTCATGTGTCCCAGTCGTTTATGCCACAACTCCATGCTGAAGCCTTTCTTTGTAGCATTCAACTGTTCACCATAAGCTTTAGCCTGCAATCTGTACAAAGTGTGACATTTCTTTCCACTGGCTACAACAAGTGAACCTTTACTGAGCTTCCATTGCCCTTTGTGAAATCTGCTATCAAAGTATTCATCATCAAGTCTTCCAAGTGAGATTAAATTTAGCCTCAAGTTAGCCACATGCCTTACATCCTTGAGCACCAACTTACAACCAAGATTGATCTTTATGTGGATGTCACCCATGCCAATGATGTCTGATGTGCTTTGATTTTCCATTTTGACAATACTAAAATTTTCAGTCCTATAGGTAGAAAAAAACTCCCTCTGTGGTGTAGCATGATAAGAAGCACTTGTGTCAATCATCCACTCATGATTCTGACACTCACATGAGAAGATGCCATAGAAGTAGACAAAATCAAATAATCATCACTCTACACTGTAGTTGTGATATTCTCCTTTGACTCTGTATCCTTCACTTTTTTGACTTTTTTTTGCTCTTCTTAGGCTTCTTACACTAATTCTTGTAGTGCCCTTTCTCACCATAGTTGTAATAAGTAATATCTTTTCTTGACCTTGATTTGATTCTATCCTTGTATGAATTGTCTCTATTTCTAGACTTTGACCGTCCTCTATTCTCTAAGACAAGTGCCTGTGAATCAATATGAGAAGTTGTTGAATTCTTCCTCCTCAACTTCTCATTCAACAAACTACCTATTATTTGACTCATGGTGACAACACCGTCTGGTGCAGAATTATCGAGAAAAACCACCAGTGTCTCCCAACTTTCTGGCAATGAACTGAGAAGTAACAATGCCTACAACTCATCATCAAGAGACATTTTCATAGAGGATAAATGGTTATGAATACTCTGCATTTTATTCAAATGCTTAGCAATAGAAGCACCCTCTTTATATTTCAGATTCACTAGTTTTTTGATCAAGAAAGCCTTGTTGCCAGCTGTTTTTCTCTCATAGAGACTTTCTAACTTTTTTCAAAGAGAGTTTGCAGAAGTCTCAGTGGAAACATGGTTAAAGACACTATCATCCAACCACTGCCGAATAAAACCGACTGCTTTCGATCTAACATGATCCAAGCATCATCTGTCATTGTAACGAGCTTTGCTTTGACCCCTTCTAAAGGTCCATATAGATCCTTGCAATACAAGAGGTCCTCCATCTTTGGTTTTCATATTATCCAAATATTTGTATTCAGATTGATCACGCGGGAAATATTACTTGCCTCCATTCTTGCACACAAAAATTCACAGGCTCTGATATCAGTTGATGGGAAAGAATCCGCGTATGAGCAAATAATAGCATACCATAATACGTAGCAGAATAATAAATAAATATACAAACCACACAATCACAGAAACACCAAAATTTACGTGGAAAATCCCTCCAAGATAAAGGAAAAAAACCATGGGCAAGCCAGAGAAGAAGATCCATTATAAAATAATAAATATCCAAAGCTCAAAGTCCCTTGCCTGGACTTGAGAAACAATCGCAAGAGAATAATAGGGATATAAGGATTACATCACCAAGATACGGTTTTCCTGCGTTATCTTCTTATTTTCTTTCCTTTTCTTCTTTTCTTGGAATCCACCGCTCAGAAGAAGGATGACGCTTCACTGCGCTCCCAAAGCTCCCACGGAAATGCACATCTTCTCCTACGGAAAACATCGTTTGGACGTGATCCGGAAGCGTGAGAAATATCTCACGAATTTCACAATTTTTCATGGCACATTTTTTTTGTTTTGTCACCTGACGGCTAACCACTAAACAAAACAGAATAAAAGAAAAGGTATATATGTGATAAAGAGAGGCGCTCCCTTTTAGCTCTAATGGGCTGAATAAATGGGCCATGGGCCCAACAGATATTTCTTCTCTTAATGAAAAAAATCTATTTATGATAAATTTGATCCAATCTAAAATATTATTAAGTGCTCATATCTATTTTTAAAATGTGTTTGCAATTGCTAAATCATAAACTACTCCAAATTCAAATAAATAAGATCATTAAATAAGATCATTGAATAAGCTCTTCAAGAAAAGGCAATATGCATATGTCTCTTACAAGTGAAAGAATAGTCTGGAACAGATTTCGAAAAAAATATCACGAAGAAAGGTAGATGAAAATAAATGAGAGTCAGAATCTTTTAACATTTAACAGTATAGAATTATTGCTGAATCATTCATAGAATGCAAGGTATAGACAAACCTTCTTGCCTTCACTAGCAGGTATTATAGCATCATCTGATGGAACAGGACAATCAGCTAGTACTTCAACATCCGGTCTAGCTTCCAGGATGGCTGGGGCACGTATAAACACTCCACGACCCCTTCCTTCTCTGCAAGCTTAGGCACTGACAGTAGAGTTTCAAAGCTCTGAAGCTAGAAAACCAATAACAACATGTAATCAAGTGAGCAGTCATGATGTTCATCCATTTTCTCCAAGTAGAAAAAGAACCAGAGGACCAACAAAATTCCCAGATTCTTTACCTAGCTGCCAAAGGAAATTCGATGGACAGTGCAGTCCAGCCCCCTAATAAGCTCTTGTCCTCCTGACTTCTGCCCTGGATAGAGAAAGTTGAGTAATTAGCATCCAACTGCACTATATTCTGATAATCATGTTCCTTTGACTACAAAGGTAATTTTCTTAATCATTCTGTTCAGGTAATTTTCTTACACCGCTATTTTCTGTTGTTTTTACTTACTTTGTTTTCTTTGGAAGGTTTTTTCTGTGGCATTTCTGGGATGTGTTTTGCTGTTTTGAAGAATTTGTCAAGCAAAGTTTCTTAGAAGTAATGATTTTTGAGTAGTTTTGCTTTTTTTTTTTTTTTTTTGATATGTGAAAGCTGATATTGCCCACTCTAGCCATCTTATGTATTTGTTTCTTCATATTCCCTCTAATCATGTTACTATGTTATTTCTTGTTTCAGATAGTAATTTCTGGGAGCTTAATTTATAATGTATCTCCGGAAAGTTATGAAAATTTGCTTGCTAAAAGCAATGATGATCATATCGAAGGTAAAGTATACCAGTTGTGGGTTCTAAGCAATTGGAATATTACAAAGGACCTATACTTTGTGCTGCCTGAAGTTGTTTATTATTTTGCTTTTCACACATGTAGCCTTTCTTAGGTGGTCTACTGTTACCCTGAGCGTCTTAGTAGATTGTTAACTATATAGAGTTCTTGAGGCTTGTATATTTATGTGTTCTAGATATGCCTGGTGGACATCTGTTGAGGCCTTATGTGATGCCCCTCTCAATAGTCCCACATCGAGAAATTGGGAGTTGGTTGAGTGGTTTATAACCAGTTAAGGAAGATGGACAAGCACCAATTGGATCTCTTTTGGGCTGTGATGGCCCAAGTTGGTGTGGACCTTGTCCGTCTTGCTTTCTTGTAATGAAACGGGTCCGTGGGTGCTACAGGCCCAGGCCCGGATCGTTACAATATGGTATCAGAGCTATGCTTCAGTCGAAAGTACAGGATCTAAGTGCCACACAGGGCAAAGTGCTACATCCATGAGGGATGAGAGTCACCTCTTTGACCTGTAGGGATGGGAGTCACCTCTTGGACCTGTGGGGGCCATCTCTAGATCCCTGTCTGCCTGGTGGTTGTGATCAATTACCCCTGGCGACGAGGACGTCGCCTCTATAAGGGGGGTAGATTGTGATGCTCCTCCCATTAGTCTCATATCGGGAAATTGGGAGTTGGTTGAGTGGTTTATAACCAGTTAAAGAAGATGGACAAGCACCAATTGGATCCCTTTTGGGCTGTGGTGGCCCGAGTTGGTGTGGACCTTGTCCATCTTGCTTTCTTGTAATGAAACGAGTCCATGGGTGCTGCAGGCCCATGGCCCGGGTCGTTACACCTTACCTTGATTATATTGCATACCTATACCAAAGGATGGATCCACTTCTTGAGCAAGAACGTTTTGAGGTAGCTTTCCTTTTAGAATTATGATGATTTAGTCTTGTTATTGCTACTTACTTTTTTTTTGACCTATAAATACCACTACTATTATTGCAGCTGGGTTATAGGGATTTCTTGCAGTCTCCTTGCAGGTAGCTTGATTGTGCCGTTTCTTTTCAGTCTTAGGCTATTAGCTAAAAGATTTGTGTTTTGTCTTGACCTCAGTAATGCTGCTCTTTTCTTTTGCTACAGTAAAATCCTAGACTAAAAGTATAACATTGTTGTTCACATGTCTATTTTTCGAACAGCCTCTCATTGATAATCTGGAGGCCCAAACTTATGAGACATTTGAGAAAGATACAGTTAAATATAACCAGGTGTGTTTCTGCATTGTGGTTGTTGTTTTCTGAAAGTTTGTATTAGGCCTCTGAATTGTTTGCTAAAGGCTTGCCAGCTATAGTTGTAGATATTGTCAGGCCTCCCTTTTTAAGTAATTCTATAAACTACAATTATTTCAAAAATACTTGGTGCTTCTGTTCATCAACTAGTAACTAATTTTAGAAGGTGTTCTTGTATATATTGTGCTAATAATAACCCTGGACTTGCAATTTTTTAAAGTGAGATTTATAATATATGTAAGATTTTAATTAAACATTTAGTTCAACTACTCTAGGTGGAAATTAGTAAGCTAAAGCTAATGACCCAGCCTTTAAGGAGTATCTACTTCTCACGTTATATGCTTGCTCACCTATGTTAGCGTTTTCTTTTATGTGGCCCACGTGGATATATGATTGATTTATTATTTATTTATTCTAAATGATAATTATGATACCTAATTTTATCATATATTTAAATTTAAGTGATAATGATGGTTTAATAAAGCTAATTTCCTATTGGTTCATTTTTGGAAAGTTATCTGATAACCTCTCTTTGATGGAAAGAGAAATTTAACGTATTATTATATTGATCCTCTCTCTCCTATATATAGTCTGTTTGACCATCACAACAGATAAAGAAAAGAATTAGAAAAGAGGGAGAAACTCAATCTATCGTTAACCCATACGCAGCCTCTAGTTCATTGTCAACAAATATCAATGGATCAAGGTACGCATTCTTGGTTTATGTTTTCATGTAAAAATCATTTATTCTAAGATCTTGGCCATTATGTTTATTAAAGAAAATCCTTTAATGGATCTTACATGTGGTATCAGAGCCTTGATTGAAGAATTTATGATTTTTCATTATGAATTTATCTTTGACGGTTCTATATATATATACATATATTGTTATTATAATCAAGATGATTAGAATAGCATAATGTTAAAGGTGATTATTGTATGACTCTTTGGTTCAAGGTTTGGATCGTTGTCTTTTCTCTATTTTTTATCACTTTTTGATCTTCTAAAGAATAAAGAACGTACAAAATAAAGAAACCCGTTCTCCCACGCTATGAAATTAAAGAACCAAAAAGGCTTGTTTCACAAAGCCGTCTCCTCTTCCCCTCTTCCACTTAAGCCTCAAGATCCTTGTTTAAAGAAACCGCCAGAAAAAAGGGGAGGCTTTGCCCTTTCCTTTGGGAATTCTTCCTCTTTTGTCACGCACGGAAATCACGGATGCATGAAGAGAGAGAGGGACATGGCCTCCTTGCCTCTCAAGGACGTGGGTCTTGTAACGTGCAGAAGTGTAGGAGTGGGATTCGGTGGGATTAAGGATTAAAATAAAAGGAAGAAGTGGGATTTTACGACATACGTGAATCTTCATGAAGAGTCTTCACATATTCCAGTTTCTTTCCACAGAAGCTTTTTATGTTACCATGGCATGAAAGAAAAATAAAATAAAATAGAGATTGCGGTGGTTCAAACCTATAACTAACAGGTTTGAAAGAAAACATGTTACCACTCTACTAATGTAATCTTAACGACAAATAATGAAAGTTCAAAATATTTTTTTCGCTAGAAAATTTCTTTATAAAATTATATGGGTACACTTAAGTCTTTTGTATTCACGCATGACATCATCATTAATTAATTTTGATGTCTATATTATGTAATTTGTTAGTCACCAAAGCGGCCAAATTTAAAAGTTTATAGATATCAAAATTAATTAAATAATTTAATTACTCATAATTATGTGATGCTTTAAATGAATGACATAATTGCTTAATTGTTATGAGTATATTAAAGTTTATTGATTATAAATATTTAAGGGTCGCCTAAAGGTTGACTAGTCATTTTATAATCTATGGACATGATGTGGTCAATTAATATGCTTGGTTAGGTATGTTTAGCATATCCAAAGATAGCAAACATATCTAATTTGAGTATATATAATGGCCAAGTATGTAAAATTAAAATTAAGCATCAATTATGTTTACTGTTGTATATTGTTGTATTACCCAAAGAAGAACTTCAATATGTACTTATTGTTTACTTGATAGAGTCTGTATGTTTATTTAAATATATTACTCAAAGCATTAACGTGTGAGCATATTTTATTTGTTCCTGTTTCTCTTCATTCGCAAGCTATGTCTGTTCAAACATTCAATAGGCTTAATTTTCTGAATGATGCGAACAAGTTCAGTTTCATCTTGGTGTTCTAGATCTTGATTTGGCACTCATGAATGAGAAACCCACTGCTCTTACTGGCTCTAATAGTGCTGAACAGAGGTCTTTCCATAAGACTTGGGAAAGATCAAACAAACTTAGCTTGATGTTCATGCGAATGACTGTAGCAAACAATATCAAGTCCACAATTCTTGCTATTGAAAGTGCTAAGGAATTTATGAAGTTTGTGGAAGCATGTTTCCAATTTGACTCTACTGATAAGTCACTTGCTGGGACATTGATGAGTACTTTAACGAACATTAAGTTTGATGGTTCTAGTACTATGCATGAGCATGTTGTTGAAATGACAAACATAGCAGCGAGACTAAAGACTACGTGATTGGAAGTGAATGAGAATTTTCTTATGCAATTCATTATCAATTCCTTGCCTCCTGAGTATGGTCCATTTCACATGAGTTATAACACTATGAAGGATAAGTGGAATGTGAATGAACTACAAAGTATGCTTATTCAAGAGAAAGCAAGACTTAAGAAACAAGAAAATTATTCTATCAATCTCATGAGTCAGCAAGGAGCTAGAAAGAAATCAAAGAAATATAAGAAAGGAAAGAGCAAGCAATGACCACTAAAGATAAATGGGTCATCTGCTCAAATCCACAAGAAAGAACAAAAGGATGATAAGTGTCACTTTTGCAAAAAGCATGGACACTATCAAAAGATTGCCTGAAACATAAGGCATGGTTCGAAAAGAAAGGTAAGCCTACGGCTTTTGTATGTTTCGAATCAAACCTAATAGAAGTTCCTTATAATACTTGGTGGATTGATACTGATTGTACCACTCATGTTTCTAATACGATGCAGGGATTCCTTACGATCCAAACCATAAACCCAAATGAAAACTGTCTCAATGGGAAACAGAGTCAAAGTTCCAGTTGAAGCTGTTAGAACTTATCGTTTGATTCTAGACACTGGACATCATTTAGACATTTTCCAAATACTTTATGTCCCTTCTATTTCTCGTAATTTAGTTTCTTTATCCAAACTTGACTCAGTTGGATATTCTTTTAAATTTGAAATGGATGTTTCAGTTTGTTTAAACACAATCATCTTATTGGTTCTGGTATTCTTTCTGATGGTTTGTACAAATTTAAGCTTGATAGTCTTTTTGCTGAGACATTGTTAACCTTGCATCATAATGTTGGTACTAAACATAGTTTAGTGAATGAACAATCAGCTTACTTGTGGCATTAATGTTTGGATCGTATATCCATAGAAAGAATTGAGAGATTAGTAAAGAATGAAATCCTTCCTGATTTAGATTTTACTGATCTTGGGATTTGTGTGGATTGTATTAAAGAAAACACATAAAACAGACAATCAAGAAAAGTGCCACAAGAAGTAAACAGCTCCTTGAAATTATACACATCGATATATGTGGGCCTTTTGATGTTCCATCCTTTGGTGAAGAAAAGTATTTTATCATTTATTGATGATTTTTCACGTTATGGCTGTCTATTTGTTGCATGAAAAATCTTAATCGGTAAATGCTCTAGAAGTTTTTATCAACGAGGTTGAAAGATAACTAGACAGAAAAATAAAAATTGTTAGGTCTGACAGAGGTAGTGAATATTATGGAAAGTATGATGAATCTGGACAATGCCCTGGTCCATTTGCCAAATTCCTTGAAAAGCATGGCATATGTGCTCAATACACAATGCCTGGAATACTAGAACAAAATGGTATTGCAGAAAGGCGTAATCGAACTCTAATGGACATGGTTAGGAGTATGTTAAGCAATTCATCATTACCCTTATTATTGTGGATGCATGCTTTAAAGATCGATATATATTTGCTAAATAGGGTTCCTAGTAAGGCAGTTCCAAAGTCTCCTTCTGAACTATGGATAGGAAGGAAACCCATTTTGAGACATTTACATGTTTGGGGTTGCCCAGCGGAAGTAAGGATTTACAATCCATATGAAAAGAAGTTGGACTCAAGAACAACCAGTGGTTTCTTCATTAGTTATCCAGAAAGATCAAAAGGATATAAATTTTATTGTCCTAACCATAGTACAAGAATTGTTGAATCTGGAAATGCAAGGTTTATTGAGAATAATGAAATTAGTGGGAGTTTGGAACCACGTAAAGTGGAAATCCAAGAAGTTAAGGTGCAAGTTTCTTCACCTATAATTCTTCTCAAGTTGTTGTTCCTAGAGTTGTTGAACATTTTAATAACTTTCAAGAACAACAAATTAATGATCAAACACCACAGAATGATGATATTACTAATGAACTTGCAATAAACAAACCCAATGAAGTAGCATTAAGAAGGTCTCAACGACAAAGAAGAACTGCTATTTCTCAACGACAAGAATCAGATTTTTATTTGGGTATTAATGATGATCCAGTTTCTTTTTATAAGTCATGCAAAGTGCTAATTCATCTAAATGGTTAGATGCCATGCAAGATGAGTTAAAATCAATAGATTTCAATGCAGTCTGGGATCTTGTTGAATTGCCTGAAGATTGTAAAAGAATTGGGTGTAAATGGGTCTTTAAGACCAAACACGACTCAAATGGCAATATTGAATGTTGTAAAGCCAGACTTGTTGCCAAAGGTTTTACTCAAAAATGTGGCATTGACTACATAGAGACTTTTCTTAAGTCTCTAAGAAAGACTCATTTATAATTATTATGGTACTTGTAGCTCATTATGATTTGGAGTTGCATCAAATGGATGTGAAAATCGCCTTTCTAAATGGGAGTTTGAATGAAGAGGTTTATATGGACCAACCTGAAGGCTTTTTATTTGAAGGAAAGAAACACATGGTGTGTAAACTGAAGAAGTAAATATACAGACTTAAGCAAGCTTCCCGACAATGGTATCTTAAGTTCAATGATACTATTACATCCTTTAGATTTAAAGAAAACACAGTTGATCGGTGTATATATCTGAAGGTCAGTGGGAACAAAATCATATTTTTGATTCTGTATGTTGATGATATCTTGCTAGCTACTAATGACCTTGGCCTATTATATGAGACAAAGAATTTCCTCTCTAAGAACTTTGAAATGAAAGATATGGGTGAGGCATCCTATGTGATTGGAATCAAATATTTCATGATAGATCACAAGGAATGTTAGGTTTGTCTCAGAAGGAATATATTAATAAAGTTCTTGAGAAATTCAACATAAACAAATGTTCTACAAGTGTTGTTCCAATTTAGAAGGGAGATAAATTCAGCCTTATGCAATGTCTAAAGAATGAATTGGAACATAAAAAAATGGAACAAATTCCTTATGTTCCTTATGCATAAAGGAATATTCAGACTAGATTTTGCTGGATGTGTTGATACTAGAAAGTCCACATTTGGCCATTTGTTCCTTTTAGCTGGAGGAGCGATCTCATGAAAAAGTGCGAAGCAGTCTGTCATTGCTGCATCCACTATGAAAGCTAAGTTTATGGCATGCTTTAAGGCTATAATTTATGGTTTATGGCTGCGAAACTTTATTTCAGGACTTGGGGTTGTCGACAGTATTACCAAGCCGCTGAAATTTATTGTGATAACTCCGCAGCAGTCTTCTTTTCTAAAAATGACAAGTATTCAAAGGGTGCTAAATATTTGAAATTGAAATACTTTGTCGTTAAAGAAGAAGTTCAGAAACAAAGAGTATCAATTGAACATATTAGCACCAATCTCATGATTGCAGATCCGCTGACTAAAGGGTTGCCGCCAAAGATATTTTATGAACATGTCGAAAAAATGAACATTATTGAAAACCATTAGTGATGTTATGTTTAAAGCTTTAAGTTCCTTATGTATTTGACACTCTGAGCTCAATTAATTGTTGTTTTGAATCACTTATGGATCCTATTTACTTATGCTGGTATATATACATAAATGAATTATGAGAATGTTAACAAGATTTGTCTTTGATAAAGACATTATTGTTAGACCTTATTGCAATTCTCATTATAGGTCATGTTAAGTATAGAACTAGTAATGTGATACATGGAAGGGAGTACGTCAAAATAATAGCATACAACCACCATGATCCTTATTAGTTTTTGCTTAATGATGATTTCATGTTTGACCAATATTATGAAGGATTTTAGCTTCTGTTATGCGCATTATGATTGATTATTAAATCGGTATGTTTAATATCTCACATGGGCCAAGTGGGAGAATGTTAGCATTTCCTTTTATGTGGCCCATGTAGATATATGATTGATTTATTATTTATTTATTCTAAATGATAATTATGATATATGATTTTATCAGATATTTAAATTTAAGTGATAATGATGGTTTAATAAAGCTAATTTTCTATTGGTTCATTTTTGGGAAGTTATCTGATAACCTCTCTTTGATGGAAAGAGAAATTTAACCTATTATCAGATTGGTCCTCTCTTTCCTATATATAGTCAGTCTGTTTGACCATCACAACATATAAGGAAGAGAATTAGGAAAGAGGGAGAAGCTCAATCTATCGTTAACCCATACGCAGCCTCTGGTTCATTGTCAACAAATATCAATGGATCAAGGTATGCATTCTTGGTTTATGTTTTCATGTAAAAATCATTTATTCTAAATATTGGCCATTATGTTTATTAAAGAAAATCCTTTAATAGATCTTACAACCTAATGTAAAAAAAAACTTTGCAGAGCTTATATTGTCTGCTTTACTTGGGCAGTACCATAGAGCAGTTTGTAAAGCTTAATTTGGTTGACAGAGTCCCAGATGAGAAAGCTTTAACAACAATGACGGTGAGTTTAGGAATTTTAGATGTCTCTTCACTTTTTCTGATGTCAATGACTACAGGATGTGATTAAAAAATTTATTACTGCAATTGTGTAATGATCAGCTTTCATACAATAAGGCATACGATCTTTATTTCCAATACTCCTTTGTTTTCTTAAAATTGACATGTTCTCATCTTTTTGCAAAAAGGTACTAAAGGTTGTAGGAGCAGGACGAGGACCATTAGTGAGAGCATCTTTGCAGGTTTGTTCTATTGTATTTTGTAGTGATGATATTTGATGAAGCTTTAGAGCCTGAACAAAGAGTTGGAATAGGACCATTTGGAAAACTTTAGTCATTAGACTCTCACAAACTCTTGATTGTTATGCGCCATACCATGGTTTCAAAAACCACAGAACAGCTGATATCAGTAAGTGTGCCGTGATGCTGAAACAGCTGTACTGTTATGTACTGCCCATATTACTGTATACTGGCACTATCATACCGACCATGCCCGTTGGTACCGATGGTTTTTCTGTTTTTTGGAAGCTGTTGGTCTCGATACTTCCTATTGGTACTGATACTATGCAGGTACTGTACCATGCAGATAGAAGACATCATGGGTTCAGTACTGATATTTAAAACCTTGTTGCATACTGACAAAACAAGTTTCAACTTGCCTATTTAGTTGATTGTGCAGGTTGGATAGCACTGGTAGCTCAATTGTATAATTAGCAGTTCTTATCAAAGAGGAGGTTGCAAAAGATGAGAGGACTTTAAATATTGTTTTGCACTTCACAAGGCTGAATCCCTTTTGGAGGACACTTTACAAATGTGCAGGTGCAGCGTCTTATGAAAGCACCTTAACTACACCAAAATTGTGCAGAAAGAATACTTTCAGCTTTCTTCTAATTAAGTGATTTATTGGAGAACTTCGTTTGTCATGGCAGTGAATGAGCTTTTCTGTCCTTTTCTGCAGAGCAATTAAACAAACACTGAAAAACCCGTCTACCACACAACATGCATTGATGGAGGTTCCCTAATATCCATTCTTCTTCAGTGGTCCTCAGTCCATTTCTGAAGAAACCTTCAGTGGTTGTTTCAAAACTTATCCATACATGCATTTGCTTGTTATTAGATATCGAAGTTACTGTTTTCCTAATTCACAAGAACTGGCATGTCTGCATTTTATACATGCATGCATATGCTGGTAGGATGCATGATTGCACCATACTTGTGTTCATTGACGGTCTTAAGAGGTCAAAATTAGTTAGGAAATCATACTGTTATGATTATCGTAGGATATGCCGTTGAACTAAATCGTAGTATGGAGTTAGTACTAGCCAACACTACAAGAAATTTAACTTTTAGCGACGCCCAAATGCATGCTAAACAAAAAAATGTGTCGCTAATTAAGTTTAGTGACGCCGTTGCTAAATGATTGGTCGGTAAAGGGTTAAATAGCGATGCACTGAATGCGTCACTAATGCGTCGCTATTTATTCTGTCGCTATTTAGTGACGCATATGCGATGTAGTAATGCATCACTAAATAGCGATGCATTAGTGATGCATTGAATGCGTCACTAAATAATAATGCATTATTGTGTCACAAATGCGTCACTATTTAAGGACGCAAATAATGCACGCACTTAATGCGTCACTATTTAGTGACCCATTTGTGATTCATTAATGCGTCACTATTTAGGGATGCACTGAATGCGTCGCTATTTTGGGTTTAGGGTTTAGCGACCATTTGCATCGCTAGAGCATCGAAATATTTAATAATTTTTTAAATAATTAACTAAAAAGTAGAATTTAAACCTGCTTATACAAATATAATTCATGCTATAAAAGAGACATGGTAATTTAAAATAGCTGCTGGTGCTAATTCTCTAAATAGACATTCAAATTGCAAAAAATGTTTGAAATTTTTTTTAATAAAGCAGAGTAGAAGATAAGTTTCGATTCATTACATAAATGAAACATAAATAACAATAATGTATACAAAATAAAAAATAAAAATAACATCAATCATCCTGCGGTGGATCACGTGGTGAAAGCCGGATGTATCGAAGAGTGAAGATGCTGTGTTCTGTGACATCAAGCGAACCAACTCCCGCATCTGCTGTCGATCCACGGCCTGTTGTGCTCTCATGTCTGTAAGCTGCTGCTGAAGTGCCAAAGTATGCTCCTGCTGTGCTCTCATGTCTGTAAGCTGCTGCTGAAGTGCCAAAGTATGCTCTTACTGTGCTCTGAGATCGGCAAGCTCCTGCTGAAATTCCTGCCGAACCTGATCTGTAATGGATTGCCTCATCTCATCGATGTGCTCAGCAGGAACATCGTTGGATCCAATATGATGCGAACAGAAGCCTGAAACAGGGAAGTATTTGGAAGCTTTGGTGCCTAGACCATACACTCTACGGTCGTGTGGCTGGGCACCAACAGCTTCTTAGAATATCCGTCGAGACTCCTGTGGTGAAAGCTCGATGGACGTCTCCCCACCAGTAGAGTCAACCTGTGATGCCTGGAAGAACAGCTCATCCACCCGTGCCTAGGAGAAATAGAAAAAATGGTTATATAAGAAGTATGCAAATTAAAAATATTATTAAGTTTTTAGAAGCAAATCCTAACTCCAACTTGCTGCGACCGTGTATCGACCCAGGAACCGTCCTTCTTTGTGTGTGTCGCCTTAAACAACTGATACTCTCCTGGGTCTATGCCCTGCTGCATAGTCTACAGAAATAGAAAATAGATAACAAATGTAAGTATTTGTAAATGAAATTAAAAGTAAGTTGGTTAATTATGTTTTCTTACCATACGACGTCGATGCTTCCGAATGGAAATGGAACCCGAGGTGTGGCAGGACAAACCTGTGCCTGGACCACCCTTCTCAGATCGACGGTTTATGCTAGCTGTGGAGGACCTCCTGCGTCAGGCCTCTGACTGCCACACTTGCTGCCACTCGTGCCATATATTCTTTGGCACATGCACAGGATGCTGACCGGACTTCCTCCAACGATGAAGCATGTCGGAGTATCGTCGTGCAGCTAGGGCATCCCATGCCGACCTAATGGCGTCATGGATGGTAGGGTCCCATGTAAACTTCTTCTGCATTAAAATAAAATGTTAGTTGCTTTCATAAAATAAAATTATTTATACACATGACTAATTTAGGGTCAAAAAAAGATAGTTTACCTGAAACTCAGAAAAATAGAACTCTCTCGTGCTCGAAGACACATGATGCCAGACGTGTCCAGTCAAATCAGTACGCCTATGAAATATAGCGCTGATCTGGCTCGATACTGTATGATGCTTAATAAAACTGCTACCAAAATATAAAGGTAAACAATGCATGTTTATAAATAATTAGCATTAAAATTAGCATAACGATAAAAGAAATTAAATACTTACAGCCCATGTGCATCTAGTACAAGTACTCTACGGCCTGAGGATGAAGAACTCTCCACCGTCTATGCTGGTGAAGAAGTAGCATCATGAGATGAATCAGGATGAGGTGACATCCCCTGTGGAGACAATGAAGGCTGTGTAGGGGGTGTAGATCTGAACTGTCCTACTGATGAGGTCGATGGATCTCCACCCTCTCTATCAGAAATGGATCTCCCCCGACCCCTCATATTGAAAATAATCGAGATTTAATTTTTACCTAATTATGGATAATGAATGTACATGTAAAATAAAGTACTTACAGCCTGAGGATGAAGAACTCTCCACCGTCTATGCTGGTGAAGAAGTAGCATCATGAGATGAATCAGGATGAGGTGACATCCCTTGTGGAGACAATGAAGGCTGTGTAGGGGGTGCAGATCTGAACTGTCCTATTGATGAGGTCGATGGATGTCCACCCTCTCTATCAGAAATGAATCTCCTCCGGCCCTTCATACTAAAAATAATCGAGATTTAATTTTTACCTAATTATGGATAATGAATGTACATGTAAAATAAAGCACAAATAAATTCATCTTGCAATTGTCAACCTCTATGCAGAGTCAGTTTCGTTTGTATCATCAATAATCGGTTCAACATCTAATGTTGAATCCGACTGTGATTGAAATTCATCTTCGTCGTCATCCAATGGAACATTAACATCCTCAATTTCTTGGATATCATCGGCTGGGTCTCTAAGTGATGTTTCAGGAGCAGATGTGTCATCCTCAATTATATGTATTTCCATCTCATCCTCTTGAAATACAGGGGAATCAGGTGATTGAGTCGAAGAGTTTTCAGCAAGCACAATGGTCGATCGTGCCATGATTTTTGAAATAGCCTATCAGTCTCGTTTGTCGTTGTGCAAGCTTGGATATCCACAGTAATACACTTGCTGAGCTTGTGACGCTAAAATAAATGGTTCAAATTTTTGCAATCTTCATTTATAGTTCACTTCAACCAAATTATATTCATTGTGAATCCTAGTCCCTACATTTACTATTGGATCAAACCAGTTGCAATGAAATAAGACAATACATTTCATAGGCCAACCAAGATATTCAACTTCAACCACCTCAACTAACTTCCCATAATAATCCAGCATATTTGCTCCAATGCTTTCTCCTTTGATGCACACGCCCCAATTTTGTGTGCATCTTGAAGAACCTAATCCTTCAATCTGAAACTTATAGCCATTCACAAAATAACCAGAGTAGGTATTTACGGTCCTCAATGGCCATTGTGCTAGACATCTAATGAAAATGTTGTCGATAGTGGACCATGGACCATTAACATGTAAATGAATAATGAATTCACAATTAATTCATGAAATAGAAGGTAGTGTCCAAAGAAATGCATCGCAACACTCACAAATTCATTAAACCAATATGCAAACTCTGTTTCTAACTTCTATTCGATGGCAACATCACTGATGTTGGGATACATCTATCGTTGGCTAGCACAGTACATTCTATACAAATAAGAAATTTAAAGCTATTGTCAGCAAATAATTTCTTTACTATTATTGATTTTACAAATAGAAGTTCAATGTTAGAAGACTGAGAATATACATACTCAATGTATGGATCGACTTCTCGACAGTTCATTAAAATGTAATTATGGGATGTAATGTACTCGACATCGCTCAAATCCCTTCTCTTTTGTTTTCCAAATGTTCGGCCAACACTTTTAAAAATTGATATCCTCCCATCAATAGCTTCTCCTTCATTTGCACATCCATCAATGTTACGGGCCGCATTTCGGTTCATCGTGTGGATGTGATCCTCGAAATAATGCAAGGCAAAAGTTGAAACTTCCTCAACCAAGTATGCATTGCATATCGAACCTTCAACCTTTGCCTTGTTGTGCACATTATTTTTTTAACTTCTTAAGATACCTATTTGTTAAAATACGTAAAGCAATCAATTAACTAGCTTGTTAGTTAAATTTATTTGAAATGATAATATATAATACTATTATTTAGATACTTACCTCTCAAAAGGATACATCCAACGATACTGCACGGGACCAGAGCTATACTTGCTTCATATGGTAAGTGAACCGGTAGGTGTTCCATGGAGTCAAAAAAACCGGAAGGGAATATTTGCTCTAATTTGCATAATATAATAGGAATTTGTTCCTCAAGCCTTGCCATTGATGCAGAAGTAATGACTCTGGCAGTTAACTCCTTGAAGAATAAGCTAAGCTCCGTTAGTGCCTTCCATACGTGGATAGGAAGTAACTCACAGAAAGCTATGGGTAATACTCGCTGCATAAATACATGACAGTCATGACTCTTCATGCCGAACACACATCTACCAATGTTTGAGGTATATCCATCTAGAAATTTCAATCCTTTAACCCATTGACATAACATTGCTCTAGAATTTCTGTCAAGGCTGTAGCATGCTTTAGGATATGTCCCATCGCCATGCCTCCTTAAATCATGTCTTCTACAATATAAATTGAGTTCTTCTCTTGATTTTGCAGTGTCCTTTGTTTTTCCCGGGATGTTTAGCACCGTGTTAAATATGTTATCAATATGCATCTTTGAATTATCATGCACTCAACTGTAATTGTTGTAGACAACTGATGTGGCTGATCACTTCCCCAGGCAATAGAATAATATTTTGCAGAGTTCTCGAAGCCAAGTGATAATTTGATAGTTCAATCCCAGCATCGGCCTCAGTTTTGACCTTGACCTCAGCCTCAGCATCGACCTCGGCCTCGGCCTCGATCATGAACCATCGACTTCAACGCTTGCCTCGAGTTTTGCCTCCACCTCTGCCTGGAGTCTCGCCTCGGCCTCGAGCCCCGCCTCAGCCTCGGCCTCGAGCCCCGCATTGGCCTCGGCCTCGAGCACCACCTCAGCCTCAGCCTCAAATTTTGTATTACACTCTCTCTACCCATTGTCGTGGAGCCAACTCCGAATACCGGGCGCTATGATTTAAAACACAAACTATAACCAACTACAGCACAACTTGCTCGTCTGTTATTGCTAAAATTATGGGCGGTTACCAATATACCATGCAGTTGCCGATATCTACGGCTCCCGCTCAGCAACTGTGTACCCACCTGCCATTCACAGAGCTGATCCTAATAGAAGAAGGGATTCGACAGTTCCATCCACAAGGGGTAAGAGGGACCCTCGGACAAGTATATAAGGACCCTAGCTCACAACGAGACAGGGGACTGAATCTCTACTCTCTCATTTGCATTCCTATTCTCCAAACCACTAACTTGATCATCGGAGGGTCCCCGCTGAAACCACTGATCCGGGACTTTTGTTGTAGGTTTTCGGCTATAGGAGGTAATTACATCCTTCTTCTGAAGACCCACAAAGCTCCTCTCTTGTTCGACGCTCCTCAAAAGTGATTTGGCAGCAACAGATTGGCGCGCCAGGTAGGGGAGTAGATAGACGTTCATCTTCACGCATCTGCGACCCCACAACCTTTGTAAGGAAGAAGATGGTGGTTACGCGTGCACAAAAAGCTTCTGCCAGCCAAGCTGTGGGATGCCTTCTACGGGCTGAGCAATCGGAGGCCAATCTCCCTATTTCGCCTCCCATACAGCCGCAGGTTGGCCAGGCTGATCGACTCGATGCTCTGACTCAACAGGTTCATGACCTGATGGCGGTGGTGCAGGGACTGCAGGAGCAGTGCTCCGCCACCACACCTTTACCACCTCAACCCTCTCTGCCTCATGTGGAGGGTCATGGAGCTAGCCAGTCTCACCGTGGAAGGAGCCTTCCGGAGGCCTCCCGCCTGCATCCCCGAAATCACATCACTGGGAAACTTTCAAGCGGCGACGATCTCCATCCCATCATTCTGACCGCTTTCCCAGGTGGCATAGGGGGAAGGAACCAAAGCAGGTGCATTCCCTGCCTTGGCAACACTCTCCCTATTCGTCTTCTGAATCCTCGAAGGAAGACACCAACCGAAAGATCGCTCATCGGGCGGAGCAGCAGTTGGACAAATACCATCAGCAACTGGAAGAGCTTAGCCACAGGATTACCAACCCGCATGGAATAGATTACGACCATCGCCCCCCACTATCTTGCTGTATTATGGAGGAGCTGGTCCCATCTCGATTCTATCTACCCAGATGGATCCTTATGACGGTACTGCAGACTCCCTGGATCACCTGGAAAGCTACAAGGTCCTCATGCAAGTCCAGGGGGCAATGGATTCTCTTCTGTGCATAGCCTTCTCGGCTACACTTCAGAAGGCCGCGCATGCATGGTATTCCTGCTTGCCACAACGTAGTATCCATTCCTTTCGATAGCTCGAGAGGTCTTTCTTGGCCCATTTTGATGCATGCCGGAAGATCCCCCGGATGGCTGATAGCCTGTTCGTCATCTAGCAGAGGAGTGGTGAAACCCTGAAGGACTTTGTGGCTCGGTTCAAGGAAGCTGCGCTAGAGGTATATAACCTTGAGGACTCCATGGCCACATTAGCTCTGAAGCGGGGACTCCGTCCCTCCAGATTTGCTTATTCCTTGGAAAAAAAGCCTCCTCACTCTTATACCGAACTGCTGAGCCGAGTGCAGAAATATATTTGTGCTGACGAGGCCGACTCCTCTAGAAGGGAGGTTGACAAAGGATCCGATAAGAAGCCGGCACCTTCGAAACCCACTGGGGTGCGGTCTAGGAAGCTAGAACCATTTCGTCGATCAGACAACCGGCCTCAAACATTGGTTCCCAAGGAACACTTCACTCCACTACTTGCCCCAATTTCCTACATTCTATTGGAAATTAAGGAAGAGCCCTACCTCCGGCGTCCACCTCCCATGAGGCCAGGAGTTTCCTGCAGTAAAGACCTATATTGCCGATACCACAGGGACTATGGCCATGACACCGAAGATTGTCGCCTGCTGAAGAAGGCTATCGAGGAACTCATTTAGCAAGGTCACTTAGGTAAATTCGTCCGAAGAGGAAACCCTGCTGGCCCGGGTCCGTCGACACCTCCTGTACCTCAGATTGGCGTGGACAATGCCCCAAAGGAGAAGATGGTGGCCATGATCTCCTGGAGGGTAGGTAGGTCACTCTCCCCATCATAGCCGGGACTCTGCTGCATTAGAGATGGTTCTCATGAATTTCCTAGTAGTTCAGGTCCCACTGGCTTACAATGCTATCCTTAGGAGACCCGGTTTGACCCTGTTGGATGCTGTTATCTCCACCAAAAGATTACTTGTAAGATTCCCCACCGACGAAGGAGTCGGAGAGATGAGGGGAGAGCAGAGCCCATTACCGCTCTGCTACCACTTAGCCCCTAGTCCACAAGGGGTGGTGTCGGCAACAGCGCCCGAGCCGCTCGACCCCTGAGACTTAGAGAGGAGGGGGGAGCCAGCCGAGCATATGCTAACCTTCCCATTGGGGGAGGACCTGACGAGAACCATCCAGGTTAGGGCACTACTTCCGAAGGAGGCGCACGATCAGCTTCTTGCTTTCCTGCTAGCCAACTCCGACATCTTTGCATGGTCATCATCCGACATGCTAGGCATCCGTGAGAAGGTAATCACTCACCAACTCAACATCAAGTTAGGATGCTGGCCAGTTCGACAGAAGAAGAGAACCTTCACCCCAGATAGGCAGAAGGCCATTGATGAAGAGATCCACAAACTAGAGGCCACAGGCCATATTCGAGAGGTCCACTACCTCGACTGGCTGGCCAACGTTGTGATGGTCCGCAAGGCTAACAGAAGTTAGAGGATGTGCATGGATTTTACTGACCTCAACAAAGCATGCCCCAAGGATAGCTTCCCCTTGCCTCGGATTGATCAGTTGGTGGACGCTACATCTGGTCATGAGACCCTTAGCTTCATGAATGCCTTCTCCGGATACAACCAGATCAAGATGGACCCGACGGACGAGGAAGCTACTTCTTGTGACCGAGAAGGGGATATACTGTTATAAGGTGATGCCGTTCGAACTAAAGAATGTGGAGGCCACTTACCAGAGGCTGATGAATAAAATCTTTGAAGATCAGATCAGATGCAACATGGAGGTGTACGTGAATGACATGCTGACTAAAAGTGTCTATACCACTAACCACATTGCTGACCTGACGGAGACCTTCGGCAACCTTCACCGGTACCAGATGAGACTGAACCCCCGCAAGTGTGTCTTTGGGGTGACAGCAAGCAAATTCTTGGGTTTCATGGTGACGCAGCGCGGGATCGAAGCAAACCCTGATAAGATACGATCCATCTTAGACATGAGGTCTTTGGCTAACAAGAAGGAGGTGCAGCGCCTGACTGGAAGGGTGTCGGCCTTGAGCCATTTTTTATCCAAGTCCGTAGAGAGATGCCTGCCTTTCTTCAAGATACTACGCAAAGTCAATGGCTTCGAATGGACGAGGGAGTGCCAGAAAGCCTTCGAGGGATTAAAAGAGTTCCTATCCATCCCGCCACTGTTATTTAAACCAAGGGGTGGGGAAGAGCTCCTTCTGTACCTTACGGCCTCTCCCAAAGCTGTCAGCTCCGTGCTTATTCGCATGGATGCCAATGGGACACAAAAGCTCGTGTATTACACCAGTAAGGTGCTCCACGACATAGAGACTAGATATTCGAGAGTCAAGAAGATTATCTTCGCATTGATCATTTTTGCCCAGCGCTTCAGGTCCTATTTCCAACCTTACCCGATCATGGTGGTCACGGATCAACCCCTCAAGGCGATCCTTTCTTGTCCTGATACCTTTGGCTGGCTGGCAAAATGGGCACTCAAGCTGTAAGAGTTTGACCTATCATTTTGACCTAGCTCGGCCATGAAGTCTCAAGTCTTAGTAGATTTCTTGGTCGAGTGCACTTGGACAGAAAAGCAGCCGAAGGAGTCCCATGCAAACCCTTCGGACGATGAAACCAAGGAAAGAGGGGATGACTGGATCGTTCACATAGATGGAGCTTCAAATTCTTAAGAGAGTGGGGTAGGCCTCATCTTGGCTAGTCTAGACGGAGTTGTGATCGAGTACGCCCTCCGTTTCCTTTTCCAGCCACCAATAACCAGGCCGAATATAAAGCCCTACTGTTAGGAATGAGGCTAGCTCAGGAGCTCGGGGTGAAATGCCTTAGAGTCTTCATCGACTCCCAGCTAGTCTTCGGTCAAATCAAAGGGGAGTATGAGGCGCGGGACCCTACCATGTCTCGTTATCTAAGTATGGTGTAGTCACAAGCCTCTCCCTTGGCCCACTTTAGCATCAGCTACATCCCTCGAAGGGAGAATGCTAGAGCTGATGCTTTGTCCCGATTAGCCACCTCGGCTGACGGGACCTTGAAAAGAACCTACGTGGAGCATCTGGAAGCCCCAAGCATTGACGCGGTAGAAGAATCCATGCCAGTCCACCAAGAGCCCTCCTGGATGGATGTTTACATCCAATACTTCACCGCTGGTACCCTCCCAGCCGACCCTGTTGAAGCCAAGCTATTCAAGTGGCGAGTACATAAGTTCATGATGTTCGACGGACAATTATACCGAAGATCCTTTTCTCACCTTCTTCTCAGATGCGTTGGTCCTGCATACGCTGACTATATCCTCCGTGAGATCCATGAAGGTATCTGCGAGAACCACTTGGGGGCCAGAGCACTATCGCGCAAGGCTCTATGCCAAGGCTACTACTGGCCCACCATGCGAGAAGACGTAATTGAACTGGTTCGAAAGTGTGACAGCTGCCAGCGACATGCTAACATTCAACGGTAGCCCGCTTTCCAACTGAGCCCCTTGTCGGCTCCATGGCCTTTCGTCCAGTGGGGAATGGACATCTCGGGACCATTCCCTCCAGCCTCTAGTCAACAGAAGTTTTTGCTTGTCGCCATCGACTACTTCACCAAGTGGGTTAAGACCGAAGCACTAGCCAAGATTACCGAAGCCAAGGTGAGGAACTTCTTCTGGAAGTCTATTATTTGTTAGTTTAGACTACCCCACACACTTGTTACTGACAACGGACGCCAGTTCGATAATGCTCCTTTCAAAGAGTTCTGTGCCGAACTAGGAATATCAGAGATTCACCTCTGTCGATCATCTACAAACAAACGGAGCAGCAGAAGTAACAAATCGGACAATCCTTCAAGGGCTTAGGATGCGTCTGGATGATTTCAAAGGAAGATGGGTGGAGGAGCTCCCGAACGTGTTGTGGGCATACCATACGATGCCCCAAACCCCCATTGAAGAAACTCCATTCAGCCTTGTGTTCGGGTCACAAGCAATCATTCCAGTAGAGATTGGCATCCCTAGTCCACGGACACAATCGTACAATGAGCAAGACAATCCCAACCAGTTGAGAACCAATCTTGATCTCGTCGAAGAACTCCGTGATCAAGCACGACTCTGGATGGCCTCCTATCGACAGAGGATTGCGAAATATTACAATGCCCGAGTTCATCCCAGAACGTTCCTCCCCAGAGACCTAGTCCTCAGACGAGCCGAAGTCTCTAAACCTACAGAGGGGGAAAAGCTATCTCCCAATTAGGAAGGGCCTTACCGAGTCACTGACGTACTTCATCGCAAAGCATACCGGATCGAGGGGCTAGATGGGAAGCCTCTTCCTCGCACTTGGAACGCGGACAACCTACGTCGGTATTATCAGTAATGTATTAACATCTTTAACTTGAGCATGTCTGCTAGGATAATATTCATTTTCTCACTAACGAAAGTGTCTCTAAGAGATTTGACTCCTCACTTGAAGCCCGACTCTGCGTCGGCACTGAAGCCCGACTCCGCGTTGGCACTTAAGCTCGACTCCGCATTGTCACACAAGCCTGACTCTGTGTCGGCACTGAAGCCCGGCTCCACGTCAGCACTTAAGCCCGGCTGTGCATCGGCACTTAAGCCTGACTCCGCATCGGCATACAAGCCCGAATCCGCATCGGCACTTAAAGCCCGGCTCCGCGCCGGCACTTAAAGCTTGGCTCCGCGCCGGCACTTGAAGTCTGACTCTACATCAGCACTCAAGCTTGACTCTGTGTCGATACTTGAAGTTCGGCTCCACGTTGGCACACAGCCTGATTCCGTGTCAGCACATTGGCCCAGCCTCGCGTCAACACTCCGCTCGGTTTTGTGTCGGCATTCAAATCCAACTCCATACCATCTCTCAAGCCAAGCTGCGGGTACTTTACAGCCTGGTGTCTACCCCTAAACCGACTTCGCATTAGTGCTATACTCCCTTGGCACTCCCAACCTCTGCCTAGGGTGCAAGGCCGGGTCTTCAACTTTCGAGTCATTAACACTGTCAAATCCAAGACTTCAGCTACACTTGCCTACGGCCTCAGCCTCGACTATTCTCTAGAATCGGCTCGCACCGGCCTACTCACGTTGTCCTATTCGCTAGAAAACTTGTTGGCTACGAGGCAAATCAAATGAAGACTATGGATCAAAGAGTTTTCATTAATGGCAAAGAGTTTACAAAATTGACGATCCAAGTCGGACTTTATACAATGAAACAAAAGATGTAAAAGACTGTTCAAGGCTCAGCTGATGGGCTATGGATGGGAGAATGGCTTTCTGGTGATGTGCCCTCCGTAGCCTCATCCGGATCCAGGCTGTCCAGATCTTTAAGATTATGGACCTTTTTTTTCCTTGTCCTTATAGTCTTGTGTTGCCCAGATGTAGTAGCCCAAGAGGGGGGTGAATTGGGTATTTTAAAAATTAATTCAATGGATGATATTGACTAACGCAGATATGTGCTTAATCAAAAGTTAATTTGCAGCGGTGTAGTGGAGTGCACAAAATAGAAAATACACAGATCAATCAAACACAAACACAGCAGGGTTTATAGTGGTTCGGTGACAAACTCGGCTCCTACATCCACTCCCCAAAAACCCTTGGGAATTTCACTAATCGTATCACAACGATTACAACCCCTAGCCTTCCCCGGCTAGTCCTCTTGTTTTCACGGCACAAGGCAGCCAAATCCCCTAGCCTTCCCGGCTAGTCCTCTTGTTTACTGGCACAAGGAAGCCAATCCCCTAGCCTTCCCGGCTAGTCCTCTTGTTTTAATGGTACAAGGAAACCAATCAAGAAACTAGGGTTATCTCTAACCCTAATACAAGATTTATCAAAGAATAACAGATAGCTCCAAATATGAGCAGATATTCAAATAAGAACTTTACAACTTTTAGAAGCAATAACCAGCAGCAAATGCAGAATGTCGACGCAGCTGAGATTTGAATCTTGCTTCAAAGACTTGGACGATTTTTGAGCAAGTATTGAAGGATGAAACTTCACAGCACAAAGACTTGCTTCTCAAGATCCGAAAGTTGTAAGCAATAAACACTCTCTTTTGATTTCTTTCTTTTCTCTCTTTTGTATTCTTGATGTGTCAAAAAAATGTAAGAGATTTGTCAAGGTTTTCTTCTGAACATCTCTATTTAAACCAATCAAAAAACTATCCGTTAGATTCATTGGTAAATAGAAGAAAAGAAAAACGGGAAGAAATAAAACCGTTTGAAATATTTTCCCGAAATGATGAAAGCATTAAACCCATTGCTAGTGAGGGATTCCTGTCCATAATCAAAAGGAAACGGTCAGCATTCATCAAAATAGAAATGAGAGAGAGAAAGAGCATTAAATGAGAGAGAGAGAGAGTAAGCATTAAAAAGAGTTGGCTGAAATAAATTTTCAGCAACCTCCCTTCAAGAAGTCATGCGGCCCATGGAGGAAAAGAGGGAAGAGCACACTACAAAAAAAAGCTAAATTGGTGGCATTTATACTCATGGGCGTATGTTTATGCGCCGGTAGATATATAAATTTATCGTCGCTTAATTTTTTCGCCAGTAAATTATTGAGATTCCTGGCGTTTAAATTTTTACGTCGGTAATAATATATATCGTTGGCGGCGTTTAGAACAACGCCGCTAATATAGTAATGATGCGCCGAGAAATTAGTAGTTGCCCAGCATTTATATTGTTACGCCGGTAATAATATATATATTTTGTAGCATTTAAACAAACGCCAATAATTTATTAATTATATTCCTTGATCATGTATATTTTGCAGGTTGAGAACTTAGTTGCTGAAATTGTTGAAACAAGACTGGGAAAACAAGTAATTGTTTTTCTACCTTTATTAAACTACTTCAAAATTTTGGACACCATGGGTATAATAACACTTTTACTTTACCACAGATTTCAAGAATAAGACCATCCCTTCATTCATTGGTGCAAGGAAGTAATGAGTCTTGTAACAGCTCAAGGTTTTTCATCTTAATCATATATTTCGTTATCTTTCCAGATATTAGGTTCTGTATGAAAGAACTAATTTAGACAGTATATTCCCCTACTGGATGGCAGTGGCACAAAGTCATGAATTGAATGAAGTGTGGAAAGATTTCTTAATGACGAGGGGGATGAGATATATGTAAAGGTAAACTGTCATCTCTTAATTTTGCTAATATTATCTGATAAGTTGAATACTTAACAAGAACATTATAATATATCAAAAACCATTCTTTTATCCTTAAATCAGGTGTTCTGTAGATTCAACGTGTTCAAGTTTGAGTTTGAGTTCATGCATGTCTTATCAATTTATGTTCTATAATAGATATTTAGTTGGAATCATTTGACAATGAAGGCTTGCTGTGGACAAAATATTTTTATTGTTTTAGTAATCGCATTTGTGTCGCATGCATTGTGGTGCTTGAAACTGCAGGAAATTGATCTCTACATGAAGGAGGCTGAAAACCCATCATTTTTAGAGCTTTCTGAAAGGGCAATTTTGCGTCGGGAAGTTGCCATTGGTTACGTAAGGGAAACAAGCAGGTTATTGATTATATCTCGCATAACTGCCATTTAATTCCACTATTAGAATGATTGAGATCTCACCATAAACTCTTTCATACCATGGTAGATTATAAATCCAAGCAACAAGTCAGAGCCACTGTTTCTTGAAATGTCAGATTCGCTCATTGTTATATCTGAGCTTGAAGGTGAACAGCCAATCATTATCTAAAGCATTCTTTATTCATTTAAAATAAAGGGCATGTGCTGGCAATTGTACAAGCAGATGGTAGACAGGAAGTGGAGAATCTCTGCTACGTTCCTATCGAGCTAAATCTATTTTTTCAAATATAATCTGTACAGTACACTATTTTCAATTTTGTATTGTTATGACTTTGGTCTGATGAGCTGGTTTAAACTTTCCAGGATCTGTAATTGACAGTTTCAAGTTAACAATATAATCTTCAAGTGACATTGCAAACTCTTGTAAATTACAAAGTTTTGTCACATCAAGAACTGGAAATTAGCTACTTGTCACAGAATTATTTATGATGCATGGTGAAGTTTGTGCCCTTTTATCAAATTGATTGCTTTTTGATGCTCTGGTGATAGATTGTATTTTAATGTACTTCTAATTCTGTTACATTGTAAATTTGCACTAGCCTATCATGCACCTAAAGAAATAATGTATGCATGCAAGAGTGGAACATGATCCCTTGTGTCAATAGATTTGTGCTATGTAGTTCTATGATGAATAATATATTTTGGAGACTAATGTATCGCACATTTACTGAACTTTTGAGTTTTAGCAGTACAATAGCAGAAATGTTAAACATCATACTAGATTGTAACTCCCAAAAAGAGTAGTAAAAATTATGCATAATCCAGCACTTCTCCTTTCATAATCCATCCTAATTCAACTTAGCAAAACATAGCAAATGTCGATATATGGCATAACCATTAATACAGTCTCAATTAAGGAAAGTTGTGAAGACCACCAAAACAGAGCAAATGTCAATATATTGCAAATACCATAAATATAGTCTCAATTATAGTCTCGCTTATAATCCCGACCCTCAATCATCGTCCTCTTCATTCTCTTCCTCTTCTTCATCTTCCTCTTGATCTTCTTCCTCTTCAACATTTTCCTCTTCTTCTCTTCTCTTCCTCTTCATTCTCTTTTCGTTTTTGTCCTGAAGCCTGAATGTAAATTCAAATGAGGGTTCAAAAATTTCAATATAAGGTTGATTTATATCAACTAAACATATGTGGGGTGCTCACCTGTGCATGCACAAATGTGTTTACTAAGTTCCGTAATTCAGTTAATTCATTCCGCATTTTCTCAAACTCTTCCTTTGATATACCATCTTCTGGTTTGAAGTTAGTAGTGAATGTTGACAAGTTTGCCTTGTAGGGGTTGGCCCAAACCCCAAACCGCGCACACGTCCAGGCCGTTCTGGGCCCATAACTTTTGAATAAACATCATCTGATGCCCAAGTCATGGTTCCTCCAGACCCCATTTCTATAGAATTTGTGTCCCGTGTTAAAAGTTCCTCCATCTCAACCTGTAATAGATAATAAAAATACACATTATTCTTCATTTATAAATCCTTTAAAATTAAAAAAGTTATAAATTTGAAATAAACATACCACTTTCTTCCTCGTGTCATCATTGTAGTGTGTGCCATCCTTTTTCTTATGGGTCTTGACAAACAACTGGGCTCGACTTGGCATTGCCCCTGTTGATTTTTTCTACGTCCAACATTTTAGATTAAACACATATATCGAAAACAAAGAACTAACAAATATTCAACAATAAATAGATATTAATTAAATAAATACCACATCATGGGCATATCAACAACTTTTCCTTTAGAATCATCAGGGTTTCTAGATGGTCTATTGAAAACCGTTCGAGCGGATTCTAAATAACGAGAACAAAACATCAATAATTCCTCCAACAAATATCCTTCAGCAATGGAACCTTCTGGTGCAGCTTTGTTATGCACATGAAACTTAAGTCGGTGTAGGTACCTGCCACATAAATCATTAGATGACTTTTACTATTTTTTTTTAATGTTCTCATTCAACTGATATTTATGTGTTTTTAATTCAATAACTATAGCATACCTTTCAACGGGATACATCCATCGATAATGAACAGGTCCTCCAAGCTTACATTCTGCAACTAAATGTACGGTCAAGTGCACCATAATCATGAAAAATGATGGCGGAAATATCATTTCTAATTGGCACAATATGTAAGGTATTCTAGATTCCAATCGGTCCAAATCTTCAAGCCGCAATGTTTTGGAACAAATTCCCCTGAAGAATCCAGATAGCTCGATTAATGGTTCTATTACCTTCTTAGGTAATGACCCACGTAATGCAATTGGCAGGAGCTGTTGCATTAGTATGTGGCAATCATGACTCTTCAGGCCTACTATAGTACGGTGTTGAAGCTTGACACAACGTGAAACATTTGAAGAATAACCATCTGGTACTTTTACATTTTGTATAACCTTCAACAAGTCTTCTTTCTCTTTGTTGCTCATTGTGAAAATAGCTGGAGGCAAATATGTCTTCTCTGTAGCTGTTATAACCGGATGAAGTTGTGGTCTCAAACCCAACTCTTGTAAGTCAAGTCGTGCCTTTATGCCATCTTTTGATTTTGTATCAATATTTAACAGTGTGCCAACAATATTATCCACCACATTTTTTTCAATGTGCATCACATCAAGATTATGACGCAATAAATTATCTTTCCAGTAAGGCAAACTAAAGAAAATACTACGTTTCTTCCATGAGTGTTCCTTAACATTAGTCGACCCCACAACTCTTTTTCTTTTATGATCTGTTCTATCATTGCAATTTAAATCATCTAATTGTTCCAAAATTTCATCAGGTGTTGGCATAGTAGGTGAAGGATCAATTTCTCGTGTACCNGCAACCGTCGGATCGTCGCCGATCGCCATGGTCCGAGATCGGTCGTGGCCGATCGGGATCAGGCTTGGATCGATCGCAACCGTCGGATCGTCGGCGATCGGACCGATCGCCATGGTCCGAGATCGGTCGTGGCCGATCGGGATCAGGACTTGGATCGATCGCAACCGTCGGATCGTCGGCGATCTCGGACCGATCGCAACGGTCCGGGATCGGTCGTGGCCGATCGGGATCACGGCTTGGATCGATCGCAACCGTCAGATCGTTGCCGATCGGATCGATCGTGACGGTCTGAGATCGTTCATCGCCGATCGGGATCGATCAGGGCTTGGATCGATCGCAACCGTCGGATCGTCAGGATCTCGGACCGATCGCAACGGTCCGGGATCGGTCGTGGCCGATCGGGATCAGGCTTGGATCGATCGCAACCGTCGGATCGTTGCCGATCGGACCGATCGCCGCGGTCCGAGATCGGTCGTGGCCGATCGGGATCAGGGCTTGGATCGATCGCAACCGTCGGATCGTCGCGATCGGACCGATCGCAACGGTCCAAGATCGGTCATGGCCGATCGGGATCAGGCTTGGATCGATCGCAACCGTCGGATCGTCGCCGATCGGACCGATCGCCACGGTCCGAGATCGGTCATGGCCGATCGGGATCAGGCTTGGATCGATGGCAACCGTCGGATCGTCGCCGATTGGTCCGATCGCCACGGTCCGAGATTCGTGGACGATCGGGATCACGGCTTGGATCGATCGCAACCGTCGGATTGTCGCGATTAGATCGATCGCCACGGTCCGAGATCGGTCGTGGCCGATCGGGATCAGGGCTTGGATCGATCGAACCGTCGGATCGTCGCCGATCGCCACGGTCCGAGATCGTCGTGGCCGATCGGGATCACGGCTTGGATCGATCGCAACCGTCGGATCGTCAGCGATCTCGGACCGATCGCCACGGTCGGGATCGGTCGTGGCCGATCGGATCAGGGCTTGGATCGATCGCAACCGTCGGATCGTCACCGCGGTCCGAGATCGGTCGTGGCCGATCGGGATCGGGGCTTGGATCGATCGCAACCATCGGATCGTCGCGATCTCGGACCGATCGCACGGTCCGGGATCGGTCGTGGCTGATCGGGATCAGGGCTTGGATCGATCGCAACCATCGGATCAGATCGGTCGATCGATCGATGCAAAAAAATAAAATAATAGATAAAATAATTTTTAATATTGCGATGCATTTATTGCGTCGCAATGTTTTTAAGAAAAATAATAGTAATAAAAAATTTAAAAAAACATTGCGACGCAATATGTGCATCGCAATTATTTTCAGAAAATATAATTTTTATCAGTTATAATTATTAAAAAAATATTGCGATGCATTAGCGACGCAGTTTCCTAAAAAATAATTTTTCAAAGAAAAATTTTTAATATTGCGACGCATTATTGCGTCGCAATGTTTTTTAGAAAAATAAATGTAATTAAAAAATTTTAAAAAAAACATTGCGACGCATTATTTGCGTCGCAATTATTTTCAGAAAATATAATTTTATCAGTTATAAATATTTAAAAAATATTGCGACGCATTTGCGACGTAATTTCCTAGAAAATAAAAATAATTTTCAGAGAAAATAATTTTTAATATTGCGACGCATTTATTGCGTCGCAATGTTTTTAAGAAAAAAAATGTAATAAAAAAATTAAAAAAAATTGCGACGCAATATATGCGTCGCAATTATTTTCAGAAAATATAATTTTTATCAGTTATAAATATTTAAAAAATATTGCGACGCATTTGCGATGCAATTTCTTAGAAAATAAAAATAATTTTTTAGAGAAAATAATTTTAATATTGCGACGCATTTATTGCGTCGCAATGTTTTTAAGAAAATAAATGTAATAAAAAATTAAAAAAAATTGCGACGCAATATATGCGTCGCAATTATTTTCAGAAAATATAATTTTTATCAGTTATAATTATTAAAAAATATTACGATGGAAAATAAAAATAATTTTAAGAAAATTTTTAATATTGCGACGCATTATTGCGTCGCAATTTTTTAGAAAAATAAATGTAATAAAAATTTAAAAAAAATTGCGACGCAATATTTGCGTCGCAATTATTTTTAGAAAAATAAATTTTATCAGTTAAAAATATTTAAAAAATATTGCGACGCATTTGCGATGCAATTTCCTAGAAAATAAAAATTTTTTCCGCCGGACATTGGCGCCAAGTTAGCGACTCATTAGCGACGCAATTAGTTGCGTCGCTAAGTTTTGCATAAAATAATAAAAAAGCCAAATAGCGATGGATTAGCGACGCATTGTTGCGTCGCTAATCCATAATAATAAAAAAAATAGCGAGTGATTAGCGACGCATATTTGCGTCGCTAATCACCACTATTTAAGCTTGGTCGGGCCCCCCCCCTTCCCTTCTCTTCTTCTTCCTATTCCTACCCTAGCCGCCGCCGTCCGTCCGCTCCGGCTGCCCCCGTCCTCTCCCCGGAAGCTCCCCCCACTCCGGCGGCGTCCCCTCGCGACCGAGGTAAGCCCATCCTCCTTTTTTTTTTTTTTAAAAAAATAGGGTACGGCCGCTTGGCCTGGCCACCAAAAAAAAAATTTACAGTTTGGGGGGGGTTTCCCCACCCCCTTCGTCTTCTCTGGCCACGGCCACGTGGCCGTCATCTCCGGCCACGGCCGTGGCCTGGCGGCCAGGCCACCAAAAAAAAAATTACTGTTTGGGGGGGGGTTTCCCCACCCCCCTTCGTCTTCTCCGGCCACGGTGGCCACGGTGGCCAGGCCACAAAAAAAAATTACCCCCACGGCCCCGTCTTCTTCGGCCACGGCCGCTGCCGTGGCCTGGCCACGGTGGCAGGCCACAAAAAAAAAATTTATGGGGGGGTTTCCCCACCCCCCGGTCTTCTACCACGGCCATGGCCTGGCCACGGTGGCCAGCTAGGGGCTTTTCCCCACCCCCGGCCCCTTCAATAAAAAAAATTAACACTCAAAAAAAAAAAAATTAACAAAAAAATTAGATTCTATCATATTTATTATTTTTAAAAATATTTTCAAATAATTTGATGAAAAATATAAAAAAATATAAATATTTTTAAAACATGGGCAACTTAATTTTTTTTAAAAAGTAACAGCTAGGGGGTTTTCCCCACCCCCCGGCCCCTTCAAAAAAAAAATTAACACTAAAAAAAATTAACACAAAAAAATTAGATTCTATCATATTTATTATTTTTAAAATATTTTCAAATAATTTGATGGGCAACTTAATTTGTTAGACCCCCGGCCCCTTCAAAAAAAAAATTAACACTAAAAAAATTTTAGATTCTATTATATTTTATTATTTTTAAAAATATTTTTAAATAATTTGATGATAAATATGTGACTACTAATCTAATTTTTTATTAGATTAGTTATAAATTAATTAATTTATGTCATTAGTCGGAGCTCTTTGGATAGACTGATTTAGCTCATCAATCATGACTCTTTAAATCAACTGATTAAACTCATAAATCATAGCTATTTAGGTCAATTAATTTAGCTTATCAGTTTTAACTAAGTAAGCTGATTTTAGACCATCAACCTTATCTCTTTAGATCATCAATCAAAACTCTTTAGATAGGTTGAATTAGCTTAGCTATTTAGGTCAACTAATTTAGCTCATTAACCATGCTCTTTAGATTAGCTAATTTAAAATTGCAGTCGTAGCTTTTCATTTCTTTATAGTGTTTATGCAATAATATTTGTGCATTTGTAGTTATTTACAATTGTTATGTCTTGATTATTTACATTCTGCTTCAAATTGAATGATGCATTAAATTATGTAATGCTAGATAGAAAGTCTTGTTGTATTATTATTTAATTTTCAGCAACAAATTAGTAGTTTCAATGATTTATATTTTAGTCTTCACAAACATTTATATTCGACATAATAATCTTAAGAAGTCAGTGACTATATATATAGAACAATTCCTATATATGTATAATTGACAAGAAGTTAAGAATAACAAGCATAAGTTCGATTGTCTTCGGATTTCCATATTATTAATCACAGCACTATAACCTTTAGACCCGTTTGAGAATTTGTAAGACTTAGTCTTGCAAATTCTCAAATTGTCCTGGTGGACAGTTTGAGAATATTTTTTGCGATATGTTAGTCTGCTATTAATCATCGTTGGGTGAGATTGCGGTTTGTATTTGCTCATACGTTCTCCTAGTGTGGCATATATGCCACACATTTAGGAGAACATATGGGAAAATGCTGCTGAAATTTCAACGTAACCGATCGATGATAATTAATAGCAGAATAACATATCACAAAAAATATTCTTGAATGGGATAGGGCCTTACCTTTTAGACATGGAGTGAAGGTGGAATTAATTTAGGACACTTGAATGCTTGTGAAGTCTCATGATTAAACGGACCGCCTTGCGGCCCGACCCGAACTCAAGCCCTAGCATTAGCCTGGCATGAACCTGTGCCTCGGTCCTTGCTAGCACGCCAAGGATCGTAGCCGTGGCCGGCCTTGCAGGGTAGGGACCTTAGTTGTCTAAAAAAAATTGGTTTAGTTATAAATTATTTAAATGGTTGTTATTAACCTTAGTTGTGTAAAAGAAATAATTTAGTTATATATTTAGTAATGCTAATATAGTTTTATAATGTGGTTTCCTTTAATGGTTTACCAGAAATTGTATAAGTCGGTCAAAAATGAGCGGGGCTCGCTCGTGGATGTATGCAAGGATAAAAGATGGCTTGCTTAATCCAGATTTTCTGAATGGATTGGAAGAATTTATCGCATTTGCATGTAGCCAACCTGAATGGATGGATGGGCCTAGGATTAGGTGCCCATGCAACTATCACAGGTGTCAGAATAAAGCCTACAGAGATGTCGAAACTGTTAAGGTGCATCTGTGTAAAAAGGGGTTTGTTCCTGATTACGATGTTTGGTACTGTCATGGTGAACCAGAGGAAATTCCAGCAGTTGTTACAAGCCAACAAGTGTCAATTCCCGTTGATGAACCATTTGTGAATCTAAACACATATGAAGAAATGGTGATGAATGCATCGGGTAATGAATTCAATCAGAATACATTTATGGAAGAACCAAATCCAGATGCACAGCAATTTTATGATATGTTGCGTGCTGCAAATCAAGAATTGTATCCTGGTTGTGAGGGTCATTCCCAGTTGTCTACGGCTGCTCGGTTGTTGAATATTAAGGCAGAACATCGATTATCAGAAAAGGCGTTTAATTCTGTAGCTGGGTTAATCAAGGAAATTTTGCCAAATGATAATGTTGTAGCAGACAGTTTTTACTCAACGAAGAAGTTGTTGCGTGGGCTTGGGCTCCCGGTTAATAAGATCGATTGTTGCTTGAACAATTGTATGATATATTGGGGTGAAGACTCGGAGCTGAGATGGTGTAAGATTTGTGGGCAATCGAGGTACAAAAACGGCGAAGGGGGAGCTAGTACAAGTAGGAGGAAAAGTGTTCCTTACAAGAGGATGCATTACTTTCCTCTTACTCCACGCCTGCAGAGATTATACAGATCTGAGGCTACAGCTGCTGATATGAGATGGCATGCCGAACATGAATCTAAAGAGGATGAAATGCGGCATCCATCAGATTCAAAAGCTTGGAAGCATTTCAATGAAAATCATCCTGATTTCGCTGAAGATATAAGGAATGTGAGATTAGGTCTTTGTACCGATGGCTTCCAACCATTCGGTCAAGCGGGGCAACAGTATTCATGTTGGCCTGTGATACTGACTGTATATAACCTTCCTCCATGGAAGTGCATGAAAGATACTGCAATGTTTTTGACAGTTTTGGTTCCAGGACCATCAAATCCAAAGGAAAAGATTGATGTCTTCCTGCAACCGTTGGTGGCCGAATTGAAAATGTTGTGGGAAACAGGAGTCGTAGCCTACGACATTTCTATGAAACAGAATTTCATCATGAGAGCTTCTTGGCATATGCAATGTTGTCTGGTTGGAGCACTGCTGGACGTCTGGCATGCCCTCATTGCATGTATGATTCGGATGCATTTACATTGCAGAAGAGTGGTAAGCAGTCATGGTTTGATAATCATAGGAAGTTCTTGCCCCCAAATCATCCTTACAGGCGTAACTTGATCGCCTTCCGGAAGAACAAAGCAGTCACAAAATTCGCCGAACCGGTTAGGTCCGGCACGGATATATTTGATACTATAGAGCATTTGGGGTTGAGGTATGCTTGGGAACCAGATGCAGATAGAATAAATGGCCGTATATGTAAAGAACATAACTGGAAGAAGCGGAGTATATTTGGGATTTGCCTTATTGGAGCACAAATCTCATCCGGCACAACTTGGATGTTATGCATATCGAGAAAAATTTTTTTGATAACATATTTAACACGGTGCTAAACATCCCGGAAAAAACAAAAGACACTGCAAAGTCAAGAGAAGAACTTAATCAGTATTGCAGAAGAGGTGATTTGAGGAGGAGTGCCGACGGGACCTATCCTAAAGCCTGTTACACTCTTGACAGAAATTCACGAGAAGTTTTATGTAACTGGCTTAGAGGGTTAAAATTTCCAGATGGTTATGCCTCAAATATCGGTAGGTGTGTGGACATGCATAAGCTCAAGTTGTTCGGCATGAAGAGTCACGACTGTCATGTTTTCATGCAACGGTTATTGCCTATAGCTTTTCGTGAGTTGCTTCCGCAACATGTCTGGAAGGCATTGACAGAGCTCAGCTTGTTCTTCAAGGAGTTGTCTGCCACAGTCATTACTTCTGCATCCATGGCAAGGCTTGAGGAGGAAATTCCAATTATTTTATGCAAGCTGGAGCGAATATTTCCTCCCAGTTTTTTTGACTCAATGGAGCATTTACCGGTTCACTTGCCATACGAAGCGAGCATAGCTGGTCCCGTGCAGTATCGCTGGATGTATCCTTTCGAGAGGTAAATATATACATCATTAAGACATATTGACATTTCAAATATTATTTCATTGCGAAAAAATTGGTTAATTTTTTGTCTCAACTTTACATATAGGTACCTTAAGAAGTTAAAAAATAATGTGCGTAATAAGGCAAGGGTTGAAGGTTCTATATGCAATGCACACTTGGTCGAAGAAGTTTCAGCTTTTGCCTCGCATTACTTTGAGGGTCACGTCCACACGAGGAGCCAAAATCTTGGTCGTAACGATGACGTATGTGTGGACGAAGGAGAACCTAATGACGGTAGAATATCAATTTTTAAAGGTATCGGCCGTTCATTTGGGGGCAGAAGTCAAGAAATCTTAGCGATATGGAGTATAATGCAGCACATTATTATATCCTAATGAACTGTAGAGAAGTCGATCCATATATTGAGTAAGTGTATACTTCAATGCTTAATTGGAATTTCTAATTTAAATTACAATATACCATAATATTTAATTGCTAACATAAGTTTTAATCCTTATCATCCCATAAGGATGTATTGTGATAGACAACGACAGATGAATCCCGACATCAGTCAAGTTGCAATTGGACAGAAGTTAGAAACGGAGTTCGCTTACTGGTTTTATGAATTTGTGAGTAGTATCACTCAATCAATTTCAATAATGGCTTTAATTTTTTGAATTGGTTGTGAATAGCTTATTAATTTATAGGTAAACGGTCCATGGTCCCCAACCGACAATATTTTCATTAAATGTCTATCGCAATGGCCATTGAAGACCGTAACAACCTCTACTGGCTATTTTGTTAATGGGTACAAATTTCAGATTGAACGATTAGCAGCTTCAAGAGGCACGCAGAACTGGGGCGTGTGTGTTAAAGGAGAAAGTGTTGGAGCAAATATACAGGATTATTACGGAAAGTTAGTAGAGGTGGTTGAAGTTGAATATCCCGGTTGGCCTATGAAACGAACCGTATTGTTTCGTTGCGATTGGTTCGATCCGACAGTTCCTGTGGGCAAAAGGGTTCATAATGACTACAATTTGGTTGAAGTGAACCATCGACGAAGATTGCAGAAATATGACCCATTCATCCTTACATCCCAAGCTCAGCAAGTGTTTTACTGCGGATATCTAAGTTTGCGCAACGACAAGCGAGATTGGTGGGTTGTTTCTAAAATCGTCCCACGTTCAACAATCTTATTAGAGGAGAGTTCATCAAGTCAATCAGCCGAGTGCCCTGCATTTCAAAAGGATGAGATGGAAATGCATGCAATTGAGGACGACACAAGGGCTCCTGAAACATCACTTAGAGATCCAAATGGTGATGTCCAAGAAATTGCGGATGCAAATGTTCGGTTTCCTTCCGATGATAATGAAACTGAATCGCAGTCCGATACGGCATCGGATGTTGAACCGACATTTCACGAAACAAATGACACCGATTAAACATAGAGGTTTTTTTAAATTCAACTTTATTTTATAAGTGTTAAATTTTTACATAGTCAATCATTAATCGTAATTTAATTGCATGAATCTTTAGTATTTTCAGTATGACGGGCAGAGGTTGATATTACAACGAAAATAGTCGCCATAATAACTTTTTATTTAAATTATATTTTTTTAAAAATATATAATGACGATATGATTTTGCCATAATAGGGAGCTATTACGACGAAAATAAGTCGTCGTAATAAGGTATTACGATAACAAGTTATTACGATGATTTTGAAACGTATTACGATGAATTTTTTATCATCGTAATAACTTATTATGGTGACTTTTGTATGATGAATTAATTCGTCATAATAAATCATTTTTCTTATAGTATAATTGGATGAGTGACAGAACAATTAATACATCACTGATCATCAACCATTTTGTAACTAAATGCAATGTAGGAAGTTCAGCTGACTTCTTAATACATTATCCAAAAATAAAATCGAGACACCAAAACTTTTAGAGGACAGGATGCCAGGTAAAGCAAACCCCAGCTGCTCTACACATGCATTGTTGCTCCTATTTATCACTTGATTAGAGAAGGAA
Organism: Calamus simplicifolius; assembly: GCA_900491605.1. NCBI lineage: Eukaryota > Viridiplantae > Streptophyta > Magnoliopsida > Arecales > Arecaceae > Calamus > Calamus simplicifolius. The sequence goes on along the minus strand of UESW01001607.1, from coordinate 503,324 downwards.
ATCATGATCAGATCATTGGTAGTCATTAATTTTCAGCTTTCAAGTCATGTAAGCTTTGTCCGTACAATTACATAGTGCATCCTTAATTACAAATAAGCAAACATTCTTTTTTTTTTTCAACAAAATTCTTGCCAGAAAAAAAAGGCATTGCTGCAATAATTATTCTATATCACCTGGCATATTTAAGATGACCTGCGGAGTAACCTATCCTTCCAATAGACTGACTCACTGTATGATTGAACATTTCTGATGCATATTTAGTTGCACCAATGCTTCTTCTCTTCATTCCAATAGCATTTGCATGAAGATGGTGAAGCACACTACAACAAAATATAGACATAATTTTATGAATTTTGCTAGATTGCCAGCGCTTTTTGAAAGAGTCAAAAATTTGAATATAATTTTACGAATGCCGATGCTTTTTAAAGCGTAGGCATCGTATTTTATATTATTTTAATTTTGTATTTGTACAAAGAAATCTTTTTTTTTTTCCGATGCTTTAGAAAGCATTCGGAAATTTTTTTGCCAACACTTTATAAAGGGTCACCAAAGGAGATTTTTTTTTGACATCGGTTTTTTTTTTTGCCTCGATTTTTTTTGCCGACGCTTTACAAAGCGTCGACATCGAAGATTTTTTTTCTCCTCAATGCTTTTTAAAGTGGTTGGTTTGGATCCGCCTGATACCACGCTTAATAAATAATTTAAGGGATAGAAGATTAATGTTGTTCCTGCCCTTTGGCCTTCTCTCCCAAGCCAAAAACCGGATAAATTTTTCTTCTACCTTTTCCTTTCGTCCTTCTCCTGTGGAATGGGGAGGGTTTATCATCTATCGAGTTGCTGGACAGAGAGGAGAAAGGAGAGAAAGGATGGCACTACTACGAGAGTGCAACTCGACATCTCTGGTGGTGGCGTTTGGAAGAGAGAGTAGAAAATGAAGGGTTTGGTTTCGCTAAATTCGGTGGAATCATGATGAAGAACAACTGGGAAGTTGATAAGATGTGAGAGCTTTCTGCCTCTTTTCCAATTTTTCTTACTTTTTTTTCTTTTCTTTTGTTTGGTTCATCTGCTCGAATATGTTTTGTCTAATTCCTTATGTTCTCTTGGTATTGGATTGCCTTCGTTGTGCCATTTTTCTTCTCCTCAAATCCCTAATCATGTTGATCTTTGATTTGTGTTGAATCTAAATAGGATTCATGTTTTTAATGGGATCTTGGTTCTCTGTTTCAGAGATAAGATAGAGCATAGGAAAGCAAGGGCTCGCCAGGGTGTGGACCGATGATTTTGCAGTGAGATGATGGTCACAATTTAATGGGACTACTACCATGAGGGATTTGGTCAGAGTCTACTTAAATGGCTACAGCAAAAAGGTAAGGTTTCAGTGATGGTCATTACTATTTGCCGATGCTTCTGCTAGTTTAGAGAATCATATACCATCTCAGGTTACATGCAGAGGCCTGCAGGTGGTACTTATCAAATTTAGGTTTTGTTCTTAATACACTTCTTGTAAGAGTTGCTCACTTTATATAGAAATTGTTACGCTAATTACAACGCTAAAAATCAGCCATTACACAAGTATGATTATGTAAGCTAAGAATAAACACCTATCAATTCTATGCATATATACAATATACTCTACACTTATGGCAATAATGGGCTGATTTTCTTCCTAAAAAAACTCTTCCCTTGATGCGCCCTTAGTTGGCTAATTTGAATTTCAAAATTCAAATTCAAAAACTCTCGCTTAACTGGTCCCTTTGGCTTACCAAATCAGCCTTGGAATCCGCCATTTCTGTGCACCAAATTAGCCTTAGAATCTACCATTTCTGCTCCTTTGACTAGCTGTTAATTCTACTAATATCCTCCTTCAAATTGATGTTGGGCGATTGAGAAGCATAAATTTGTCAATTAAGAACTAATGTCGAGGATGAGAGAGAGCCTTGGTGAAAACATCAGTAGTTTGGTATTCAGTGGAAATGTGTGGAAGAGTAACCTCCTGACAAGCAAAAGCTTTACGAATGGAATGACAATCCACTTCAATATGTTTGGTGAGCTCATAAAAAATAGGATTGGCAGCAATCTGAATAGCACTGGTATTATCAGCATGAAGAGGAGTAGGAGTAAGCTGTGGAACACTAAGTTTACCTAACAACCCTCGAAGCCATATAATTTCAGAACAAGCAGACGACATAGCCCGATATTCAGACTCGGTGGATGACTTCGATACATGAGCCTGCTTCTTACTCTTCCAAGAAATGAGGGCATTGCCAAGAAATATACACCAACCTATAACAGAACGACGAGTATCCACACAACTAGCCCAGTCGGCATCACTAAAACCCTTCAACTATAAATAATTCTTGGAGGAAAAAAATAAGCCACGACCAGATGTCCCTTTGAGATATCGAAGAAGACAACGGACAGCGGCCAAATGTGTCTGGCATGGAGCCTGCATAAACTGACTGACCTGCTGAACAGCAAAAGAAATATCAGATCGAGTAATGGTCAAATAATTTAAACTGCCCACTAGCTTCCGATACATTGAAGGATCAAATAAGAGATCACCATCGGCCTGACGCAACTTCAAATTGACCTCCATAGGTGTAAGAACCGAATTTTCGTCTTGAAGGCCTACTAAAGAAAGAAGTTTTTGGGTGTACTTATGCTGATGTAAGAGCATGGCATTTGAGCAATGGTGAACCTCCAGTCTAAGAAAATATCGCAGTGGACCAAGATCTTTCATATGAAATGAAGATTTGAGACGTTGTTGGAGCTGCTCAATTAACTGAAGAACAGATCCAGTAATCACAATATCATCGACATATACAAGAAGTATAACGATCCCAAGGCTAGTCTTGCGAAAGAAGAGAGAGGAGTCATACTGACTCTGAGAAAAAGTGAAATCTAGTAGAGTAGTATGAAACTTCTCAAACCATGCCCGCGGTGCCTGCTTCAAACCATACAAAGACCGCTTTAAGTGACAAACCTCAACAGAAGAGAAAGAAAACAAGCTAGGAGGAAGAGAAATAAATACTTCTTCCTTCAGATCATCATGTAGAAATGCATTCTTCACATCCATCTGGTGAAGCGACCATCCTTTTGAAATAGCAATGACCATAATAGTGCGGACAGTAGTCATTTTGGCAACGAAAGCGAATGTTTCTTCATAATCAAGCCCATACTCCTATCTATTCCTGAGTGCCACTAGACGAGTTTTATGTCTTTCAATAGAGCCATCAACACATAGCTTGATGGTATAGACCCATTTACACCCAATAAGTTTAACTCCGGCAGGACAAGGAACGATGTTCCAAGTGTGATTGTCCTGAAGAGCCTGAATTTCGTCTTGCATAGCTTGGCGCTAACACTCTTGAGTAGAAGCCTAAGAATAAGACTTAAGCACAAAAGTTGTATCAAGAGTAGCCTGAAGAGCCGAAGAAGAAAAACCATACCAATATGGGGGCCAGGAAATCCTAGTAGACCGTCGGGGCTTATGCAAGACAGGATCAGATGGCGGTTCAGAGGAAGGAAGAGGTAGTGGGCGATGTTGCTGTTACATAATATCGGGCTTAGAAGGAGTACGAGACACATCATCAAATGTAGGAAGTGAAATAGAGAGAGAAACAAGATTAGTACGAGACGGAAAGAAATATTGATTTTCAAAAAAAAAATCATATTACAAGAAATATGAAGCTTGCTAGCATCTGCATCATAACATATGAATCCTTTATGAGAGTTACTATAACCAAGAAAAGCACACTAAACAGATTGGGCAGAAAGTTTGAGATGATCAATGGGAGGTAAGTGAACAAAACAAACGCAACCAAATATATGCAAAGAATTATAATCAGAAGAAACACCAAACAAACGAGAATATGGAGAATTAAGATCAAGGTGGGAGAAGGTAGACGATTAATCAAATATACAGCTATAGATAATGCTTCTACCCAAAATCTAGAAGGTACAGAGATTCAAGCATCAATTACGAACAACATCTAAAAGATATCTATTCTTACGCTCGGCGATGCCATTTTATTGAGGGGTGTAAGGACACGAACGTTGAGAAAGAATACCCTTCTGTTGGAGAAAAGATTAAAAATCATGAGACATGTATTCTTCTTCAGAATCTGAGCAGAAGATCTTAATACAGGTAGAAAATTGAGTTTCTACATAGGCAATAAAAGTTTTAAAGGTTGAAAACACATTAGCTTTAGAACGAAGAGAATAGACCCACGTGAAACGACTATAATCATCAATAAATGTCACAAAATATCGATATTGAGCATGAGAAAGAACATGACTCATACCCTAAACATCAGAATGAATAATATCAAAACATGTAGAAGTACGACTATCCTGCAAAGGAAAAGGTAAAGATTTGCTTTTGCCTAGTTTACAAGGAGCACAATCAAAAGACAAGGAAGAAAACTCATTTATATTACTCAAATAATCATGTTTCATAAGATGTGTCAAAATTACAGAGTTGGGATGACCCAATTTCTTATGCCAAAGATGGCTGTTATTATTAGCAATAGCAGAACAACCAACAAAATTGAACGAGGAACGAAAAATGACTGAAGAGGAAAAGACATCCCACTTTAGGCCCCTCGCTATCTCCTGTCCTGATCTTGATCCTACACATGACAACCAGAACAATCAAAATGAATAGAACAATTATCTTCTACTAATTGTTCAACAGAAATGAGATTGGCAGATAAATCAAGAGACAGAAAAATATCAGTAAAGGAAGACCCCAGATTTTCAACCGCAGTAATGAAAAGAGTACTGTCATCTGTAATCTGAATATGTTGCTGACCATCATACTTACGAATATCTTGTAAAGCTGCCAAACTTCCAGTCATGTGATTGGAAGCCATAGAGTCAATTAACCAAGGAGAAGGAAGGAGATGTTTTTTGCCTTGGAGACCAAGAGCAGAAAGGGCAGAAATAATCATCTATTGAACCTGCTCGAGCGTAATATTGGAAGAAGAACTTGGAACTATGGGCAAAGTGGAAGACATAGGCACAAAAGCAGACTAAACATCAGTATGAAAAGCAGAAGCAGATTTATTCCAAGGGCATACATGATAATCCTTAAGGATATAACCCTCTTTCTTGCAATAATTGCAGAATTTCTTGCTGTAATATTTGGCAATATGCCCAATTCCTTGCAACTATAACATTGTGGTGGAGATCTAAATCATCCTTTACCTTGAGTAGCGTATGCCATATTAACCATCTCAGAACCATCAGTATTTTGATCAAGGTCAAGCTGTGAGGTGAGACGCTGTTCTTCACACAAGAGTTCACCCAAGCAATCCTCCAAAGAGGGACAAGTGTGCGATTGATTAACTCAGCTCGTGCACTTTCAAACTCGGATCTGAGCTTCATCAAGAATTGATCCCGCTGGCTCTCAGAGTGAACCGCTTGTAGTGCTGCCAAAGCTTTTTTGGGAACCTTAGAATGCACCAAACTAGAATAATCACTCCATAAATTAATAAAATCGGAATAAAATTGCTCAATAGAAAGATTCCCTTGGAGATAGTTTTCAATGTCTAACTCCAATTCAAACTTTCGGGCAAAATTATTTTGATAATAAATTTTTCGAAGGTAATCCCACATTGCCTTAGCAGTAGTGAACTCACGAAGGTTGTTGACCATATGAGGTTCAATAGAGCTGAGTAGCCAGGAAGCAATTTTGGCATCCTTGCTTTCCCATAAACTAAGCTCCTTAGAATCAGTTGGAGCCTTAGAAGACCCATCCAAATGACCCCATAACTCCTTCCCTTTCACAAACATCCTGAACTAGAATTCCCAACTAGTGTAGTTCTTGCCATTAAGGCGTATAATAGAATTTTTTCAAGCCATAATAATAAAAAATTTGACATAGCAAAGAAATCACAATAATTACTCTTCAGAATCTGTCGACAGCTACCAAGTAATAGAAAACCAAGAGCCGACAATCACCAAGCAACCCTCAAAAATAAATTATCAAAAAATAAAACAAGAAATCAAGAATTCAGATAAGCCAAGAGAAAACCACGAAAATAATTTGTGGTTCTGATACCATGTCAAATTTAGGTTTTGTTCTCAATACCCTTCCTGTGAGAGTTGCTCACTTTATATAGAAGCTGTCGGGCTAATTGCAAGGCTAAAAATCAACCATTACACAAGATACACATGATTATGTAAGGTAAGAATAAATGCTTATCAATTCTATGCATATATACAATATACTCTACACTTATGATGCCTAAAAAAAACTCTCCCCTTGATGCGCCCTTAGTTGGTCAATTTGAATTTCAAAATTCAAATTCAAAAACTCCGCTTAACTGGTCCCTTTGGCTCACCAAATCAGCCTTGAAATCTGCCATTTCTGTATATCAAATTAGCTTTGAAATCTGCCATTTCTGCGCACCAAATCAGCCTTGTAATTTACCATTTCTGCTTCCTTGACTAGCTGTTCATTCTACTAACAGTACTCTCGATGACTTGTAGCCGGGCCAATATTATAAGCCTGTGGGCTCGCTGACCAGATAAACAGAACAAACACCTCCAAATCTAATTTTTAATTATTTTCTAGTTGTCAGTTCACAAACTTAAGAGTTCAGACGACCCTCAAAATGAACAGATCTTAAAAATCACTTCCAACCAATCTTCTGATTTGTTAGTAATTGCATCATTTAATTCTGATATATTCTTCAACAACAATTTTGAGAAGAGAGAGTAGGGTTGAAAGGTGGATCATATTAAAATCACTTCAAGATCTCAAATGTTGATTCCAGTCTGATGGATAACCATCAGCCAGGTTCCAACCCCTCCTTGGCTTTCAGGCAACCTGCTGGTAGCTGCATCGTCTGGTAAATTTAACTCTTAAAAGCTAACAAAGCTATGCAGATTTTAATAAGGAATTTTGTCCCACATTCAACCAAGCGAGAATGACAGCCAGCCATATATGGCAAGATCATGAGTGGAACTGCAGCATTCAAAATAATAAAAATAAAAAATAATGCTTTTCAAGCCGATTCAAAACCAAAGTATGATGGTACCTGAAGCAAAAAAATAAACAATCACCATACTGCAGTCGGTGAACGGCAGCTGCGATGTCATCAAATAATAACAATAATAATAATAATAATAATAATAAGGCAGCTGCAATGCCTACTAAGGGGTCAGGGACAATCAGCACGACTATAATCATAGTCCAGAAGAATCATCCACATATCAAGCCAAGTTAAGCCAAAGCAAAAAAATACTGAAATCTAAGCATACAATACAACGATATCAATTTGTTTAGTTTATAGGCCAGTGCAGGTGGCACTGGAACACAGGGCAACAATGAATTTTACCTTACAATTCCAGATTGATTCTTTACCAAGTCATGAAATTTGTAATGTCTGTATCATTTATGGATGCTTCGATTGCTGTCATAATTCATGAAACTATTCAGTTTTAGCATGCACATTTTAGCTGATATGAATGCCAAACATAGTGAAAAAAAAATGCAAATGTTAGATGCCAAAAAACTTGGCCATGGCCATATCTGGATACGATGGTGACGACGATACAAGGGTGAAGCTTTCTTCAAAAATACACTGGATTCCCCAGAATCTGTTCCTTCTAGGTATCGCGGCCCAGAGGAGCAGCATGTCATCGGTTCCAAATCACAGGCCGACCCAGTACGAACGGCCATTGCTGTTGTGGATAGGTGAAGGAGATGGTGACGTCACACACCACTCATACCAGACCTACCAGCAAGGATGGAAACAAAAGGGTGATCAGAAATCAAGCAGAAAACGATTTTTAAAATCAGACCACAATGGGAAGGAGAAGTTGGACACATTTAGAATTAGCATTAAAAAAAAAAAAAACCTTTGTAGCAGCACAGCATCGCCAAAAGTGGACTTCTATAGGAGATCCCACAGGCACAGACAGAGGTGTCCGCAGTGGAAAAAAGATTGGAAACCTGATCAACAGGAAGGAAGCCATCACTTAATAAAGTATCATTAGCATAACTTGAAGGAGTTGATGATGTCCGAGCAGTACCAGCTAAACATATTTGGTGTAGCCATAGACGGTTCAATACCAAGATGAACATCTTTATATAAGGTGGCATCAAAATAACCAGCAAACCCTGATAATATGTGTGTGTTTGTCTGTTCAGATGTCTGATTGCAAAGGAGTCATGGATGAGCACATTGCACACGATCATGTAGATATCCAAGGCAAAAGGTCAGCTGTCTTCCCCACTTCGGGGGAAGGGAGCAGGTGCACCATGCTAGAAAAGGGAATGAAAAATTTTGGCTTGCATACCATGCACCATAGCTGCTCCTGTATCCAAGGGTATCTCAAAGCACAGCTTCTTGTACCTCTGATTGCTGTTCTTTGGGGAATATTCCGGATGTATAAATGAGAATGTCTGATAAAGTAACAACGATTTAAAGGATATTAAAGCAGAAGGAAGAAAAGATCTAAACTGAGCATAAAGGCGGACTTAATTAAAATGAATCAGCATCACTATCGTAAAATCAGCATGAAACCACATTATGCCCCAATATGAAAAGTCAGGCGCAGGAACAGAAGTCAAAGATCTCACAGGTTGAGGAGGAGCAAGCCTTGCTATATATTCTGTGTAACTTGACCACATAGGCGGTCGGCGTGGTGGACGTCTGCGTAGGTGTAGACCTCGACGGTGGTGCCGTCGGTGATGCAGGGCCGGCCTGCGAAGTCGGCCAAGTGTTCGAAGTATGCAGTAGGTGTGAAGGGGCTGGTCGTTTCGGATATCGATGTCCGGCAGTTTCGACCGGAAGATGACCTCCTTCGGCGGCGGGAACGACGCCATGGCGGTGGCTGAGGTGGTGGTTGTAGTGGGGGAGAGCTGGTTAGCAGTAGTTTCTCGTCAAAGCTCTTCCCCGAGGGGAATAGGGTGGGAGCAGGGAACGTAACGTTTTTACGGGTTGGAGGTTGTGAGGACATATATAGAGGGTATTAAACATTCGTAGGGACGAAAACGGGAAGAAAGATATGGGCTGGTGAGAGTATGGCAATTTTTTTATTGAAATAGATTTTAAAGATTCTCTACCATTAATCTCTCGATCTTCTGGTGCAGCTCAGCAAACAATATCAGCTTCAAAATTTTTTATTAAAAAAAAAAAAAAAAAAAAGCTAATTATGACTTCTTGGCCCCATTAATTTCACTATTTCTAAATCTAATCTTCTTTCTCTTATTGTCGATGTCTGGCCTCATTAATTTCACTATTTCTAAATCTAATTTTCTTTCTCTTCATTACAAGAAAATATTAAAATAGCGACGCAAATTTAGCGACGCATCATTGCGTCGCTAAATTGCGATGACTTTGCGATGCCTCCATGACAACAAAACATTACGACGCAATTAGCGACGCATTAGCGACTCAATAAACCAGAAAATAAAAAAGAATTAATTTTTTTATTTAGCGACGTAAATAATGCGTCGCAATATTTTTAAATTAATTTTTTATAAAATATAAATATGGAAAAAAATATTGCGACGCAACTCAGTGCGTCGCAATGTTTTTTAAAAAATTAAATATGTTAAATAACGACGCATTAGCGACACAATAAATCAGAAAATTAAAAAAATTATTTTTAATTTAGCGACGCAACAATTGCATCGCAAATAATTTAAATAAAATTAATTTTTATAAAATATAAATATGAGAAAAAATATTGCGACGCAACTCAGTGCATTGCAATGTTCTTAAAAAATTAATTATGTGAAATAACGACTCATTAGCGACGCAATAAACTAAAAATTAGAAAAATTATTTTTAATTTAGCGACGCATTAATTGCGTTGCAATTATTTTAAATAAAATTAATTTTAATAAAGTATAAATATGAGAAAAAATAATTGCGATGCAACTCAGTGCGTCGCAATGTTTTTAAAAAAATTAATTATATTAAATAGCGACGCATTAGCGAGGCAATAAACCAAAAAATTAGAAAAATTATTTTTGATTTAGCGACACATTTATTGCATCGCAATTATTTTAAATAAAATAAATTTTTATAAAATATATTATGAGAAAAAAATATTACGACGTAACTCAGTGCGTCACAATATTTTAAAAAATTAATTATGTTAAATAGCGACGCATTAGCGATGCAATAAACCTGAAAATTAGAAAAATTATGTTTTAAAATTGCGACGCACTTGTTGCGTTGCAATTATTTTAAATAAAATTAATTTTTATAAATATAATTATCAAATTAAAAAATTACGATGCAAGCCTTTGCATCGCAATATTTTAAAAAAATTAATTATGTTAAATAGTGACGCAATAGCGATGCAATAAATAATAAATTAATAAAAATAATTTTTATTTAGCGACACAAGTATTGCGTCGCAATATTTTTTAAAAAATAAATTTTATAAAAATATTAAAAAGAATTATGAAATAAAAATATTGCGATGTCGAACGGATCGATCGCGATGGTCCGACCCAGTCGTTGCCGACCGGGATTGATCATGGCTTCGATCAATCTCAACCGTTGGATCGTCGCCGATCGGATCGATCGCGATGGTCCGAGATCGGTCGTCACCGACCGGGATCGATCATGGCTTCGATCGATCGTAACCATCGGATCATCGCCGATCGGACCGATCGCAACGGTCCGAGATCGGTCGTGGCCGAACGGGATGGATCAGGGCTTGGATATCGATCGCAACCGTCGGATCATCGGCGATCGGACCGATCGCCATGGTCCGAGATTAGTCGTGGCCGATTGGGATCGCGGCTTGGATCGATCGCAACCGTCGGATCGTCGCCGATCGGACCGATCGCCGCGGTCCGAGATCAGTCGTCACCGATCGGGATAGATCAGGGCTTGGATCGATCGCAACCGTCGGATCATCGGTAATCTCGAACCGATCACAAAGGTCCGGGATCGGTCCTGGCCGATCGGGATCACGGCTTGGATCGATGGCAACCGTCAGATCGTCGCCGATCGGTCCGATCGCCGCGGTCCGAGATCGATCGTGGAAGATCGGGATCATGGCTTGGATCGATGGCAACTGTCGGATCGTCGCTGATTGGTCCGATCGCCACGGTTCGAGATCGGTCGTGGACGATCGAGATCACGGCTTGGATCGATCGCAACCGTCGGATCGTCTCCGATTGGACCGATCGCCATGGTCCAAGATCGGTCATGGCCGATCGGGATCACAGCTTGGATCGATCGCAATTGTCGGATCATCGGCGATCGGATTGATCGCCACGGTCCGAGATCGGTCATGGCCGATCGGGATCAGGGCTTGGATCGATCTCAACAGTCGGATCATCGCCGATCGGACCGATCACCGCGGTCCGAGATCGGTCGTGGCCGATCGGGATAGATCAGGGCTTGGATCGATCGCAACCGTCGGATCATCGGTAATCTCAAACCGATCACAAAGGTCCGGGATCGGTCGTGGCCGATCGGGATCACGGCTTGGATCGATGGCAACCGTCAGATCGTTGCCGATCGGTCCGATCGCCGCGGTCCGAGATCGATCGTGGAAGATCGGGATCATGGCTTGGATCGATGTCAACCGTCGGATCGTCGCTGATTGGTCCGATCGCCACGGTTCGAGATCGGTCGTGGATGATCGAGATCATGGCTTGGATCGATCGCGACTGTCGGATCGTCTCCGATTTCTCGATATGCATAACAAAAGATTGCAGTGTCTTTTGTTTTTTCCGGATGTTTAGCACTCTGTTAAATATGTTATCAAAAAAATTTCTCGATATGCATAACATCCAAGTTGTGCCGGATGAGATTTGTGCTCCAATAAGGCAAATCCTAAAATATACTCCGCTTCTTCCAGTTATGTTCTTTACATATACGGCCATTTATTCTATCTGCATCTGGTTCCCAAGCATACCTCAACCCCAAATGCTCTATAGTATTAAATATATCCGTGCCGGACCTAACCGGTTCAGTGAATTTTGTGACTGCTTTGTTCTTCCGGAAGGCGATCAAGTTACGCCTGTAAGAATGATTTGGAGGCAAGAACTTCCTATGATTATCAAACCATGACTGCTTACCACTCTCTGCAATGTAAATGCATCCGAATCATACATGCAATGAGGGCATGCCAGACGTCCAGCAGTGCTCCAACCAGACAACATTGCATATGCCGAGAAGTCTCATGATGAAATTCTGTTTCATAGAAATGTCATAGGCTACGACTCTTGTTTCCCACAACATTTTCAATTCGGCCACCAACGGTTGCAAGAAGACATCAATCTTTTCCTTTGGATTTGATGGTCCTGGAACCAAAATTGTTAAAAACATTGCAGTATCTTTCATGCACTTCCATGGAGGAAGGTTATATACAGTCAGTATCACGGCCAACATGAATATTGTTGCCCAGCTTGACCGAATGGTTGGAAGCCATCGGTTCAAAGACCTAATCTCACATTCTTATATTTCAGCGAAATCAGGATGATTTTCATTGAAATGCTTCCAAGCTTTTGAATCTGATGGATGCCGCATTTCATCCTCTTTAGATTTATGTTCGGCATGCCATCTCATATTAGCAGCTATAGCCTCAGATCTGTATAATCTCTGCAGGCGTGGAGTAAGGGGAAAGTAATGCATCCTCTTGTAAGGAACACTTTTCCTTCTACTTGTACTAGCTTCCCCTTTGCCGTTTTTGTACCTTGATTGCCCACAAATCTTACACCATCTCAGCTCCGAGTCTTCACCCCAATATATCATACAATTGTTTAAGCAACAATCGATCTTATTAACCGGGAGCCCAAGCCACACAACAACTTCTTCATTGAGTAAAAACAGTCTGCTACAACATTATCATTTGGCAAATTTTCTTGATTAACCCACTACAGAATTAAATGCCTTTTCTGATAATCGATGTTCTGCCTTAATATTCAACAACCGAGTAGCCGTAGACAACTGGGAATGACCCTCACAACCAGGATACAATTCTTGATTTGCAGCACGCAACATATCATAAAATTGTTGTGCATCTGATTTGGTTCTTCCATAAATGTATTCTGATTGAATTCATTACTCGATGCATTCATCACCATTTCTTCATATGTGTTTAGATTCACAAATGGTTTATCAATGGGAATTGACACTTGTTGGCTTGTAACAACTGCTGGAATTTCCTCTGGTTCACCATGACAGTACCAAACATCATAATTAGGAACAAACCCCTTTTTACATAGATGCACCTTAATAGTTTCGACATCTCTGTAGGCTTTATTCTGACACCTGTGATAGTTGCATGGGCACCTAATCCTAGGCCCATCCATCCATTTAGGTTGGCTACATGCAAATGCGATAAATTCTTCCAATCCATTCAGAAAATCTGGATTAAGCAAGCCATCTTTTATCCTTGTATACATCCACGAGCAAGCCCCGCTCATTTTTGACCGACTTATACAATTTCTGGTAAACCATTAAAGGAAACCACATTATAAAACTATATTAGCATTACTAAATATATGAGTTTATTATTTCTTTTACACAACTAGGTTAATAACAACCATTTAAATAATTTATAACTAAACCAATTTTTTTAAGACAACTAAGGTCCCTACCCTGTAAGGCCGGGCCATAGCTACGATCCTTGGCGTGCTAGCAAGGATCGAGGCACGGGTTCATGCCAAGCTAATGCTAGGGCTTGAGTTCGGGTCGGGCCACAAGGCGGTCCGTTTAATCACGAGACTTCACAAGCATTCAAGTGTCCTAAATTAATTCCACCTTCACTCCATGTCTAAAAGGTAAGGCCCTATCCCATTCAAGAATATTTTTTATGATATGTTATTCTGCTATTAATTATCATCGATCGGTTTACGTTAAAATTTCAGCAGCATTTCTCCATATATTCTCCTAAATGTGTGGCATATATGCCACACTAGGAGAACGTATGAGCAAATGCAAACCGCAATCTCACCCAATGATGATTAATAGCAGACTAACATATTCCAAAAAATATTCTTAAAATGTCCATCAGGACAATTTGAGAATTTGTAAGACTAAGTCTTACAAATTCTCAAACAGGTCGAAAGGTTATAGTGCTGTGATTAATAAGATGGAAATCCGAAGACAATCGAACTTATGCTTGTTATTCTAACTTCTTGTCAATTATACATATATAGGAATGATGTTCTATATATATAGTCACTGACTTCTTAAGATTATTATGTCGAATATATATGTTTGTGAAGACTAAAATATAAATCATTGAAACTACTAATTTATTGCTGAAAATTAAATAATAATACAACAAGACTTCTATCTAGCATTACATAATTTAATGCATCATTCAATATGAAGCAGAATGTAAATAATCAAGACATAACAATTGTAAATAACTACAAATGCACAAATATTATTGCATAAACAGCTATAAAGAAATGAAAAGCTACGAGTGCAATTTAAAATTAGCTAATCTAAGAGTCATGGTTAATGAGCTAAATTAGTTGACCTAAATAGCTAAGCTAATTCAGCTCAACCTATCTAAAGAGTTTTGATTGATGATCTAAATAGATAAGGTTGATGGTTTAAAATCAGCTTACTTAAGAAGTTAAAATTGATAAGCTAAATTAATTGACCTAAATAGCTATGATTTATGAGTTTAATCAATTGATTTAAGAGTCATGATTGATGAGCTAAATCAGTCTATCCAAAGAGCTACTACTAATGACATAAATTAATTAATTTATAACTAATCTAATAAAAAATTAGATTAGTAGTCACATTTTCTTAAAAAAAATTAAGTTGCCCATGTTTTAAAAATATATTTATATTTTTTTATATTATCATCAAATTTTTGAAAATATTTTTAAAAATAATA